>QGSO01000520.1:141839-521316 GCA_011037825.1 Carya cathayensis
ATCAATCCCAAGTCTTGGTTTGTCCCCAATCAAAAGTGGGTATTTTACAACCCACGGCCACAATGTTTTTACACTGTTACGTTGCTTTCTCTTCGCCGTTTGCTGCTCGCCGATCCTTCGAAAATTATCATATAGCGCTGTAAGTATTTTCCAAACTTCATTTTAGATTTAAATATATTATTTCTTTTACAATAAATATTTATGACTGGTTGGTTATTCCGGACTGAGTCCGAGGAGTCGGGGGTCGGATGAATTTGAGGACGGAGTTGCTCGTTTATTTGTTATGGATGTTTGAGAATTGTTGGTTAATTGGTGTCGTATCATTTGCATTGCATTGTGCACGCATATGCATGTGTTAAATATTGAAAACTGGGTTTTCAAGCGAGAAATGTTTTATTGGTATATGTGAACGATTGGATTGATTGGTTTGAGTCAGAGGCACGTGTAGGGATGGTGGTAGAGTCCCGCCTGCGATTCCCGCCTACGGTGCACGCGGCGTAGGGATGGTGGTAAGCAAGGATGGTGGTAGAGTCCCGCCTGTGATTCCCGCCTACAGTGGACGCGTAAGGATGGTGGTGAGCAGGGATGGTGGTAGAATCCCGCCTGCGATTCCCGCCTACAGTGCTATGATGGTTTGGTTAACGGGCCATTGTCTGGGAAAATGGCGAGATTAGTTTTTGGGCTATTATCTGGGATAATGGCGAGGATATGTTTAAAGGATATATTTTGGACCAAATGGGATTTTGGCGTGCGTGGTAAAAATGTTGATTTTTAGGACATGTGCATTGGGCATCTTTTCATGCATATTGTAGAGTTTAATATATTTTTATCTTGTCGCGTTTGGAAGATTACTTACCTACGACACCATTTTTGGTACCGTAGATTTCGATGCAGAGATTGAGGAGGAAGAGGAGGCTGAGCCCGAGGAGGCGGCTCCGCTTGAGTATTGATGTGGAGATGCTTATCTATAGATATTATCTGTATTTGTTTTTATGATATGTATTTGGATTTGAGATAGTGTTGAACTTGTAATATTTTATTTACGTGTGTTTTAAACTGGTTTGTATTTAAACAAAGATTCTGGTACTAGTTATAAGACTTTATTATCCACTGCGTGGTTTTATTTTGTACACATGTTGCATGTACACACACTTGGCACTTGGCGATGGGATGTGTGACCCCTGTTGTCATCATCCCGACGTCTTGATTTCCACGTGTCTGTACGGGAGAGTTTTGGGCGTCACTACATCAAGTTAAATATTCATGCTATGCCTGAAGTAGGAGAAATATGTTAAAGAGAAAACCTTTATCAAGAGTTGAGTCAATATATGTAAGACTGTTCATCTGGGTTTCGGACAGGATATTCGGGTATACCCGGCCCGGAACCCGGATTGCAAACTCATGCCGGATTCCGGCCCAGGTATACACGAGTTAGAACTTGGGCCGGAACCCGGATATATCCGGGTTTTTTAAACCTGGAATCCGAGTTCTAGGCTGAAACCCGTTTTCTCTCTCTCTCTCTCTCTCTCTCTCTAACGAAGTCTTTATTATTAAAAAATTTTTAATTGTCATTTAAAAACTTATATTCTAAAGTCTTAAAAGCATTTTTTTTTTAAATCTAGAAGCCTATATTCTATTATAATTTTAAAACATTTTTGTATATAAAACAACTATTTATCTTTTCAACTAAATGCAACTAAAAAAAAAAAAAAGAAATTCAATATTTATCATATAAAATACGTGGAACACATAGTGCAACTCACTACTACATATATATTACATTTTTGATATTTTATACATTACATTACAAAACAATTACATTACAAAACATAAAATTACAACCTTTGTCATGATTGATGATCATCAGTTTAGGAAGAACTTCTGGACTACTTGGTGCCAGATCTCCTTCACTGCTCCCCTTGCACGTCGAGCTTCTATTACATGCCATGGCATCCCCTTGCACATTAATATATATAAAGCAAAACACATGGAAATCAGTTAAATAAATACTGCTTGTAACCCCCACAACAACCCACAAATTCCACAATGCAGCTAGCAATATCTGGACTAGACGAATATAAGAATGCTGTAAAAAACAATTGTCCAAAATGACAAGCCAACGAGCTCTAACAGCTAAAAGAAACCTCAAAACAATCACTAAACCAATGTGTCCCACATGCAACAGGGTAAAGATTTTTTTTATAGGTTATGTAGCTGGGTGATGATGATGGTCAATAGAACCAGCAAATTATCTTAATTCTTAATTAGTAAATATCATCTTATAAATAATCATAAATAAGGTATACAGGCTGCATACGAAAGTATTCTATTGATGGAAACTCTTGCCCTTAAAAATCTGCCTATTTCAGTCGCTCATATAGTCTACATGAGATAAACACTTAATTAGGCATAAGCCAGCCAAATATGAACACAAGCAAACATTTATTTAGGCATAAGCCAGCCAAATATAAGACGAGGGTACCAGTAAATCAATTTAAGCTTTTTTCATATAAAGAACAATTTAGGTACCAGTAAATCATACAAATGACATCTGAAGAGAGAGAAATGTTGAGCACCAAAGTACCTCGTAGAGTTGATCTGAGATGAGTGTTAGCCGATGAGCAAATGAGACTTTTGAATTACTGTCAGTAAATGTATCTATCATTGGACTCTCTCAAGCACATACCCCTGAGAACAATTTAATGGTTCAAAGACATTAAGGAGACAAAACAAAAACACCAGTTTTTCTAGGAACAACAGTTAAAGTCATATTCTCTTTTATTGAGAAAAAGGGTTGGATCATGTACTTTTAGATTAATCAATGGGACGCTTCCAACTTCGTTACCTGCAACACCATGAAACAATGTAGATTTTACCGACAGCAGCTTGACAGACTTGAATTGATCAATTTATGGGAAGTTTTGGTTCTCATTAACTTGTAATGTCCTAGTTTGAAAGTTAAAGGGCCTGCAAAATAGTGGGGTACTGGTCTTTATGAAGGAAATATTGGTCAATCACACATATAAGATATATGTGACAACTCTAAGAGGGTCTACAAGGAAGCTTGAATCCTTTAATAAATTTGGAGAAACCTTTCCAGCTCTTCAATTTATTAGTTGGCAATATACAGGATTTTAGAAAAGAATACCCTCTGAAGATTTTGAATGGAGACTAGAACCTAATATATGCCAGCAAAGTCCAAGCTCTTTCCGATACAGTGCATTTTCAGATTAAAAAATTAATGCTAGTCAATGAAGCTTTCTAAATTTGAAAGATATAAAATGAATCTTATAAAATATGTCTGAGCCAAAAACATTATAGAAGCTTCACACATTATGGACCAGTATTGTGACAGCATAGCTCTCTCTCTCTCTCTCTCTCTCTCTCTACTTATTTACCTTTTCTTTTGACTTATTTCCTTATTTTATTTTATTTTTTAAATCAGTCATGTAAATCTCTGTAAACAATTCCCAGAAAGACAATAAAAGTGGAAGGAAATGGAATGTGACCCAGTGACTGCCATTAATTACTACAAAATATGGCTAAACTAAACCCTCCCCCAAAAATGATCATAAAGAGTAACGTACCACTCTCAAAGACAAAGCTATCGAGACCAGAGCAACCTGGGGCTCCACCGACCCAAATCAGGACTGGGTCTCTGCAAGGATTCCTTTGGGACTCAACAAATTAAACAAGCTAACCGAAAACCGCCTGAAACAAAGAAACCCAGTTAGCAAAATAGTAAAAAGAAACCGTAACCAACTAAGAAATTATAAAAAAACTAACACCATATCAGACATGCACGACAACCACCACAACAGAGAAGCTGTTACCCTAATACCGAATCAAACACAATGGAACGCATTTTTATTACAGCAAATCCATTAAGCAAGAACCAAGAAAAAGACAAGGAAGCCCAAAATCAACAAATAGAGAACACAATAGAGGGAAGAAAGAAAACATACCCAAACGGACAAAAGGAGATGAACGGTGAGCCGCGCGATCAAATCGGGTTCCAGAGAAAACAAAAGTGCTAGCTCAGCTCCTGAAGGGATGAGAGAGAGAGAGAGAGAGAGAGAGAGGAAACTGAGGGAGGGAGGCGCTTCGCCTCTTCGTATCGCAGAGGATAGTAGGAGAGATCGATCTGAAATGGGGCGGGGGTGCGCTGGGTTAGAATACCGGATTAATCCGGTTTTCTAAATCCGGATACCGGCCCGGATTTGACCCAGGCTGAAAACCTAAACCGGAATCCGGTGTACCGGATTCCGGACCGGGTCGGATAAAATCCAGCCCGGATGAACAGCCCTAGTCGACGATGGGGCGATTCAGGAAGGAGGGCTTCATCACACCGTTTCGAAGAAGCCCATCAGCTCGTTGGTTTGAGGCGCTCCCAACATGCACCGTTTCATTAAACCCCTTTACATGTCATCAAAGAAGTCCATCAGCTCGTTGGTTTGAGGTGCTCCCAATATGCATCGTTTCATTAAACCACTTTACATGTCATCAGAGGTGCGCAAGGGGTGCACCAATTTGACTAATTTTAGATTTTTCAAAGCTCAAGACTTTGATGGATTTATATTTCTCATAATGATTGGATACCGGATGGCGGCCATTGAAAGTTGAAACCATTTATTATCTACCAATGGATGTTTTACTCATCTGACTTCTCTGGTTTATTAATGGGTTTATTGGATCAACCTATCGAGGAAAAAAAGGGTTTATTTGGATTCATTATAAGGAAAATTAAATTCAACAAGTCTTGGCAAGTTGTTGAAATTGGGCCAAGACGATTTTTCGATTCCTCTCCCTCCAGGACCCAAGACTATTTTGAGCTTGTCAAAATTTGTTTTGGTCATGCCTGGTGCAAAAAGCATAGGACTGGCTGGGCAGCTCCATGACTAATGGGTTTTGCATTTTACGTAAAAGAAAATGATATAGCCACGATGAATTCCACCTACAAAAGTTTTTTTTTTCAATAAGTAATTCCACCTACAAAATTA
This sequence comes from Carya cathayensis, assembly GCA_011037825.1. Taxonomy (NCBI): domain Eukaryota; kingdom Viridiplantae; phylum Streptophyta; class Magnoliopsida; order Fagales; family Juglandaceae; genus Carya; species Carya cathayensis. The sequence continues at coordinate 146,840 of QGSO01000520.1, forward strand.
ACAAAATGTGTGGTTTTTTTTTTAGTTTAAAATTATTTTTTAATTATTATTATTTTTTAATTTTTAGCTTTTGTTTTTTTTAATTTTTAGTATTGTGTTTTTTATTTTTAAATTTTTTGTATTTAAAAAAAATAATACACAAAAAATGTTGTAAAAAAAATGCTTTAACATTATTGAAACAAAATAGTTTTTGTCGATAGACATAGCAGTGTTCTTTACATAAAAAGAAGTGCTGTAGAGACAAAGAAATTATATAAAAATAAACTTACAAAATGACATGATTTTATGTGAACGTTAATTCTACTTTATAATCTAACATATTATATTAAATTATATTATTTTGTCAATTTACTCTTTTATAATCTTTTTTACATAAAATATTTCTCTTGCCTAAAATGGTTCACAGATCCGAAAAAGTCATCTCCATCCAATTATGCCTTGGAAAAGTAAAAAGCATTTTTGCTGCAGTATCAATCTTCATGCGGTTTGATGCTCTTCATCAATGCCTAATTTCTTTAATTATTTTTTCCTACCTCTTTTTCTTTATAATCTCTCCCTCTCCCTGTTTTCAAATCTTTTTTTAAGAATTAGTTCTCTCTCTCTCTCTCTCTCTCTCTGTGTGTGTGTGTCTAATGAAATAGAGGATAAATTTGGAAAAAACGATTGGAGAGTGTTCTTAAAATGACTAGATAAAATATATATAAAAAGAAGGTTTTGATGAACTATTTTAGTAGATGGGGGTTGAGAATTCCCTCCATAACTTTCTACCCAATAAGGAAGAAACTCGAACGTTTTAGTTCAAAATACAGCCTTTTTAGCAAATGCAGCCGTGTTCAATCACCACAGGTATCCCGTATCCACCATGATCATGTAAACCTAACCGTATTTAATTACATACATGAAAGAATATTCCCCAAATTGATGCTTAACCAATGTAAAATGAAAACCACCAGAATAAAAATGCATCCTTTGCGTAATATTCTTGTTTATGCTTGACCATGAATTTCCATTTTTCTTCATTTCACTTTACTTTTATTTTTTATTTTACCAATTTGATAATGGGTGCTACTCAAACAATAAAAATATTGGAACCCAATAACTTATTCCACCCCCATATAGAATATATATGTTGTGGCTTCGTCCCTAGCTAACTAGTTAGCTAGCTACCAAAGAAGAGATTTGTTACAGATACAAAGAGATTATATAAAATCAATCTATAAATTGATGTGGTTTCATGAAATCTATTAGATTAGTGCTTCGTAATAAAAGTAATTTTATGATATAAATATACCACATCAAGCCACATAAATTTATGAATTTATTTTTATATAATCATTTTGTGGATACATTATTTTCCATAAAAAAAATGTAACATTTGATCAAGAACATACATAACCACAATAATCATCATGTCAGATATTTTGCTCGATCCATGATCTCTCTTTATATATATATATATATATATAAATGTAGTACGTATTTAATACTGAAGATATAAAACATTATAAAATATTGGAAACACGAATGATGTTGCATCAATTAATGTGCCGGGGATCGGAATATATAGCTAGGAACCTACGCTTCATAAATATTGTGAATATTTTTCACGTGAATTCTTTCATATCATGATCATGATCATCATCATTATCATGATATCGTGAAATGTTTCAAAACTTGTTGGCGACTTTATCAATTCTGATAGAAAATCTCCGAGTGTTATGGTCTTATATATAGTGATCATCATGATGAACTCTATCTTCCACTATATATCCATTCATTCATATTTGCACTAGCTAGCTTGCAGAGCCGCGCGCGCTGAGGCAGCCTATCCAGTACAGATGATCGATCGATCATCACCATATCAACAATGCAATGCAGCACGCATGCTTTTTTTCACCAATTGTAATTACACGACAACCCCACTGGCCGCCACCACCCAACTCATGTATGTAAAATCATGGGATATATTGTCATGTTTGCAGATACATTTTTTTTCTTTTCCTTACATCTATCTAAACCAGAAAAGACTTTAGATGAAGCAAAGAGAAAAATTGGGGGTGGCATTGTCCGGAACAACATTAAAGTTGTTTCATAACTTTGGAGAATGATCGTACGTAACACATTGCAAATTAATAATTACATGCATTTACATCATTGCGAAAGGCACTAACGTCAATAATGGTGGTGGTGATGTGTTCAGCTCATTGAATGAAATTATATTATATGTAGTGGGTGCCAGAACCACTTCCTTCTCGTTTCTGTAAGTGTGAAAAATGTTCTGGTACGTACGTACATACGTATAACACATGCATCATGTACCTTGTTATACGTACGTACATATACGTTCCTAACCTCGATCCACTCAGGTCGATGATCAATATATAGGTCATTACTCCAATATATATTAATGCATATAAGCTCGATCATCCTATATAGTGGGATATACGGACACTGACACTAAGAAAATATTGAGCTAGCCCTAAAGTACTCAAATATTGTTCACAAAATAATGAAATATGCTTTTTACCTGCACCCCCACTTGGTTTCTTTCTCTTCTTTGGTCCAATGGCAGCATCCTTACACACACACACACACACACACACACATTATATATATGTATAGTACACGTGTTGTCAGAAAGATCGAACCCCATCAATTCTAGTTAGCTTTGATTGCATCTTGACCCAATTAGCATGCATGGGGACAAAAGCTACTCTTCCCTCCATTTCATAATATAGCTAGATGAGACGGAAGCATTTTATATTGATCATTTAATTAACTTCTCATATTATTTTTCACTTTAAACTCATATTAAAGATAGATTTGAATGACTAAATATTACCCTCTCTTGACCTATTAATTATTAAGGATTAGGTTTTAGAAAGGTTGTTGTGTTGATTTTAATTTATTAAAAAAAGTTATAAATTTTAAAGTGTCATTATTATTTGAGCCAATAAGCTGGTGCATGGGAATATTACTCGTAATAACAATAACATCGTTTTTTTACTTGATATTACATGTGGGCACAAAACCGGCCGTGATTCAACAAGACATACGCATGATCTACCGATCGATAAAGGAAAAGTTATTACAACAAACAAAATGAGACTACAAATTAAAGATGATTACAACATTGTAGAAGAGCTCTTATCTCCTCGGCCACTTTCATCTCCATCTTCTCGTCTTTACCCTCTTTACCTTGTAACGAGAGAAAAACAAAGTCCGAGATCAGCTTGTGATCATGACTTGTACATGATCTTTAAAATGGAACTTCTTCACCATAATCCTAGCTAGCTATGAATATAGGCCTTAATGGTGTCGAATCATGTAAACTTATGTCGACCCATTTATTTCCTACAAGTTTTCTTTATTTTCTCATGTTATGATTACTCATTACATGATGTACTTCTCACGATGGTCGACATGTTAATTCTCTGGATCATCATCTGATCAATTGTTGATTGTTAAGTCCAAAATTAATTTGACGATCATAAACTGAATGAAAAGCATGCATAAAGATAGAGTTCATGACCTCTACATGATCATATTTAGATCAGCTGATAGTTGATATTAGGTAAACATGATAAATCTCTCTTTTAATTACCTCAAAGCTGATGGCATTGCATGCACTAATTACGTACTTAATTACCCACCCTACCACAGCTAGGTCAAACTCAATGCTAGCTTGATTCTGAAAACTCTAAAATCAGGTTCATATAATTATACCATATAAGCCACAGCTTATTAGTATTAATATTTTATCTAGTGTGCCAGAAAGCTGTCTATATATGGCTGTCAAGACTGAGTTGCAGGCAGCTAGAATTACTTAATTTTGTCAGGTTGGAAGGATTCTCTCTCTCTCTCTCTCTCTCTCTCTCTCTCTCTCTCTCTCTCTATATATATATATATATATTGGAAGGATATATTCTCTTGATGAATTAATGAATATTAAGATATTGTATTACGTATATATATGTTTCTATGAGAACTACAAAACATGCAGATATTCCTTGAGATTTGAGATTCTAATCGATTTAATTCGATTTGGGCACAGTAGTTTTCATGTTAATTAGACTTATAAGCATTATTGCATAATTGTCAAAAACTAAAAATTCTTGTATTTTTCTAATTTTGCAGGATGTTTAATAACTAGGATATTTTCCTGCTTTGTAGAGGAGGCATTAATCATTACTGGAAAAGATCATGCAATTAGTCTCCCAAGTGATCACGTTGACAATAATCGTGTTGAAGGAGATATGTTGTAGTGGAAACTTGTAATTATCCTCTAAAATTATATATGCCGACTTATAAATTTCCAACAATGGTGATCTCTCTCTCTCTCTCTCTCTCTCTCTCTCACACACACACACACACACACACAAAGCCCATCATAATTAATCTCGTCGACTCATCCGTAGAACTCATTCTCAAACAAGTTAATTCTAAATTAGAAATTGCTGAAGATAGAAAGGAGTACGTACATATTAATAGCACTAGTATAGAACTCCTAAAAAGAAATTTTCATTTACTACCGCGATTGAATATATAGTACTTAGCATTATATATATATATATACACACACACACACACACACACATATATGTATGTATATTAGATGGATTAAGATCCCTCCAAGTTCTTATAATATATTAAGTTCGAGAGCCTCAAACGAGAGATATATATATATAAAGTAGATCATATGGTAGTAAAAAAACTTGCAAATATATAAAGATAGTGATAAATGATCATGTAAGACTGGTCATTTCACGTGTCTATCTCTTCTACTTGAAGTCACAAAAAATTAGAAGTATTCTTTCTAGACATGACTGCAAGAAACATTTGATGTCAGCCATGACATGATATGCACGTAGCTAATTGCACCATATATAGCAGACTTCCCGGGAGCCCCGCTGCACCGTAAACAAATTTAAAGTTATACTACATACAGTTGTGGAGTGCACAAACGTCATACAGTCGCTTTGAAAACGAGCATAGTCCATTATTAAAATTAAAATTAATTTCTTTTCGTATAGGTCCTGTATTTATTCACTTTTTTCAAAGTGTTTGCACGATACTTGCGCACTCACCAACGTCTATCATTTCTCACAAATTTATCATGTACTAATCAATCATGATCAGTTCTCTGAGTACTGAACCTTAATCTTGTAAGCTTTTAAAAGTGCATATTAATTAATCTAGTAAAAACCAATGAGCCATGCACAACAATTAATACCAAGTTTGGCAAAACATTCAGTAGGGATCAGAATTAATTAAACGCCACTCAACTTCCCTTTAGTCCTTGCCTGCCCAAAAGAATATTAATGGATGAGGTTATGAAGAATATTGATCATGACTAAGTGGCCATGCACTATTTTTGTCTTTTGCATGTTAAGCTTTGGCAAAACTAGCTCACTCAACTTTTAGATATTAAAGGGAATGCTTACTTTCTTGAATAAATTGTCAAATCATTCATTTTTTTTTTAAAGTTTTGTGGGTCAAAAAAAAAAAAAGACAGCCAGATTCCCCTGATCTTGATCTCAAGCTGATCGCAAACACAACAAAGATGAGCCCTCAAAAATTATTAATCTTGCACATGATGATCATGTACTGCAGGACTACGTTAATGTGGCAAGTTGGAGATCATGTACCAAACTCAATGTACCTATATCTTTGAGGAGAATAATGTTAATATTCTGCCATCGATCTCCATTAATTAGCTCTCCACCATTTTCGATTTATTATGAAAGGGATAAGGACTGCATGAACTGATCCCTAGCACTAAAAAAGTGTGGACCATCATGAAATATGCCCCCTTTTTCTCACATGAGGTGATATATGCAGCTGACCTTTGATATATAGATAATATTATAGCACCAGCATTGTAATTACAAGATGCATATATACATATCTCCCTTTCTGGAGCGCAGTATGCATGCATCATGTGAATTGCTGCTGTCATTGGTCCCGGGTATCCTGCGTGCTAGATCGACTTAATGGGCTGCGCTGGCCACACACACACACACATATATAATATAATATATATATATGTATATATATATATATATCACTTCGTGGTATTGGAGATCAACATATATATATATATATATATTTGGCATCTTTTTCCCATGGAAGACACCTGTCATGTTCGAATAAACTATGTATCTGCTACCTATAAGTACTCAACTGGTCCGTGTATATAGTATTTACTACAACAACTGGTTAGTCGTTTGTCTGTTTACGGTCAGCTTCCTCATGATCAATCTCATTGTTTGCATGCATGCGGTCTCCCAAAGGGTTGATGATCGATCCAGTTATGTGTATATAGAAATACTTTAAAGGTGGTCTTAAATGTTCAATAAATGACGCATGATATAATATTTATATATTTATTTTTTCTTTACTTTTATCAAGTCTTCTTTATATTTTTTTAGAGTTTTGTTACATATAAGCTAAGCCAGTGTGTAAGCACACTAATTATAGTTAGATCTATTTTGGAGTTATGATATATACAGTTATTTTTACGTATTCTTTGTGAACTCTTTATAATTGGCCAAAATAATTATTTTATATTAAAAAAAAGTGACGTAGCCAATCACATTAGTAGAGTGCATAAATAATATATAAAAGTGACTGCACATAGATTTTTTATTTTTTATTTTAGTTTTATTATTTCTCTTATTTACAACACTAATCTTTCCACTTTACCCGTTATGATCGTTCACTTACGTACCTATATATCTCTTCCCGTACTGATCCTCCTACTAATTAAATGAATATTTGTTAATTGCATTAAAGATATATCCTTCGATATTTAATTCAAAACCCTACCTACCTATGGATTCCAACTTTAACACAAATATCAACATTTTTTTTTTCTTAATATCAATAATTAATTAGCAAAGTGATGCATGATCTTATATATATTCTGATAGCCAGCTAATTTGTTTCCACGACATAGGACAAAGTGGTTTTAATTAGACAACTGAGTCAACTCAAGTACTACTTGGGCCTGGGCTATGAAAATGGTCGGGCAAGTTGGCCTCTAATTTATTTTGTATGATAAGTTGAGACTGATGGGATTTGACATTTGTAGTTTACAAATTAAATGTGTTACGAAATCTTGGTCATGCGAAGTGTAAATTAATCGGGTTTGATTTGACAAAACTCATAAATCACTGGCCGGGTTCCTTATATCTAGTTTGTTTTAGAATCTCTTTTTCTTTATTTTTAGTAATTTCTTAATTTGGTGTCCAATCGTTGAACTTTATGAAGAAAAATATATATAGACATGCATGATATTTCAACGAGTTATTTTATTATTTTTATCGAAACATATATACATATAATGTTGACATTTATGACAACACCCTTAATTAGTTCAAAACCATTCAATCTCTGTCATATATTATAATTAATTTGACTAAACTTGTTATATGTAAGCTGGGTGTTGTTACTTAATTTCATGAGTTTGCCTCGATCTCCACAAATTTACCACTAATGCAATTACATTCTTTTTTTCTTTAAAACATTTTTTAAACATATTTAAACATTTTCTTTAATTAAAAAAATACATTACGTCACTAATAGTCACTCTCTTAACCATTAAAAAAAATAAAAAATAAAATAAAATATCTAAACAGTAACTTTAAAGCCTGGGCGGGGCAAACTTATGAGACTTGTAAGTATCATTTTCCTATATATAAATGCCGTACTCTTCATTTCCATTAATAAAGTTGCACATATTTTTTTATATACGATTATATCGAAATATATATAATTAATGACAAATTAGGTTAGCCTGGAGTAGCTAATATATCTGATTGATCATCAGTGATCATATACATGATATCAAAGTATACGTAATTATATATAATTAACCTAATTAAAAATTCCTACCCAACTCGGGGACATGGGCGGGCGCTGGAGGTGGGGGGATGCTGGCGACCGCACATCGTGAGTTTGATTATTAGTTGGTAGGCCTAAATGGGTAACTGAAAGTTGGAAGATATATGATGAGTTTTTGATAGGGATCAGTACTGGTATCTGATCTGATCCAGATGAGTTTTTGAAATCCACATGATCTGATCATCCATGCTGATTTGTGATGTGATATTACTTTCTTGATCAGATCAATATGCAAGTTGACCAATTGATCAGACCTGTGAATCAAATTAATTAAAGCCACTCATGAGTCACGTGTGTATATATATATATATATATATATATATAATAGCCCTTCACGTTTTAGAGAGAGCTGAGAGAGAGAGAAGAGGGACAAGCAAAAATAAAGCAAAATATTCGATGATCAACTCCAGCTAATGGGGAAAAAAAGATGCATCATAATGCTGTACGATAGTAATTTGGCCCACATTTTATTCTCTTAAATGATAGATAGATGAAAAACTTTTCTTGCTCATCTTGGTGATCTGATGAAAAACTAGGTAGCTACAACCATCCCGAATGGATGCTATATATGGTGAAAAGAAATAACAAGGATGGAGTACTTTGCAGAGAATACACTAAAAAAGACAAACCATTACTATCAATACTGATACAAGATATATATACAGTAGCAGCAAGTATAAGATCCCATGATTATTGGGATTGAAATTACATCAGGTGAGGAGAAATTGTAGCTAATCTATGGAGGAAAATCAGTGACAATATTAGAGTGATTTGAGAGTCCATCTTATATGACAGGTGTTGCTTTCCTTCAATAGAGTCTTGCCTTGTGTATGGTTACAAACTGATTTGGTAAGTGGATCATAACTTGGACTAGTATGGTATGTGCAGCTGAAGCTATCAATTGCTGAAGTTACCATCTTAACGTCCCCCCTCAAGCTAATGAGTGGAAGACACACATTTGTTGCACCATAAGGATGGTGGAAGTGTGAGGAGGACCTACAGTCAAGGTTTAAAATATCGTGCCATACTGGCCGGTATGACTGGTATTCACTCTAATTCTTACATTTGAAAACTATTTTCTTAACTTTTTTTAATCCTTTTTCTCAAGGACTGAAAATCAAATCCCTACTCCATTTTTCTTGATGAAGATGAGTGATTATTTTTTTAAATAGTTAGATTGAGAACTTAGAAGTATTATTGAGTTTTATAAATATGTGTTTTAACTTTTTAAAACTTGCATTGATGTTATTTTAAAATATAATTTATACATATATAATTAATTTATCTATATATAGACTATCTCAAAAAGGTACCTGTATCAAAATATTTAGTTCCAATGCCTTAACCGAAACAGCCATCGGAACGGTATTCAAAACTTTGGCTACACTAGTTCCTTGAAGAGCACCTTGAGCTAAAACAACTCAGCAGAACACAATGCTAGTGAGCAATACTCTGTCTCAGTGCTAGACTTGGACAATAAGTTGTTTATTAGCACTCCAACTAATGAGACAGGGTCCGTAGAAGATGGCACAGTGAGTAGTGAATCTCTTGTCATTTGGGCTTCCTGCCCAATCCGAGTCACTGTTAGTATTCAGTTGAGGAAAGTCTTTGCCAAAGTGTAGTCCATTATTTATAGAGCCCTTTAAATAACAAATAAATCGCTGCTGTCCAATGTGTGGTATTGGGTTTGTGCATGAATTGACATAACTGGTTAACAGAAAATGAGATATATGGCCTGGTCAAGGTGCAGTATTTTAAGTCTCCCACTAGTTGTCAAAACTTATATTATCAGTTGGATCACCATCAAGTTGAGATAATTGTGAGCCTGCAGGAAGTGGTGTTTTGGTTGGTTTAGCTTCAGTCATTTTGGCTCTATCAAGCAACTCAGATACATACTGGGATTGAGATAAAAAAGAGTCCATGAGTTGTGTGTTGCACCTGTATGGCTAAGAAGAAATGCAATGTTTTGAGGTCTTTCATGGAAAATATGGTTTTCAAGCAATCTATGAGGTTTATGATGACATACATATTATTTCCAGTAACTATAATGTCATCAACATAGATTAAAAGAAATGGATGTATGTTAGACTTATGAAGGATCAAGAGTGAGTAGCCTACCTTGGATTCCTCAAACTCTAGATTCAAGAGAGTGGAGGCAAGCTTGTTGAACCAAGCTCTAGGGGTCTGGTTGAGGCCATAAATTGATTTTTGAAGCTTGCACATATGAGTAGGAAAATGAGAGTCTTGAAAACATTGAGGTTGTTCCATATAGACCTCATTTTCCAAGGTTTCATAAAAAACACATTTGAGACATCCTATTGTCGCATAAGCCAGTTGAAATGTGCTGCCATGACAATGAAATCAGTTTGAATTGTGGAGGATTTAACCACTGGATTGAAGGTTTCTGTGTAGTCAATCCCACTATGTTTTTCAAAATCCTTGGCTACCACCCTATCTTTAAATTTGTCCAGGTGGCATCAACTTTTTGCTTGACCTTGAAAACCCACTTGTTGGTGATGACATCTTGTGATATGGTCTTGGGTATAAAGTCCATGTCCGGTTGTTTTGGAGAGCTTCAAACTCTTCACTCATGGTCTGGCACCATTCAGAGGACTTCATGGCTTGAGAGTATTGCAAAGGGGTAGGTGGCAATTCAATGGAGTGAGAAACAATAGAATTGAGCACCCTTAAGGGATGCTTGGTTGAGGAAAACAATTTGTAATCTACGTGACTTTGGTCTTCAAGAACCATCTTGTGATTTGGTTGTCATAGGATGTGTGGAGAAACTTGGTGATTCAGATGGGTGAGATGGGGACTCATTGGTTGGTTCATTTTTTGAAATTAGAGATGTGGACTCATGTGGAGTATTTGAAAGCCTCTGTTCATGATCTGAAGTGACTGAATGAGTATAATCAATTGAGGTTACGATAGAAGATCCTTCCATAGATTGAGTTGTATTCTCGGATGATTCTCGAATGATGCTTCACAGGATTGCAAATGGTTAGTTGCAAGAATAACATAAATAGGTACAGAAATTGAAGTGACACTTATTCCTGGGGAGGGATTCACCTGCAAGGAAGCTGATGTTGTTGTTGAGGAATTAGGTAAAGATGGTATCCAATCTTGAGCAGGGAAGGTGTTCTAATCAATGATGACATTTCTGCCTATGATCATTTTTTTAGAAGTTGGATCATAGCATTTGTAGCCATGGTAGTTTGAGTAATAACCCAAAAAAATGCATTTTTTGAATCGATACCTAAGCTTATGATTGTTGTATGGCCTAAGAAGTGGGTAGGAAGCGCAACCAAATATTTTAAGAAGAGATTAGTCTGGACTTTTGTTTAACAACTTGACATAAGGTGATTTGTGTTTCAGTACATCACTAGGTAACTTGTAAATGAGGTATATAGTAGTGTTAAAAGCATATATCTAGTATGTAAGAGGAAATTTGGACTGTACTAGAAGGGCCAAAGCTGTTTCTACTATGTGTCTATGCTTCCTTTCGGTTAGACCATTCTGCTAAGGTGTATGGATAAGAAATTCTGTGTACAATGCCATTTGAGCTTAAGAATTGTTGGAACTAAGTGGAAATGAATTCTCCTCCACCATCCGAGTGGAAGGCTTTGATCCTTTTAGAAATGAGGTTTTCAATAATGCACTTAAACTTGACAAAACATTCATATGTTCATATTTATAGTGCAATTGATATATTCAAGAGAAACATGAAAAATTGTCAATGAAAATGACATAGTATCGATAACCACTCGCATAAGCAATTGGAGAATAGCACAAGCCTAAATGAATATTTCCAAAGGTTATTACATTATTGGACTCGACGAAAGGAAGACTTTTAGACTTAGCTAGTTGACATGATTCACAAAGTGAGTCATGCACAACTGACCTAATAATAGGAAGTTGAACACACTTCTTAAGTTTATCTAAGATAGGAGGTTCTGGATGATCTAGCCTTTGATGCCAAATGGTTGAACTTGCTGAGACTCCAATGATAGCAGGAAACCTTTTGGTTTTATTGATTGACTTGGAAAGGTGGACTAGATACAAACCATCTCTACGTGACCCTTACAAAAGTGTCAGCCCTGTGAAGTTGTCCTTCACACAAAAATAAGAATCAGTTAGTTTGAACCAACACTTGCTATCAGCACAAAACTTTTACATAGAAATGAGATTGGCTGTAGTAGTGGGACAATGGAAAATATTGTTCATTTTAAATGAGTTTTTGGAACGAAAGAGTGTAGAAGAGCTTTTATTTGCTATTGGCAAACTTGTACTATTTTCCATAGCCACTTCTTCTTTACCTTTGAAAGGCTCTTGAAGTGTCAAATTTTCCAACGCAGTTGTCACGTGGTTATTAGCACCATTGTCAACATATTGTGGTTGTTCCTTAGTTGGTTAGTAGTAGTGTTTGTTTTTGCAATCATGGCAGCCAGTTAAGCAGGTGAATACCTCACTTGATATGAAAAGTTCATCCTTTGGAAGTAGTTCAAGGCTTAGTAACTTCAACAGTTGATAGCTCCTACTGCACTTACCATACCAATCCATTTTTGCCACAAATTTGACATGGTGCTTTGTTATTATTCGAATGACTCGAGTCGTTGTTGTTTGAACTCATTGAAATATGATTACCATATGGTTTCTTAGGTTGGTAATGATTCCTTTGCTGGTTAGAGGGCTTTCCCTTGCAGTTGTTGGAGTTGGAAAACTTAGGCTTGTTTGTATATAGGGCAAAGTTCCTAGAATCTAAGGTTTGAGATTGTTGTTGGTGATTACCAAGGGGAATCTCATAGTTGAGTAGAAGTTCTGCTTGGAAGTTTTTAAAAGATATTGTTGACTCACGGGTCATAAACCGGAACGAGATGATAAAGGATGTATAAGTAGGGCTAAGGCCACTAAGAAAGTAGGAGTTGAGATCATCATCCTCCACAAACTTTCTTGCTGCTATAAGTTAATCAACAAATGTCTTGGCTTGCCTGAGATACTTAGAACAAGAGTGTGATCTCTAGTTCAAGAATTGAAGTTGATGTTTCAGATATGCTATCCTAGACCTAGCTTGTGAGGCAAAACATGTAACTAAAGAATTCCATACTTGTTTGGAGGTGTTCAAACCATATACTGAAGATAACAAACTCTCAGAAAGAGTGGTATTGAAGGTATGGGTCAATATTTTTTCAAAGAGAGTAGTCAAGATTTACTACTGTGGTGGCTTTTCCTAATTCATCAATCAGAAATTTGGGAGGGCTTGGCTCACTACCATCAACAATGCCCATCAATTTGTGGCTTCTAAGGACTAGTAAGAACTGAGACACCCAGTTCAGGCAATTGGTGTTGTCCAGTTTGACAAAAAGGAAGTGAATAATGCTGGATAGGTTTAGGGTGTTGTTGGATGTATTTGAAGAAGAGGCCATGCATGGTGCTGGTATGTAGGATCAAAGGGTTTCCCAAACGGGTTTCTGGTACATGAAAAGAAATAACAAGGATGGAGCACTTTGTGGAGAATACACTAAAAGGATACACTATTATTATCAATACAGATACAAGATATATATATATTTATATCAATAGTAGCAGCAATGATAAAATCCCATAATTATTGAGATTCTAATTATAGTGAGGAGAAATTGTAGCTAATCTGTGGAGGAAAATTAGTATAGTATTAGAGTGATCTGAGAGTCCATCTTGTATGCCAATTGTGTTGCTTTCCTTCAAGAGAGTCTTGCCTTATGTATCATTGCAATCTAATTTGGTAAGTGGATCATAGCCTGAACTGGTATGGTAAGTGTAGCTAGAACTATCAATTGTTGAAGTTACTATCTTAACATATGGGTGGGTTAGATATTATCTCTTATATAAGAAAATAGTTTTTTTTTTTTCATTCGATTTTGTTTTGTTTTATTTTGTCAAAAGAAGTGGGACACAGCAGACTACCTCTTGTGACTACAATACCCATACAAACGATGATGCCTAGCTACACAACTTTTAATACCAAATTGGCCAGGAGATAATTTACGTTAATTGCATAATATTGTATTATTATAAACAACTATATATACATGTCATAAAACCAAACAACATTATACATAAATAAATGGTTTTTTTCTTCATTAGGTTCTTGTCACTCTATACGAACCATTTTAATTGGAAATCATTCCAAATATAATTCAGTATGTTAGCCACAAGTTGATTCATTGATATACTGAAAACATATTCTCTTCAAGGGAAATGCCCCAAGAGAAATGCTTTTACTAGATCCTATAAAAGTAAACTTACACTGATATGACTTGATATAGTACGTTAAATTATAAATATACTTTATGGTAAAGTACTAGACCTAACATATCATAGTGGCTTGTAAAGATACTTTTATGGTAAAGTAGATCTAATGTATCACAGTGGCTTAGGCCTATACTCTAAAATGACTAGTTAATGATACAACTGACAGAGCCTTATTGAAACATTACAAAGAGCAAGAACTTCTCATTTCCAAATAATGTGAGATCATATGCATAGACCACTTACTTATCATGACTTATCGATTATAAGTGGGTGATATCACAATCTCCTCTCATTTTTTAGTTGGGATATACTTTGATACTATCTGTAATGCCTCAATAGAAGAACTTAAGTTACATGACCTGACCTATACTCACTACAAGATTTTGGGGCTTATGCCATGGAGTAGAGTGGTCAGAAAAAGCTAGGATTAAGTGACTAAAAAATTTTTTCCACCAAAATTATTCGTGGGTCGTTGGTGACATATAATAAGTGGGGAATACTATTTTTCCACCAAAATTTTTTTTCATGGGAAAAGATGTTTTTTTGCCACGAATCTAATTTGTGATAAAAAATAATTTGGCCCATGGCAAAAACTGTTTGGATTTAAGACCTTGTGGTCCTCTAACTTTATTTACCCACTAATCTATTTGGTTGGAAATAATATAATTCTCACGATAATATTTGTATAAAATATCGTGGCATAAATTTTTTTGTGATGTATCTTGTTGTGCCAAAAACATGTATTGTAATAGACTTCGTGGTGACAAAATGAAGGGTAGTTGTCAAACTCCATCTTTTTCCCACCATCTTGTATGATTGCTAATGTTCATTTTTCATGAAAGTCTACAGATTGGTGGCAAATACGTTATAGCTACCGAGAATATAGTGGTAAAATGTATTTGCCACTACTTACATTCATGGCAAAAGCTAAGATATTTTAGAAAAAAAAATGCAAAAAAATAAGAGATATTTAGCCCAAAATATTCATAACAAATAGTCTAATATAGGCTTAAATAAAAATATTCCAACATTAGAGATCAAAATTGACACTTATAATAATTTAAAAATAAAATATTACAAAAATTTTACATTTGTTTTTACAAACTTATCCATTCCCTATACATTCAAGTTTTAGAAACCAATACTAAGAAATGCTATACAAACTCATCTTTATTCCAACACTTCAAAATAATTCATCTTTATCCAACTCCATTCCGTGCTGGTGGGGATCTACATGTAGTGAACCAAATGCTAGTGTAGGACGGTAACTGGTGCCATATTGTGAAGGGAAAATGCCATGTCAAACCAAGTTCAATGTAGCAACACTCCCAACGTATCACACAAATTTTGAAGTGTACATAAACCTGCAATTTTCAAGACAAATTATACTGCTAAAATCAACCTAAAACCTGGCAAAAGTAAAAATGTGACAGAATCCTAACAAGTAACAAACTAACAAAAAGAAGCACTAAAGGATTATACTGTGTTGGACGGATGCTGCAGATAACCTTTATATATATATATTTATATATATATAAGTAATATTAATAGAAAGCAATAGGTATAGCCCAAGTACACGTGACGTATACAAGAGAAATACCTATCTAGGATTTATAACCGATACAAAAAGTCATGGACACATAGTCCATTAAAATCTATCACGAGTACGAAGAAACAAGGCGTTTAAGATAACTAACATGAAGCAAAAGAAGGGGAAAAAATAGAAAGATTTCCAACTGCAATAAACTTCACATCAAAGTTGCATCTCCACAACTGAGAGTTGGGGTATGGATTAATAGGCTGAGCTCAAAAGGTAAGGGTTAAATACTGTGTTCTTCACTAACAGCCAATAGACATGGGATAAATGCACAAGACATGGGATAAATGCACAAGACCACATATGAAATTAAATGAAACTAGGTAGGACCAAACAAAAGGT
This sequence comes from Carya cathayensis, assembly GCA_011037825.1. NCBI lineage: Eukaryota > Viridiplantae > Streptophyta > Magnoliopsida > Fagales > Juglandaceae > Carya > Carya cathayensis. Next base: position 162,975 of record QGSO01000520.1, read on the forward strand.
CAGCAGCGATCAACAACCAAGAAAAATAGAAAGATTGCTTTATCTTGGTGCAATCATCTGTAGGAATTGAGACACTCAAGATTCATAGGTAGCAACCACATCATATGAAAAAAAAAACCACCTTTCAGCTTTCACTAAATATGACAACCATACAAACACCTAGCAAACATCAAGAAAAACACACAGGTGTCAAAAAAATGCTTTGAAAGCCATTTCGCACTTTGTAGAAACTATATTTGTCCAGTGTAATACAACTTGTCCAGAACTAACAGATTTATCCTCACAAATAGTCTGATCATGTATGCCTAGGAGATGGAGCCAGAATTAAATTCTGGCATGACAAAAGGGAACCCAACAACATGAAGGAAAAATTTGGCTTCAAAATAACAATAAGAGATTCCCCAGTATTACAAAGCAAGCAAGTCATCAGATAATTCAAAAGGCATGAAAAATACCAAAATCATGAATCTGACCACCAGAAGGTCCTTTAACCTGAAAATTTCAACACATAATAGGATCAATGGAGGTTTTCAAACCAAAAAAATAGGGCTTGAAAAAAGTGGACTCACGTGCTTCCAACACTTAGCACAACTTCACAACTACAACACAAGACCCAAAACTTCACAATCCAACAACAATATCACAACCAAATCTGTTTCTCCTCTGACTTCCACAACAACACAATCAAAATACTACATATCCACGAATATAAACCTATCTAAGCAATCAACACCATGCTATACACGTCCATTTACTAAAAAATAAAGCACTAAAGATATAAAGGTAGGATTTTACCATGCTTAAGGGCTTCGACAGTGAATGAAAGCGTGCGGGAGGTGCTGCTGTGTCGGTGGGTTGCTCGTGGTGGTGCGGCGTCGTGGCTAGAGGCGGCGATTGTGGCTCACGGCGGCATATCAACCAATCTGTGCACAGGGGATCCGTGAGAGAGAGAACGCGAGGGAGGAAGGAGTTGAGACGGTCGAGGTGGCTCACGGTGGGCCTAGCGGTGGATCTGGGCCGTGATGAAGAGAATGCCGAGAGGGAGATGGAGCGTGCGAGGGAGAGGGAAATTTGGGGGCTTCGGCTGTGGGAAAGGGAGGAAGCGGGTCGTCGGCGAGGTGGGGGGCTGCTGGTGGTGGTGCGGCTCAACCGCTGGCGTCAGATTGGCTCGCGATGGCAGGGAACCGAGTGAGGGACTCGGTTTGGGCTTGCCTCGGGGAGAGAGAAAGGGAAGAGAGGGAGAGGGAGGCGTGGGGTGGGGTGGCTGGGTCCGGTGAGGTGGTCGTGCTCGGTGGCGGCGACGGTGGCCTGGGATGGAGCCGAGGAGAGAGAGAGCGAATGGGGAGGGGGTGCGGCGCGGGGGAGCTGATGGGAGGAGAGAGAGAGAAAGAGTAAGTGAACGGGGTGGGGGGAAATATTAGGGTTTCAATTTAATGTGGATCGTTGATCTAAATTTAATCCAACGATGATGATTAAATGGTTAGACTAAACTAGAATACTTATTTGCGGCGACAAAAAGTCGTGGGAAAAGGTTTTTAAGCCACGATGATGAAGATATAAATCAAATAGTTTTTTGCGACGACTTTAATCTGTGGTAAAACGTCAATTTAACTCGTCACAATAATTATTTTTCCATTAAAGGTTTATATGTTGCCCATATTTATTATCCAGAAAACAAGTTGATCACAAAAACTACATACGTGGTCGCGAAAAATTTTTTGCCATCAAACATTATCCATTAAGACAATTTCATGGGAAAATGCGAATGTTTATTCTCTCCAATCATTTTAGTGGCAAAAGCTCACTTTTTTCCACGATATATATCCGCAGGAAAAAAATTCGTGGCAAAAGCCACAAAATGTTGTAGTGACTATAAAAGGATTAGATAGTGATACAATTAATGTCTCGTTGAAACATTATAAAAAGTAAAAATTTCTCATTTCCACACAATATGAAATCTCATAAACCACCTGTCATTGTCGCTTATCCATTCAAACGGCCGGGGTATCACAACTACTCATGATGCCTAAAAGTTAAAGGCTGTAAAACGTGACACGCATAGGAGACCTGATCCGTCGCCAGCTTTATATATATACTGGCCGGCCAGGGACCTAAATTTGGTATAATGGTTGGCAAGTCTTCTACTTTAATTCCAACGATCTAGGCATGCACGACATTACTTAAATTATAACCATATATATAAAGGACCACGTACGTAAGTGATGATGGAGTAGTATTGAATAAAGCTGTGGGCAATCTCATGATGAACCATGCATCATCGATCTTACAGGACCACCGGTCTACATATTTGCCCGCATCAACCTTCCAACCATCACCAGAACTCTCTTCTCTCTCTCTCTCTCTCTCTCTCTCTCTCTCTCTCTCTCATTTTTCTTATTTTTTAAAATATTTTTCGGAGACATGCAAGTTGCATAATAAATTATTTTGGTTACAGTTGGTCATTAAACTATGCAGTACTAGGCCGGGGTTAGTCTTCCCCATTGATCATAATCTTGAATCCCCATCTTTTGAAGGATAGCGTTCATTTGGTATTTCATATTCACTTTCATTTCGTAAGTATTTTTTGAATCATTTAATTTCTCACTTTATTGTAATTTGTTTTTATCCATTAATGAAAGAAGCTGTTCGATTCATACTTCACTAGAATCTTTGAGCTGGTCCATATATATATATATATATATATAGCAAGCAGTGCAGCTAAGAATTCTCTTTCGATAGATTTCCATTCTGGCCGGAACTTCAAACAGCATTCGCCCCATGCATGCATGCCCCCATCCCTTCATGCTCTGCGCGAGAATTAGAGCAATATATATCAACTGCTCCCCCTTCCAAAATCGCCCCATATATAGCCTTTATAATCATTGTACTGTTGAAGTAAGAGTTTTTGCGTGATTAATAAGATCAGTTTGCAACAGATATATATATTTTTTATAGCTGTTTGACTCTTGTATATATAATGTTAAATAAACATGCCTTTTCCTTTTTCTTTATTATTTTTAAAGAGGGGAGTGAACACATGATCAGAAGTTTAATTAATTTTATACTCAACTTTCTTAGGGTAATCAAAGGAAACATGAAGAAACGGAGAACATGGACGTGTTTGACTTGGTTTATATTCTAATAAAACCCAAACATGGGGTCGGTGCACAGCTTAATTATTGCCTCTTTCACAGCATTCATGGTTACAAGGGTATCCTTTTTCCTTATTTGTGGGGGCTGATAGATGACTAGCTAAATAGGCGCCATTGCTTTTAATTGTCTCTGTGTGTGTCTGACAGAGAGGGAGAGAGAGAGAGATTTGTTTCATTCTCTGCATTGTCCACGTACGTTGTGCAGGCTAGTCTACCCCACCAGTAATGAACAACATCTCACATGGAGTTCAGGGGGATCCCTACCAAACTGAACTCATGAAGTACTTGATTTCTTGTTTTTTCTTTCGGGGGGTCAAAAATTTTCTGAACCATAAACGAAAATTATATCATAAATCGATCTTTTTGTGCTTAGGGTCCATTTTAAACAGTGGAGGGCGTGTTAACCATACTAAACACAAAAGCTAGCTAAACCAAAAATCCATAGCACGTGCTTTGTGTCTTGTATTTTGATTCCAGACCGGAAGTGCAGGTGGTGTTATTGGTGCATAGATTTTAGGGTGTCTGACATCTGTGTTGTCGCCTTTGTTGCTTCCTGGAAGCTTGACTTTACACGAGTACGTGGGCCCTTCTCTTCTGCAATCAAATACCCAGTTGTTTGCGATCAACCACTATCCTGTTTAGATTAGAAAAAAAAAAACCACTATCCTGTTTAAATCACCAAACATCCCCTAATTTATAGATAATACAATAATCTACACCCCTTTTTCCTTGGTGATATCATGCAGATCAATACCAGTTGCATTCATTGCATACTGCAGAATTACGTGAGAAGATTTACAAACAATTCAGAGACAGAGAATAAGAGAGGACGATTCGAGCGAGGCCCACCTATTCCTTGCAGGTGTAGTGATTCCAAATCAAAATGGATCGACCACAGTTTTTGAGAGAATTCGGTCCGAAAAATTGTAGATAGACGAATCCTTCTAAAAGCCACACATAATAAATAATGTTCAATCTTAAGATAATAATCATTAATCAGTGGCAAGTGGCATTACCTTACATACAAACAACCATTCACTTTTATTAGTCTTTTTCTATCAAATATAAAAATTAATAGTTCGTATCTCAACATGAATACTTTTCCCAAGAATAACATCCCGACAGTTCCTTTTTTTTTTTTTTTTTCAATGCCGTAGAAATTCAGAATTTCTTAACATGTAGTAGAAGTACTACAACTATAAAGAAATTTGATTAAAGTAAACCTATAGATTGAAATAGTTTCATATATATATATATATATATATATGATACGTTAAATCTATTTTATAATAAGATATCTTTACAATCTAACGTATCATATTAAATTACGTTAGTTTATAAATTTACTTTTATATTACGTCGTATATATATATATATATATATATGTATATATATATATATATATATATATATATATGCATGCAATTTAGCTGGCTTCATCGCCTTCTCTCCCATTCTTTTTCTGCTGCAGTCCATATGATTTAAAATTTGGCTAGTGGGCATAAATCTGTCATTCCATCATTCTTGGGGAAAGATTTCTCAAGTATTCTTAATTCCCATCACATGTCAAAATGAACGACTAGTACTTTTTGTGATATATCATTTCATTCACCTACAACTATCCTGAGTTGTTCCAATCCTATATTTAATTTTTGTCAGGAAATTAAAGAGTTCTATATTCCTTCTCTTCAAGCTTTCCAGTTTCGAGATTCAGTACTGCATTCTCTCTAGCTATATTTTTTTTCTTTTTGCTGAACTTTTGCAAGAAAGCTAATCATTCAAAATCCTAGTTATACAGTTGTCAGTAGCATCCAAATGGCCAAAGGAGAACCTGGAATGAACGGACAGAATATCTTTAAAGAGAAGATCAAAGTGATGTTGATGACCACTCACTATTCAGGAAAATGATTTACCTAAAACACTTTCTGGGATGTGGAATAAATTAGTAAAGAGATAATCATCAACAAATCATCAGATATGGGCCACAGAAGGAAGGAGTCCGTGAGAATCACTTAAACAAGACGTCGGGGAATTCGAAACGGGTCAAAATCAAACATATAAACACAGGCAGAGAGACATGCACCATATATATAATGGCCGTGAATCCATTTTCACACGTATGGTTGTGATTGCGTTGCATCAAAGAATAACCCCAAGCTAGCTTGGCAGGCATTTTACAAAGAAGAAGATGAGAGTTATAATATAGATCTTGAGAAAGTTTTGCCTCAAAGTGTCCCTTCCTCAAAAGAAACCTCCTATTGGTCCACGCCACATGGCATCCATATAAGTAGAGCCCTCGGTTTTACTCTGGTTGTCTGGTCCATATATATTTGGTTTTTGAAATGATAACACCATATATTTTCATTCAAATCTATCCCTGCAGTAGTACTACTTCACAGCCTTGTCTATATATCTATCATTCACAACTCCACATGTACAGATCATGATGGAGTTCCCACCACCACAACCACCAATAACACTACCCACAAGCACCATTTCCATTTTCTTTTGCTCTCTCTCTCTTCGGGAACGATCCTCTGCAACTGCATTACAGAAAGTCTCTCATATATGCCACTGGCACAGCTTGTGTTCTTATATCATCTGCTTCTTGTTCAAACCCAATGGAAAGTTCCAGTTTCACCTTTTGACTACTTTTCTAACCAATCCTTAATTTCGCACTAACTGCATATATAAATATATATATATATATACATATATATATATATATATATGCATACGTTTCCTTCATTTATAGTCCTTCCAAATATGTCACGAGCATAGGAAGAAAAAGAAGAAAGAAAAGGCGAAAAGTCTTAAACCCGTGTCACCAACTTCACCATTTATAACCGTTCCCGGAGGATCACTTACCTCTGCCGATTTTTTTAACAGTCTGTACCGTAGTGTGGCCTTGGAGGAATTTCAAAAACACATGTCGCTTTCCTGCTCAAAAAACTTCTTCAACAGGTTCTGTTTCGAGGAGTTTCATATGGAGAGTGCTGTTAGTAGCAGCTTCTTTTCCAGTGATCTCTTGCCATCCCTTGGAGCTAGAATCAACCAGGCAACTACACTTCGAAGATGCATAGTTTCGCCTTTCAGTCCCCGTTATAGGTGATGATCTTTTGCCGCAGTTCTTTCTAATACTTCTTTGTATAATCAGACTACTGCTTCTCATGGTGCGTCCTGTTCCTCACATTCAGGGCTTGGGAGATGTTACTTGTTGTTTTAGTCATTTACTCGGCCTGGATTTGCCCATTCGAGTTTGCATTTCTGCCTTACAAGCAAGACGCACTCTTCATCTTTGACAACATTGTCAATGGCTTCTTTGCCATTGACATCATTCTCACCTTCTTTGTTGCATATCTCGACAACCAGTCTTATCTTCTCGTCGATGACCCGAAGAAAATTGCAGTCAGGTGAATAATCAATCTTTTGCAGCTTTTTGGTCGTAAAACTCCTTTCCATTAGTTAACATGAATCAACAATTGATCTGTCTTTCTCTAAGAGAAATCATTCAACTTTCATCATATATATGATCCTTATCCAACTTTCAGGTACATATCTACCTGGTTTGTCTTCGATGTCTGTTCCACAGCACCATTTCAGTCTATCAGCCTCCTGTTTACAAACAAAAGCGGCGAACTTGGGTTTACACTACTCAACATGCTCAGACTCTGGCGTCTAAGACGAGTCAGCTCCCTGTTTGCAAGGTCTATCCCCATATCCTATCTCATACCTTTGGTTTTTCTTCAAATTCTCCAATTACACTAACCAACAAGTTTCCTTTCCTTAGACTTGAGAAGGACATCCGCTTCAATTATTTCTGGACTCGGTGCATAAAGCTCATTTCTGTAAGCCACTTAAAATAGATAATTTCTTCCTTTCCAAGTCATCTAATAAAATCTTGATTGCTAAACCATTCTGGTGGATCTCAGGTGACCCTGTTCGCTGTACACTTTGCTGGGTGCGTAAATTATCTGATTGCAGACAGATACCCTGATCCAAAAAGAACCTGGATTGGTGCAGTAAACCCAAATTTCAAAGAAGATGGTCTTTGGGACCGATATGTAACTGCTATTTACTGGTCTATCACGACATTGACAACTACGGGATACGGGGATTTGCATGCTGAAAACACCAGAGAGATGATGTTCGATATCTTTTACATGCTGTTCAACCTGGGATTGACATCTTACCTCATTGGCAACATGACAAACCTTGTCGTTCACTGGACAAGCCGCACTAGAAACTTCGTATGTTGTCTTTACTTACTACTGATATTACTCATTATTTTCCTCTAATTGATTTTTCACTAACAACCCCTCAACTAAAATCCTGTTCACCCCGCATTTTGATAAGTTTGTGACAAGTTTGCCATAGCACGACATTACCCCTTCTAGTTCAGTTGCTTACATTGGAATGCATCTATTCATCTTATATTTTGTATGTACGCATGGTATGTATGCTGGGGAATTGTAGTATTTGAAAGATGTGGTATTGGGGCTGGGAGTGCTAATCTCAAGGAGCTTAATTTGGTTTTACAGAGAGATTCAGTCAGAGCTGCCTCAGAATTTGCAGCACGAAATCACTTGCCTCCAAGCATACAGGATCAGATGCTTTCCCACATATGTCTGAAGTTCAAAACAGAAGGAATGAATCAACAGGATACCTTAAATGGTCTACCAAAGGCTATTCGTTCAAGCATCGCACACTATCTCTTCTTCCCCATCGTTGAAAAAGTGTCTCTCTTTCAAGGGGTTTCTCATGACTTTCTTTTCCAACTGGTAATACTTCACATGATTCATTAGACTGGAGACTAAATCATTTTTTTTCCTCCACCTTCCTTTGCTCTTTTCAGCTGAATCACATGGGTTAGGGTTTCTTAGATGGCAAATTTATCATAATTTCACAAGATGCTAATTCAATGTTCTGTTTCAAAAAAGGTTTCAGAAATGGAGGCGGAGTATTTTCCACCCAAGGAAGATGTAATTCTGCAGAATGAGGCTCCAACAGATCTTTATATACTTGTCTCAGGCGTGGTGGTAAGCTTAGTTTTGTTCATATTGCATAACAAAATTTCCTGACAAATGCCCACTAACATAGAGTTCGTTTGGAAATTATTGGTGGTTGCAGAAATTCCTTTGCCATACTGATGGGCGTGATAAAGTAGGTCATGTAATCTTAAACATTCATACACTCCATACTGAACAAAATAGGGAGGTAAATCTGATCACATCCCAACATAAACCATGTACTTGCAGGATCTTGGAAAGGCAGTTGCAGGAGATTCGTTTGGAGAGTTTGGAGTCTTATGTTATCGGCCGCAGCCTTTCTCAGTTCGGACGATTGAGATTTCTCAAATCCTACGACTCAACAGAACTTCACTGATGAATGCTATACAAGCAAATGCAGAGGATGGACGCATTATTATGAACAACCTTTCCCAGGTGGTTACAGGATCATGAGATTTTTCAAATCTTTAACGAAACAAATATAACTGATAACCGATGCTCTGCATCTGCAGAAACTGAAGGGGCAGGAAAGCTTAGGCTTTGAATACGCACACAAGTACCCGGGACTTTTCCTCAGAGAATGGTTTAATGGAGAACCAATTGAAGAAAGCTTGTCACCTTCAGGATGTCAAGATAATTCATACGAAGATCTACCGATGCAGGAAGCAAGGGACGTGTGTTTCTCAGGATTGGAGACTGCAGAGCAGAGCGAAACAGGGAAATGCCCAATGTTTGCGAGATATGCAACAGATGTAAATTTGATGGCCGAGGATGATCAGACAGCTCTTCATGCTGCGGTTCGCAGGGGGCATCTTGAGATGGTTAAGATTCTATTGGAAGGAGGTGCTAATGTAAACAAACAAGATGGCAGAGGATGGACGCCAAAAGCTCTAGCGGAACAGCAAGAAAACAAGAGCATATATGAGCTTTTACTGAGTTATGAACATAGAAGGAAACCAGATGAACACAGAATAGATTTAATTGGGTTGGAATCAGCTGACAATGGCTTGTATAGCCAAAACAAACACAGAAGACAAGGCCCTCAATCTGTTAACAACAACTTGAAAATTGACTCGGCTAGTTCCTGCTCAAGCGGATTTAGTTGTCCCACTAACACAGAAGTGATTAAATTGATGAAAACGAGAGTCACCATCCACATGAAGCTTCAACTCGATGCTACATCTCAGAGGCAGCCTGGGAAGTTAATAATCTTACCCGATTCGATTGAGAAGCTGCTCAAAATAGCCGGTAAGCATGGTTAGAATTCAAAGAACTTGCAATTAACCTGGAAAATAAATTAAAAATTAGGATTATTAAAAGGTTAGGTGGACACAACAAGTCAACAACTTTGAAAAAACCGAACTTGAAAGGAAAACTCAAAACTCACTGGGATTGGCAAACTGTTTTTAATTTAAGCATGGTTTCTTCCTCAAGCTTTATCCGAGGGTTACCCTAGCGGCTTGTGAAACTGCAGGTGAGAAGTTTGGAGGCCACCCACCAACAAAAGTCATTAATGCAGAGAATGCAGAAATAGATGATATAAATGTAATTCGAGATGGTGACCATCTGTATCTCCTTCATAACGAGTGTGAAAAGATGGACTGCGAAGTGACCTAATGGTTACTTAAGGCAATAATGTAGCATTCAGATAACTTGTAACTTTTAGGCAATCTATAATGATCTAGCAACAAGAATGCTATATCAGTTTGTGATTTTGAGCCTCCATGCCTGGCAATATTACTCAAAAGCTGGAGAAACCGATTACACGAAAAGATTTCACTCAATACTTTTGATGGGCAAAACCCCATCCAATAAATTACTCAAAACATCCATTGAAACAATACATCTTACAGCCTCTCCCAAGTCCAAGAAAATTTGTCACTCTCTAAGCTTTTTCGGGTGATGCAGAAGAAAATGGATTTAGTTACCGACGCATTGTGCCAGAAATGAAACAAATTAGAGCTCCCTTGTACGTCTACACAGCCTGACCATGCACGTTCACTGCCTTTAAAAGAGAGATGCTATAGGACACCATGAAGAAGATATACTGGTCAGTCTCAGGTGCATTCCAGTCTGTGACTGCTCCAAAATATGCTAGTTTATTAGCTTCTACAAGCTTCCCTTTGCATGAATCCTTTGGAGGTGATAAGTATCATTTCCTCTTAATAGTGCCTTCTATGGGAAAAGGATGAGCTTCTGTGTTAAAAACAAATTTATCCAACGGTATAACAGAGGTGTCCCCAAACAACAAGTACAAATACTTGAGCGTCTCTCCCAGAAAGAATGTCTCCATCTTGTCTCTTCTATTTGGGGGAATTGTGGTAACATCATCCAGAGAACTGTATCCACCAGTATCAACTCTTGTGTATTTCTCAAATGCTTCAAAGATCTGCCAACCCCATTCTCGGTATCTGCAGCACTCATTAAGTTAGTCATTTAATTAAAAGCATAATAATTTATGGGAGAATCTCCCTCTGCATGTGTGTGGGTCTGTGTGCATCAGTCTTAGACAACAACATTTGAATTATACAAGAGAAGCGAATGCATAAACAAAAAAAGAAGAAGAAAAAAAGAATGAAAGAAACCATACTTTGGGTCTTCTGTGATACGAAACAAGACAAATAATGACTCTACAGTTTCAGGACGCAAAAGATTATGGCGATCAGCAGGTTTGATTATTATGTCATGTACATATTTAGAACTCTTGTTCCCACCATCTAGACTTCCTTCAGTAAATTCCTGTTTCAACCAGAGCAAAATGTCAGATATCTGTAGAACGTAGACTTTTTTTATAAGTAATATATGTAGAACAAAGACTAAATGTAATAAATGATATGAAAAATAGAAACAAATTTAAACGAGGGAGAATAGCAGTACACTATTCCAATTTGGTGCATAGGTACACAATCCATCAATCAGTGCTTCCAATACATTCCTTGTACCTATCCAACTAACCTCAGTATGGAAGCAAGCAATTTGCAATTTCCGGAGCAAGACCAGTAGAAAGTAACTGAATATATGTTTTGAGAACAAATGTAATTGATTACAAGTGAAAAACAGCAACAAAATTGAACGAGCAAGAAATAGTATTTTAATAATCCAATTTGGTGCATGTGTACACTTAATTCATCAATCACTGCTTCCAACACATTTATTATACAGATGCAACAAACCTCAGTACGGAAGTAAGCAATTTCTGGAGCAAGACCAGTAGAAGTAACTGAATACATCTCAAAACATGTTTTAGCCAGATCCTCAGCAAGCTTCAGATTCTCCAGGTCTTCAAAGTTAAGCAAATTGTCTCTCATAGCCTTTTCCTTTGTAATGCCTTTAGTGGCACCGAGTGCCAGAGCACCCGGCAAGAAACACACCTAAAGAGACCGTAAAAGAATTTTATATCGAGGACTGTTTCCAAAAGAGAGAAGAATGCAACTTTTTGATGATATCTAATTGCACGAGTGCACAACATAAGCCATACATATATTGATAATCTACTCAAGAATATGCTATCTATATATAAGATAAGTTTTCAATAAGGACAAAAAAATCTAGTGCACCCACTTAATTGCTTCTTCACAATCTTCATTTCAACGTCATAAAGAACTTGCAAACAAACAGGAGAGTGACATTACTTTAGTACTTCTGCAGCCTTCATTTCTTACCAATGTTCCTCGACAAGGAGCACTAGGGGAAGACAAGCTTATGATGCACATAGTGAATCAAGCAACATACATGCAAAAAATTAGTTTCCCCATGAAAGCAAGGTAATTTGGGGGTGCTACTATCAAGCATGGAGAGACCTATTTTTTCAGAGTTTTTTATTTTTATTTTTATTTTTTATGGGAAGGAGGAGGGGGGGGGGGGGGGGTTGGGGAAACAAGCAAAAGCAAAAGAAAGGAGTAGGGAAAATTGTATTTTCAACGACACCCAGATCCGACATTTTCCAGAATAACTTGTACAGAAACTTGATACTGAAAAAAAGAAAGGAAAGGTTTCAAAGTTTTATTATATAGCATATTGAAAAAAATTTGGACACAGTGAATAAGGCAGTAACATTCCTTAGAAAAAGAAATTATGGAAGAAATAAATAAACAATAGCAAGCATTTCCTTTATCATATGTAGTAGTTATTTTCATGCTGCCAGTGCAGGAATGTTTGCTTGTTAAAAATTTGAATAATTGTTGTATCGCTTCTTAATGTGCCATATTGTGCGAGGAAAGGATCTACACCGTCTCTGACAGATGGAAGAAAATTTTTATTTTTCTCATAATCTGGTTTTCAAAAGACTTAAGCTAAAATTGGAGCCAGTTACGTTATACCAACCAAAGCGAGCAACTTCCAGTTAAAAAAAAACCACAATCATTTGGAGCAAGACCAGCTATTTCCATTCACCAGCCATTTCATAATCATTTGAGTTTAAGGAATAAACTAAGTGAAACCAGCAAAGACAGGTACATAACAGCAAGGTGAACATCAGGTGGTAGACAAAGTATTGCATACCAGGTGATCCATTTTTGGACTAAAGGCACCCTTGGATCCAAAAGGTAATTCGCCAACAAAAACTAGTCCATTTGGGATTGATTTCTGAACAAGAAGGTGCCTGACACCCTTCATTGCTTCCTGATACATATCATATAGATAGGTCAAATTACTATCTCGGGTTATTCCCTGCTGAAGCCACACTTTGAGTAGGTATTCATAGTAACTGTCACCACGAGATCCTAGTCTTATATTTTCTCCACTAAATTCGCCAGTGTGAGGGCTGCATTCAGTAAGTAAAAAATATGAAAAATAAGTCAACAAAACAGAAAAAGAGAAAGGAAGAGAAGGAATATGATTTGTATTGAGTGAAACGGAAGAAATTTAAATAGAATCACTTGTTTAACAAAAAGGCAAGATGTAATTCTAAAAACTGCTGTAGTTTCTTGCCAAGTAAATTTAAAAGAGGCCTCTAGTTGTAATCTCCCCAACTCCCTTCTCTTCCCAACACAAAACAGGGGAAAAAAATCCAAATTTAGAAACATAATATGCAAGGTCAATACCTAATGTAAATAGGAACCAGTCCTTCCACCTTTGGTAGAGTCTTCATATGTTCCAAGACCTTCATGGCTTCTATGCTGTACTTTGGATCACCAGAAACAGCACTGAGATAATTGAACTCAAGCTGTAAAGTGGAAACTTCTGAGGTACTACTCAGTCCATCGGGAGCTGCATGTGCTGAGGAATCGCGCAGAACGACATCGCTAAAGGGAATAGGAGTTTGACTGGAAGTAAAAGCGGATAGGAGACGATCAGCCAAGTTCCTAGCAGTTTCCAGATAAATTACTGGTTTAGGCCCTGTATGTGTCATGTTGATCCCTCCTTCGTGAATGCTTAAATGATATGCACTTAAAAGACCACCCATAACACGTATGGTAGTTTCAAACAAATTTACTTGCCCTTTATGATTAATTCTATCTAAAAGGTGTGCCTCAATCCATGAGCCTGCTTCAGAGACGGCTTCATCAACACCCATTATCATGGCAGTGTCAAGAGCATCTACAATGGTAGCACCAAGACCTCCTAACCCATCTACTCCCCGCTGGCTCAGTGGCATAAGTTCATCACTACCCATTGCATATCTTTTATAGCCAGACCATGCATGTATAAAGGCCTTCTTAACACTTTGTTGCCTAGATATCCAATTTGACGGAGCCTTTAGCTTCTCATGCTCATGACTAAAGCTGCTATCACTACCTTTCTCATCAGGAGGTAAACGTGGAGGAAGCCTTGGTGGTTTTCTCCAAAACATTCCCAATCTGCTGCCACCTTTCGTAATGAGGTTTTCTTCATTCTCAGTTGCAGAATGGGCAGGACTTGTATGTGTAAACATAAGATATAATAGACCGAACAACAATACTAACGCTAAAAACTTCCCTGTACTGCAACTTTGACAATCACGCCTTACTTTACTAGTGAACAAGGTCTGAGTAATAACCTGAGAAAAATAAAATAAAATAAAATAACTGAGTTTTTTTTTTTTTTTGAGTTATAACAGTTATTATACTTTTTAACTGAAATTTGAGTGCGCCAACATGTCAGAAAATTAGAAAAACGAGGGGTGAAGTGCCATGCCAGAAACTTTCACACGAGACCCTAAAATATACTATTCATTAAAGAGAGAAGAAAATGCTCAAAAGTAATCTCTCAATCGGAGTAATCTAGAGCCCCAATATGCAGATACACCCAACAATCAGATATACATTAAGCTACGAGAAATCAAGTAATGTCAAACCTTGGATGGTAATTACTGGATTAGCTGGATTTTACAGAAAAGAGCCAAAAAAACAACAAATAAATCATGATGAATGGGGCATAGCCAGTCCCAACAAGTTGAGGCAACGCTTTATATAGCTTTATTGAGTCTTTATATTCAATAATTTCAATATTAAGTCAACAGCAAAACCAATTCTAATGCTGTGCTGTCGCATGCCTTGAGTCCTAATACCGTGGGACAACATTATGCTCCCAATTACAAAATGTTAATCAACTGTAATCGAGAATTGGGTGCAAGTGAATGTTACCATATGCAGTTGAATTCAGTTCAAGACACAAATTCTACTCCAATTTCCAGAAAACGTAATGATTTCACCCAGTTCTAAGGTGGTACATAATTCAGAAACAAAAACCTGAACGTAAAGTCTTAATTGACCTAAAAAATCACGAACCAAATGCGAAAGTTCCAGGAATGAATGAAACTTAATAGCAAAAAGAAAAAATACAAGAAGATCGTGGGCAAAAGACAAAGATCTTAAAACCTTAAAGAATGAACGGTGGCGGAACTTGGCGTTATCGTAGTCAACATCTTTCATCGAGTAAGGAAGAGACTTGGACGACATAGTTGGATTCAGATCACCGGCTAGGGTAAAACGATCTGTTCTGCTCCGCTCTAATTCGGAAGCTCTGATGCAAACAAAGTAAAGGGCACCTGACTGCCTGAGAATTTCGGATCGGGTTCGGTCAGGATATGATTCCAGGGACAATGCGTTTGGCTTTGATCAAATGGTATACGACACGGAGCCATTGACGGCCATTTTGCTTTGATTCAAAGTCAACACACAGAGTCAATCTTGCTTTATCCCTTTCGCCGTGACACCGCAAGGTCCGCAACTGGACGTGTTTATGGTTGTACCGTAAGTTTGGATTTGAAAGCTTTTAAAAATTATTTTATTAAAAAAAAAATACTATGTTTTTAATAAATTTATTAAAACTTATTAATAAAAAATATTTACAGTCATAAAATATATAAGTATTATGTAATTTTTTTGAAAATAAGTAAATAGACCCACATAAAAAAATTTATTTTTTAATAATAAATACTACTATTTTTCAAAATAATTATGCAGTTCTTACACATTCTATTTCTGTATGTAGTATTACTCATTTTTATAAACAACGGTATTATAAAATATATCTACAATTTTTTTACAACTATACTTTATTTTAAATGAAATAAAAATTTGCAGAGATGTTGATTTTTTAGAGGGATATCCCGATATGATAACATGTTGCATTGAGAATCAATTAGGGTTGGAGGGTATATTCATTGCTTTAGACATGCATTTTTTAAACTCATCTATTGAAACATGATTAGTATATATTATTGAGAAGTAGGTATTAATATTTATTTAAGAGTGAGTGTTGATGTAGACGCGGTGCAAAATCTGGTTTTACACCACCTATTTGTGAAAATAATTACCAATTGCAATTTGATGATTTTGGGAATGATTGACTACATTCCAAGAACTCGAACACGTAGTGAGAAATTAGAATACTTATGTCCTTGTTAATTTGGGTGGTTTGCTTTAATGGAGGGTGAAATAGCATCCCATTGATGGGTCTTGAATGAGAGTTAGGTAAAAACATCAATAGAAACACTCACCCGAAAAGGTTTCATAGAACAAATAAATATGCAGAGATTTAGAGATCGTTTGGATTGAAAAAAACTCTCAATTCAATTCATCTCATTATTATAATTTTTTCAAAATTTCACACAAAATATAATAAACAATTCAATTTTTTTTTTAAATCTCAAAATAATAATTATATTAAAAAATAATATTCTAATAATATTTTAATCAACTTTCAACTTTCATATAAAATTATTTCATTTCATCTCATTATCCAAATAACCTCGGTTTGCAATTAATATAGTTTTGTTGGTATTTGTTAGTAATATAGTTATAGGTTTTGCAATGGGCTTAAAATCGTCGCTAATTTAAGAAATATCTATATTTTTTGCAATAACATTAATTTTTAATTAGCAACAAATTGCAAATCGTTGCTAATTGAGGAAGGATACTTTTGCAACAAACATAGACCGTTGCTAATATGTATTTGTCATGTTTTTGCAACGAAACATGAGTTGTTGGCATGCACCAATTTTTTTACAATGCATATATCGATTGCAATTGATCTCAAAATCGTTGGTTACTTGTTCGGATACGAGTTTCGATGTTAATTGCAACGTTAATTTTGCAAGGAAATTATTTCGTAACAATTGTATTTATTTGCAAAAAGAAATTAATGATAGTTGCTAAAAAGCCTGTTATTAACAAGGAGAAAAATCTGTTGCAAATAGTGGTCGCAAAAAACCTTTTCTATTATAGTGAATTAGGATATGTTTGGATACTGAAAATTTTTAGAATTCTCAAGACTTATCGTAATTTTATTATCAAATATCGTTCAAATACAAAATATTTTTTAATTTTAAAATTTTAAAATTATTATTAGGATAGCTACTTCTAGGATTTGCATAAGGGTGTAAAGACTCTAATGACTTCACAACCCCCCATATCTTCTTATTTCTGTTGAAATGTAACATTGCAACAAAAAAAATCATAATTTTTTTTAATAGTAACCAAAACAATCATAATGGAAACAACACAAATCAGAACAGGAAGAATTAAGTAGCTTTGGTCCACAAATCCATGTTTGTGACATGTTATTAATTCAAGGAAGCTCTATCATCCCAGCAGAAAAGTAAAATTTAATAATTTTAAAATTAAGAAGATAAAAAGTTGGTTATAAAGCAAAACACTCAACCAAACTTCCATTGTAGAAGTAATTGATTCTTCTTTCTACAGCTTGTGGGCATGATGTTGCCCCCATGATTTAGCATTATTGTTAGTGGGTGCACAAGCTTGAAAAAATTAATTTTGAAGAATAAATATTAATGAAGGTGATATAGGTCTCAATTTAGTATTGTTAGGAGAAAGGAATCAAAAATGTTTTGGGTAATTTATCAGAGGAGAAATTAGATTCAATATTTTGGCTAATTGGGATATCAGGAAGCTGAATCACTCGGAGACAAGAACACATGATCATAAGAACTAGAGTTAAGGCAAACCAAACCCCAAAAAATGTACATTAACATCGGTTGTGTCGTCTTATATAATTTGTGGCAGCCATTGCATTGTATTGCACTAAATCAGCAGTTGAAAACTTTGTGGCATAAATGTGGGTTAGCAGAGATAACAAAGATAAGATGAGGGAAAGTGTAACCCATTTCATCTTTTAGATTTGATAAACATCTTGCCTCATCAAGCATGGGAACGCATTCCAGAAACCATATATCCAATTTCAATTCCCAATTGGAAATCAAATTCAAAACCACCTCTGCATTTAGAAGAAGTGTCAGAGACGGGTATCAAAGTCAAACTGCGATTAGAACAACAAATTAAATTTAACGAACAAGTAAAATATGCAACTCCTTTTAACTACACCATGTTAGGTTGCCCAAATTAATCTTATAACATTTGCCTAGATCACAAACCCAAGAATTTCATAGAACCTTTTTGAAGAAGATTATTTACATGGAAAAATACCTTAATTGTGTGGCTGCAAATCTCTGGACTCGGGTTCTCTTTTGCAGATTTGTGGACGCACATCATGGGGGCTAAGAGGAGATGAAGGATTTTGGAAAAAATTTAAATCACAGAGAAGAGGGGGCGAGATGAAGCAGGCTGCAGAAGAGGGAGGGTGGTTTCATTTCTCGTTTCGTGACAAGGAAATCACAGATATTTAGATTAGATGAAGCACGAGATCAGGGGAGATGAAAACCAAGGCATGGAGAGGGAGTTGTAGATTTCGAGAGGGAGATGAAGGTCAGCGTTGCCGAAGAGAAGAGGGGGAGGATAGGGGCGAGAGTGGGGTTCAGGGCAAAACAGGTTCACTTGTTGGTGAACCCGGTCTAACACATCATGTGTGCAATGGCTGCTCCTAAATAGTGGCTAACGTGAAGATTAATTATTTCTGTAATAGTGATTGAGCCTTGTCGCAGTGGGTGTGATTTGTGTGGAGTCTTAGCGGCAACAAAGAACGGAGCCCATCGGATGGATAAGACAAGAGTCGTACCAATCTATTGATCCCAACGCCAGTATGTTGAGTACTCAACTTTTAAAAAACTGTCTTTAATTATGGAGTGAATTGAGGAGTGCTGTTTGTTGATCAATATGTATTAGTTTTTTTTTTTTAGAATGTATCAAATAAAGATGAATAACAAGTGCATTTAATATTATTTTGTTATGAAACTAATGAAGAGAGAGAGAGAGAGAGAAGAGAGAGATGTGCTTGTTATTCAATATTGAAAACCTTGAAAGATACCCATATGTATCAATTACGACAGTTACAGGCAGTCAAAATTGACGGCTAAGGATGATCAATTATGACGGCTACGGGTAGTCAAAATTGACGGCTACGGGCGGTCAATTATGACAGCTAAAGACAGTCAATTATGACGACTACAGGCCATCATAATTGACGGTTAAGGACGGTCAATTATGACAGCTAAATGTGGTCATACAAGTCGGTTTATAACACTTCCCCTTTAGATGACCACATATAAAGAATATGCATCGTTAAAACCTTGTCAAGGAAAAATCCAGTAGGAAAAAACCAATGGCGAAGGAAAAAGAGTACAATATTCATATATATTGCTAAGTGCTTTAAGATTGCCTCATTAAAACCTTGCAAAGGAAAACCCAGTAGGATAAAACCTTAGCGAAGGAAAAAGAGTACAATCAGCACAAGTTTTCAAGACTTTACTCCCCCTGAAAAGTGCATGATAATAGGTCTCAAGTCTTCACATTCCAATATTCTGCACAATCTTCTTAAATGTTGCAGTTGATAATGTTTTAATGAATAAATCTACCAGATTATCACTTGATCGTATCTGCTTGACATTAATTTTACATTTCTTCTCATGAATTGCAATGATATCTCTGTGTGGATCTGAAAGATAACCTGCATCCGCATATCCAACTAATTTTAGACTTGATCCATGTTGATAAAATAATTCCATATCAATCGTACCTCGGAGGTAACAAATGGCATGTTTAATACCATTCCAATGTCTTCGAATTGGTACATAACTATATCTTGCAAGTAAATTAACTGAAAATGCAATATCAGATCGAGTGCAATTTTCAAGATGCATCGGGGCTATAATTGCATTTAGATAAAGTACTTCAGGACCAAGACTTTCTTCATCGTCTTCACAAGGACGAAATGGGTCTTTCTACATATAAAATGATAAAACAACCAATGGAGTACTTAGGGGATGAGTTTTGTCCATATAAAAGTTCTTCAAGACTTTATAGTGAAATGTATTTGGTTGATGCGTCTCAATATTGTGTACCAACTCTTTAAATGATGAAGTTGGTAATGTTTTGGTAAACAAATTTGTCATATTGATTCAAGATCGTTTTAACATTAAATTCATTACTCTTCTAGAGTTGTGCTCTTCTGGAGTTCTTGTAAATAACATAGTTAGTGGAGAAGTCATTAAAATTAAGCCGCCAACCTCCATATTCAACAAAAACGGTGACCACCTTTTTAAATCAGACAAGCATCGCAGGATTTTACAGCTCTTCTGTAGCTGTCAAGCGCCGTAGGGCTATGATATTACATTTCTTGTTTCTAGTAGAAAGATGCTGTGAAGCAATAGAGATGTTTTGTTCTTCCTTTTACTCACTTGGCATGTTACTCTTATGATAGGAGCAGAGATTCATTTTTCTGATGTCGTTTCAAAATCAAGATTTCTTAGTGCTCAATATTTTACCTCTGGTATGACCATATCTTGGAGGTTATTAGCTAAACAGAATGAGGTCAACCAACTCAATAATCAAATATTTTAATTGCGTTAGAAGTTCTCTGCGAAGAGTCGTAAGAACAATAAACTGAATGAGGAGAATAAGGGGCTAAAATAGTATGCCCGTGATCTTCAGGATCAGCAGCAACGGATATTTGAAGAAGTCCAAATACTTAGAGAATAAGGACAAACTGCATTTAATCTCACCACAGATATCTGAAAAAGTCCAACTTCTAAGAGAGTAGGGGCAAGCTGCTTTTAATTTCATGACCTAGTAAATAACTGTAGGATATCTGTGTTTAACGTATCTTCTATTAATATATGTAATTTTGTCTTACTTTCATAATTTTCTCTATAAAAGAAATATTCAGCTCATCTTCATTCCCATCCCATCTTCTTGACTTTTTTGTAATTAGTTTGCATTCTTACTCTGCAATCTCTTTCTGCATTCTTATTCTGCAATGACCCAGCAATCTTCTCGTGACCAATATGTGAGGTATTCTACATCTCATTCACCAGTTGTTTCTGCTTCTACCGTAGGTGCTATAATGCAATACAATAATGATCTGACTAATAAGTCAGATGATGATGCTATTTACGAGCTTGTGAGTCTCGGTACCCGATACTCATCAATCATTGTCGCATTTTCTCAGCAACTACAATACAAAACTGTGAGGTTGACAAATTCAATGAGAAAATTTTTATCTTTCAGCGACTTCTTCTAGAGTTCAACATGAAGATAGGAGCAATAAAGCAAGAGAATAGGAATTTAAAATTCTTACTTGACTCTTTTTTTCGATTGCCTACTCCTTTAAATAGGGATGTCATGCAAATTTTTGAAGAACAAGATCGTTTAAAAAATGAGGTGAAAAGCATCAAATTTCTGTAATTTTGTTTCGAAATAATAAAATAATATTTCATAAATATTTATATTGTGTTTCTATCTTCTGGTAGAAGTTCTGTATGCTCCATTTTATTTCTCATTTAATAATACACATTTATTACAAAACCGTAATATGAATATGAAATACTAATTGCATTTAAGAGATAATATTTCAGAACTAATAATTTCATTCATCTCCCCCTTGAAACTGAAAAGGTTTCTGATTTATATTTTAAATATGTGCAGTTTCATGAGCTCTTCTGGAGTCTCAATGGCATTTAAATCATCTATATAAACTGCAATAAAAGTTAATATAAATACTAAAAATATATGAAAAATAGCTTATTCCACATGTGTTTAAACTGTTTTAGATCATATAAAGATTTTTGAAACTTGATAGAATAAGTACTTCAGGACTATATGCTTCATGCATTTCATATCTATTGATTCATATAAATATGCAGTTAATCATGCATACCCAAACTCTCGGTAACTATCAAGCTAATACAAATCTCAATATAATTTCGTCAGATTCAAAAGCATATCAATATTATTTCTGCACGAAATCGACTCGTGATTTATATATCACATTTTCATTTCCTTAATATAAATATCCACTGATATTCAACAAGTATCACCTTTTAAGTGTTTGGACTACAAGTCCATATATATCACATTTTATTAGTTATATCAATTCTGCAGGAATTGTTTCTTTTTATTTTGGCCAATATTTTTATGTCGGTATTTTTCGACGGTTCTTGGCTCACTTTCTTCATTACTTCTGGTAATGTCAAGTGCCATCTTATATGAAAATATGTTGTCGGCAACGGTTTTATTTATATCCAGAATTTCTCCAATACTCATGAAATGTATCGAGATTTCGTTATTTTCAGGTACCTGTCCCTCTTCAAGGGAAGACATTTCATGAAAAACCTCTTTAGGAAGTACTCTTCAGGAGGATTATACTCTTCAAGAGTTTTTATTATAAGACAATTTTGTACAGAAAGTTTGGATGGATTTTATTGCTTGTTTTGTGGGTACGACCTCTTCAGGAGCACCAATTTCTTTTCTTTGTGCTTTTCTCTTTCGGAATACTTTATCTTTTGTATTAATAGTTCTCCCATGCTTTTATACATGTCTTATGTTCATTAGACTGCTAAAGTTCTTAATTGTCCTACGAGGACTTCAATCATCGCTGGGATTTTAGCAGCTAGAATATGAGACATTTTTATCTTATTGCATTTATAAATTAATTATCATATGAACTTCCAGTTCACCAATGATAATTAAGATAACGTCGAATTTTTTCCTTTTATTTGCTTCTAGCAAATTTTTCTTTCCGCTCATGGTGGGAAGACTTTATAGTAAAAGAATCATATGAAAATTATTCGACTTATCGTAATTGATTTTGGATGATCAAGATAATCATGAAAAACATAAAAATATTTTGAATCATATTATTTTTGATGCATCATAATATTTGATTCAATAGTTGTATAATATCATCTCAAAGAGAAAGCTGATAGTTTTTTCCATACGAGTTTCTGACTCGAAATCATAGAAGTACAATAAAGATATTCATTACCACGTCCAAACTCTTGGTTTTTTTGAAAAAATGCATCATTCTCTTCTAAGAATGATATAAATCCAATACCATTCACTTCAGGGAATGATGTGGAACTAGTAAGACGTACGTGACTAATGGTTTCTTAACAAAAATTCATTATTTTGCTTAGCTACTAGAAGATCAGATATAAATTCAGAATATATTATGGACTTTTGCACTCGATATTGCTACTTCAAGAGCACATTCGAGGCGTTCATTTTAAACATATATTCTTTAGTGACTTTTCTCTACACAATTTCAATTATGCAACTTCAGGTGCATTAATTATAATGAGCTTTTGGTACACGTATCACTCATTTAAACTATCTCACAGAATCAATAGATCTTTTATTATGAGATACTCAATAAAATTATTAGTTTAGAGCGATCCTTCAGGAATACTCAATTTCTATTCTAAGATGAATCTTATCATCAATAATTCATAACAAGTATAAAAAATAAATAGAACTTGTATATAAACTATGTGAATAAATATAGAATTTTATCAAGTAATAATAAGGAATATAATATTTAATACTCAATAAAATTATTGGTTTAGACCGATCCTTCAGGGATGCTTAATTTCTATTCCAAGATGAATCTTATCATTAATAATTCATAACAAGTATAAAAAATAAATAGAACTTGTATATAAACTATGTGAATAAACATAGAATTTTATCAAGTAATAATAAGGAATATAATATTTAATACTCACATTGGAGATGTCAAATAATATATTAAAAAACTTACTTGAAGTAGAAAATCGCTAACTTCAGAATCAACAGAACCTCGTTCTGATAATGTGTTATGAAATTAATGAAAAGAGAGAAAACGAGATAGGGAGAGAGAGAGAGATCTTGAATGTGAGAGAGATGCGCTTATTATTCAATATTAAAAATCTTGAAGGATATTCATATATATAAGAGTACAAATGAGGTATTGGCCGTCATAATTGATAGCTAAGGACAGTCAATTATGAAGGCTACGGGCGGTCAAAATTGACAGTTACGGGCGGTCAATTATGACGGCTAAAGACGGTCAATTATGACGACTACGGGCCATCATAATTGACGGCTAAGGACGGTCAATTATGACGGTTATTATGACGACTAAAGGTAATCATACAAGTCAATTTATAACATATTTAAGTCTATTTGATGTTGTAAACCATATTATAATTCAAATCATATGAAATATTATTATTTAATATTTATGGTGATTATCATCCGTTAATCACGGAAAAGCTGGATTTGAATCTTTTTCAAATTAAATTATTATACACCGAACAAAAATAATAATATTGGGTAGGTATATATAAAATAATAGTTTATATAAAAAGTCTTATGGGCCAATATGCAGCTTGATTTTGACAATCCTTCGTCAAATCATGTTGGTTGTAACGTTTTTTATGAGTGGATAATAAATAATGTGGTATATAAAAGTAAAGTAAAATGAGAACAACATTTTTATGTAAAAATTTTGTATTTTGTAGTACGAAAAATAAAAATTTAATATAAAATACGAGACGTGGTCAATATTGATTTCAATTAATCAATAATTATATCAAAGTTCATTGATTTTATATAAAAAGAATCCGACATGTTGATAATTTCTAATTATTTTATTTGTAAAGCATCCATCAGGCATCGCACAAAGTTAACGAAGTTGGCCTTTGGGAGAAGACAAAAGTAAATAACAAAGTAAATGAGAAGAGAAAAATGGATTCATGCATTAATGGAAAAAAAATATCTTTTCAATCAAAGGCTTGATGGGCAATGGTAATAAAAATAATAAAAAATTAATTTGATGTTTTTTCTGACAAATCGAGAAGAGCCTCTCTCTCTCTCTCCGTCTCTCTTATTGCCACAGTCTCTTGCAAATTTTACCATTTATGTTTGTTTTGAGTTACATGAGTTTTAAGATTTGGATTATGAGAGTTTAATATAATATTATAAGAATATTATTTTTTAATATTATTATTATTTTAAATTTTAAAAAAATTAAATTAAAATTTGATCAAAAAGTTAAATTATTTATTATATTTTGTGTGAAAATTTAAAAAAAATTATAATAATGAAATTAGATAAATTGAGATATTTTTTGTATACATATTTTCTGAACAAACAAAGAAAAGTCTATTCTAAAAGCTACACACTAAAGAACTAACTTTGTTCATATTTTTTTATTACAATAATTAATATGTCACATTTGTAATATGATCTTTCGATAAAAACTAATATTAAAAAAATAGTATTATTCAAATAATATATATATATATAGATATATATATNAACAAAATTTATATATATATATATATATATATATATATATATATATATATATATATATATATATATATAAAATAAGTTAGAAGGGATGGAATGAAGATCGAGAATGACTTGAATAACAAAACAAGAATCAGATAATCTCATACTTATTCATAGTTTTTTAGGGCGAACCCCCAAAATGTTTTAAAGATAGTGATGGAATAGTCTACTTTATCTTGTACTGTCTCACTATTATTATGATTGTGGAACAAAACCGTGTACTACTATGCAATCAAGGGGTAGAGGAGGGAAACCGAACTAGCTTTAAAGATCATCATATGATGACTTGGTGCATGACTCTCTCTCAAGATTGTATAATTTCATTGGCTTTTCCCAACAGTACATTGATGTGCTCTTGTCCCTACTCCATATTTTTTTACATAATAACTTAAGAGAAAAGCATAACCATATATTTGATGTGCCTACTTTTTGCTTGACAAATTCTGAATTAGTTTTTACCATAAGAATATGTACAAGTTCGATATGCATTAAGTTTTAAGCCCCACACGCATAGCTTCTACAAAAATTAACCAATATTAATAGAGCATCAACATCTCCTATCTCTCACTCAAACTCAAACTCCACAGCTAGCGAAATTTGCTTTCACAATCACACCACAAATGGCACCCTACCCCAAACTATTTCCTCTCCTGGGTTTGAACCAGAACTTGAAGAACTTGATCTACACCGTTCTCTTCCTCTTTCTGCTCCTCGGCACATCCGGCTTTCCTTCCCCTGCTTCATCCCATGAAATCCAACCCAAAGTACTCCCCCATGAAGTCCCAGCCGATCAGTACCAAGAATTCTACGTCAAGAACATCAAGAACACAGACACATTCGCCATGAACGGAGAACAAGACCTCAGGAAGAAGAGAAGGAGCAGCATGACGAATATTAGGAGAATGAAGATCAAGAAAGAGAAAACCAGCGGGCCTTTCGCAGTCATGCTGCCAAAGGGTATGGCACCTCCCCCAGGTCCATCTCAGTGCATCAATAAATATCCTGACTCGGCCAGGGCCAGCTACCACTGCGATCTGATCTCTACGGCGAATCCCTAGCTAGTGAGTAATGCCCTGCAGTACTAAGGGGCGTCCAGCTTGGTGCAGGACACTCATGAAAACAGATCATTAGTATGGTCATCGTTCCTATATATTTTGTTCTGAACTTGGTTTATGTCTTTTAATATTTGGTGTTTTGTATTGTTATAGTTTTTATTCCCACTTTGCTAATATATATAAGCCTTTATACACCCAAATTTTGTTATAGTTTTTATTCCCACTTTCGCAGTCATGGAATCTCGGCCCTTATGATTACAAAATATATAAGCCTTTATACACCCAAATTTTGTAGAGGAATAATGTCTCTATTTCATTCAAAAATAAATATTTAAGTATTTATCTAATTTCTTCAAAGAAAAATGCTTCTCTCATCGACAGTTGGGTCCTAACAATTTTTTATTTTACTAGTTAAGTGATTAAGGAAGTATTTTTTTTAATGATGTTGTGATTTAAAAAAATATATATATTTAAGTATATTTTTTAATGATGTTGTATTAAAAAAAAGAAGATATTTAAGTGTATTTTTTTTTCCAATGGCATCTCCGTCAAGCCAGTAAGATCTGTAGCTAGGGTCCCCAGTTTGGATGATGATCTTTACTTTCCCTGTATCCACCATCCATTATAAAAAACAAAAACTAATGACTTATTGTAGGATAGACATGTTTTTCCACAACAATATATAACACTGCAATTTCAAATTTAGAAAACCATGGCAAAGATTCATGGCCATAAGCTAATAGATGTCATACAAGTATATACGTACGTAGCAGTTGTTTATAGAAATAATTCCTTCAGGCATGGATACTGTGGAATGAGAGGAACCCCTAGGATTAACCAATGGTTGCAAAATGCAGAGATCTTTTGCGAGGGATGAAACGCTGAGATGCATGCAGGTGGGTAGTTTCTTCTAAAAGTTCTTCAATACGGATAGACGAGTCATTGGGTAATAAGTTCTTCATAATGCTAATGAGGCAACTTTTAACATTATATGTGGATGAAAGATAGAAGGATTGTTTTTATTAATAGAAGAAAATCTGGGATAAGTATACTGATCAATGCCTTAACCGCCTCCTATTTCTTCCATGAAAATGCAAAATGGGTTTTGTTTAAATCTTCAGATCTTATATAAGCTGCATAATATCACCAAGAATGAATATTAGTTAAAATTTCAGATCTTCCTGGTATGATTATTAGTAGATTATTTATGAATTAAAGCAACATATATAAGTAGTTGCATGACTTTCCTCTTTTGCCCTTCTCATAAACTTTTCATTCTCTCCTATACCATACTATGCATTTTCAGTCTGTAAAATCTATGAAGCTCATGACTTAATATGTTCAAGAACTTTAAAGAAACTCCAAAAAAGTCATAAATGACATTATAAGAAAAGAAAGCGCAATGAGTACTAAAGGAATTTTTGAGCTTATTAGAGCATGAAACAATGAGCATCAAGCATAAAGCATATATAAAGCATAACACAAAGTAGAATTAATTATATAAATTAATAGAAGATAATTGACAATGGAGCAAGGAAAAGAGCCAATCTCTGTAAACGCTAAAATGTTTATTTAAACTTAAAAATTTACAATCCGATTGAAAGGAGACAGTTGAAAGATTTCAAAAATTAAACTAGCAAAATGATTCGAAAGCCAGCAAAAGGATTCACAAATGATGGGGAGAGAGAGAGAGAGAGAGAGAGAGAGAGAGAGAGGTCTTCTTCATATCACTACATTTTTAAAATGGAAATTGGGTACTTGAGTTTTAAAACCCGTACTCAGACCGGATAGGTTCGTGTAATTCAATTCGGTCTTATCTGGGCCAAAATCAGTAACCGGAATCCAATTATCTGGATTTTGGACCGGGCCGAAAAAAAAAATTCCGACTCGAATGAACAGTCTTATTCCCAATATTGCTAGCTCCAGCTTGAAGGTCAATATAATATATATATATATATATATTATGTATGTATGTATTTATGTTTTTGTGTTAATTTACGTACATGCAAAGTCTTAGCTAGCCAAACAAAATATAGTACATGATCAAGAAACCATGATTAAATATGAGAATTAATTTGCGGCGTTCATGATCATGGGGCTCTAATATCCTTCATGTGTAATCGACATTTTCGTTATTTAGCGTGTACGTACGCCATGCGTGCAATTAGCATGCAATATTGTTTTTTGCACAAATTTAAACCTGCACTTGGTACTGCTTGTCTCGCCATGCAGGCCGTGATGATCAGACGACGTTGTTGCCCACACCAAATAGGGCATTGATTAGGTATATTTATGGAAAAAGAGAAAAATTCATNTAACCGGAATCCAATTATCTGGATTTCAGACCGGGCCGAAAAAAAAAATCCGATTCAGATGAACAGTCTTATTTCCAATATTGCTAGCTCCAGCTTGAAGGTCAATGTAATATATATATATATTATGTATTTATGTTTTTGTGTTAATTTACGTACATGCAAAGTCTTAGCTAGCCAAACAAAATATAGTACATGATCAAGAAACCATGATTAAATATGCGAATTAATTTGCGGCGTTCATGGTCATGGGGCTCTAATATCCTTCATGTGTAATCGACATTTTCGTTATTTAGCGTGTACGTACGCCATGCGTGCAATTAGCATGCAATATTGTTTTTTGCACAAATTTAAACCTGCACTTGGTACTGCTTGTCTCGCCATGCAGGCCGTGATGATCAGACGACGTTGTTGCCCACACCAAATAGGGCATTGATTGGGTATATTTATGGAAAAAGAGAAAAATTCAGCATGATATTGATTTTGAGTACATTCTGATCTACTAGGAAGTTACAGGCCACTACCCTTTGTCTTGAGTAATTTATAAAAGTGCTATGTTTATATTATTAGTTAATATATGTATATATACATAGGTGTATGTATATATTTATCAATATACGAATGAAGTTTAATCGAGTCGAGCTAATAAGTTGACACAGGCATAAACAAGTGGACCTTAACAAGTTTTAGTCTAGTCAAGTTGAGTCGGATATGTGTTATTTATTAATCGAGCGTTTCATAGTAGAGTTTTTTTTTTTTTCACGAATTGAATTTGATTAGAATTTAACCGGATGACTACCGAGTAACTTATCAAACAGATTGACTCATTTACAGTCCTACTTATACAACTTGTATTCTCTATCTTATATCAAACTTTTCCGATTAGGATTAGGCAAGGCCCAACTACTTTAAAAGCCTTCAAAGGGACTCTTGGGTTCTAGACTATAAAGGCTTTTACACGAGCCCAGCCATCAAATATATATATATATATAAAGCCATGCTTTCTGGCCTATTTTTGCTTGACAAATTCCGAATTAGTTTTTACTGGAAGAATATGTACAAGTTCGATATGCATTAAGCCCCACACGCATGGCTTCTACAAAAATTAACCACTATTAGAACATCAACATCTCCTATCTCGCACTCAAACCCCACAGCGGAATTTGCTTTCGCAATCACACCACAAATGCACCCTACCCCAAACTATTTCCTCTCATGGGTTTGAACCAGAACTTGAAGTACTTGATCTGCACCGTTCTCTTCCTCTTTCTGCTCCTCGGCACCTCCGGCTTTCCTTCCCCTGTTTCATCCCGTGAAATCGAACCCAAAGTACTCCCTCATGAAGTCCCAGCTGATCAGTACCAAGAATTCTACGTCAAGAACATCAAGAAAACAGACACATTCGCCATGAACGGAGAACAAGACCTCAGGCCGAATAAGAGAAGGAGCAGCAAGAAGAATATTTGGAGAAAGAAGATCAAGAAAGAGAAAACCAGCGGGCCTTTCGCAGTCATGCTGCCAAAGGGTTTTGTACCTCCCTCAGGTTCATCTCCGTGCAGCAATAAATATCCTCACTCGGCCAGGGCCACCTTCCACTGCGATCTCTCTACGGCGAATCCCTAGTGAGTAATGCCCTGCAGTACTAAGGGGCTTCCAGCTTGGTGCAGGACGGACACTCATGAAAACAGATCATGAGGATGGTCATGGTTCCTATATATTTTGTCCTGAAATTTATTTGTATCTTGTAATATTGGTGTTTTGTATTGTTACAATTTTTCCCACTTTGCATGCTAAGATTAGTAAGATACAAATCAAAATGGATCTCTTTAATTCCCTATCTGCGATTTTCCGTTGTAGTGTCATTGAAACGTGAATTAATTAATTATCGGGAATTCAATCCGAGCCCTTATGATTCCAAAATATATAAGCCTTTATGTACCGAAATTTCGTAGAGGAATAATGTCTCTGTTTCATTCAAAAATAAATATTTAAATATTTTTCTAATTTCTCTAAATCCTAGCCTTAATTAAAAAAGGTGTACCATATTGCACGCGCGAGATCTATTTCTTTTGGAGGGTTATTACATAATCAAGAAACCAATTAAATATATATGCGAATTAATTTGCGTCGTTCATGATCATGGGACTCTAATTTCTTTCATGGGTAATCGACATTTTCATTTAGCGCGCGTGTACGTACGCCATGCAAGCAATATTGTCTTTTGCACAAATTTAAACCTGCACTTGGTACTGCTTGTCTCGCCATGCAGGTGATGATCGGACGACGTTGGTGTCCACACCAAATAGGGCATCGTCACATTGGTTACGTAAATTTATGGAAATAGAGCCAAAAATTCAACATGATATTGATTTTGATGAGTACATTCTGATCTACTAGGAAGTTACGGGCCAGTACCCGTTGCTTTGGTAATTAAGTGCAGTATCTCGATCGATCCCAGCTAGCCTACCTACTAGCTAGGAAGGTTCCTGTAGTTACTCAAGATCTATCGATGACTGAGTTGTATAGATCAGAAATCTTAAACTCACCAAATGTGATTTCGAATTTTTGTTTCGATTTTTATTTTTTTAATAGTTAAGAAAATATATTATAATAATATTATGAATTTTTTTTTTATTTTTTTAAAAATATTTAAAAATGATTAAAAAAAGTAAAACAAATAAAATATTTTTCTGCGCGCTTCTGTCGGTGGGTTGTCCAAAATGCTTTGCTTTTAGCAATACTATTACAACAGATAGCTAGGTAGGTAGGAAGGTTCCCGCAGTTTTCCTTGTAATAAACACATGAATCACAATCAATGCATGCCTCGTCTTGACGTTCGTCTTGACGTTGCAGGCCAAGCTTAGCTAGCTACCATGCACACCTTCTTCATTATTTTAGGAGCTGCATCTTGGCATCCATGCAATTATATGCATGGCTAGCTAGGTTTCAATTTCTTCGGATATTGTTCTTGTAATTTTAAGCTTTAGCTCCTTTTTAAATTGTTTTATTTTATTTTTTGAATACTCCTACTACTTTTTGGATTTATTTAATTCATTATTTGTCAGAATTTCTATCTTGTAACTTAAAATAAAAACTTTTAAGTTAAAACTTGTAATTCATTATTTGTCAGTATTTATTTAAATTAATAAGGAAAAATCAACCCTGCCTCTACAATTAATTATCCTACACCGCCTTGCTGTCTTTTTTTTTTATTTATTTATTCAAATGCTTTTGTTCTCTTCGGATCCCCACTCCCCATTTTTCGGATGAATTTTTCTATTTATCAGTTCTATAAACCACATGCTATATTTAATTTTTATTTTATTGTATTCTTTCCAAACAAATTGAGTCTTCTACATATCATCTATGCACCACATCTTTGATAAGAAAAAAAATAAAAAAATTATATATTATATGGTGTGAAGATGATGAGTATAATTTTACTTTCCCGATACGAACTTCCCTTAAATTTATATAAAAAAACGATTTTATTTTAGGAAACAAGCCTGAATATTTGAACAATTTTATCATCCATATATAAGATGCATGATTATGCTTTTAGACATTGGTCCAATTGAAAAAAATTCCATGTCCATCAAGTTATTCTGGAGACTACTTTAAGTAGGCATCCTTACTATCTATTTAAAAGAGATGTGAAGTGGGAATATTGCTATGCAATGGATCACTAAGCAACACTTACCCATGGGGTCATTGCATATATTTTATACAGCATAGGACTTGTGTATATTTGGATTCATTTTAGATTCAAAAGCTTATGATTAGTACTTGCACCATTCTTTAAATTTTAGAGTTCTGTTTGTAAGAATATTTCTTATAACACCATAACCCTCTGCTGCCTGGTGTTACACAAAATGCCACCTCATGTCCAACACTTTTTGTGGCTAATTTGGGACCAACTTGTACAGAACTCATATGGTGCTCCATTACCTTTGTTGATTTTAAGGTACTTTTTTGCTGTCCTATGTGGTATCAATTATAATTGAAGGAAACTATAGTATATTTTCTTCAACAAAGGCAAGTATGGTAATTTGATTTTTTCCTTTGTTTTAAGTTTATGTAGTATATTTCTAGTATCTACCATGCACAGAGATGTGTTTTTAGAAAAAATGCACTAGTAGCTATCTTCTTTTCTATATACAGAAGGTTGGAGCCATTAAACTCTGTATTATATACTTGTATATACAGACCTCGCATGGGCTCTGTCCATATGCATGGTTTGATTATTGGAGAGTGAAGGTTATTTTTTTTACTCATATCAGTTAGAAATGATATGTCTCTTTTGGCTGCTTTGTTAGATCATGAAGGCTCACTATTAAATTCTTGACCTCAATGCAGAGAGAAACAAAATGTCAATTTTTCACATGGTCAAATGTACATCAATTAGCAGAGGAGAATATTATAAGAAGAGAACACATTTCGAAAGAGGGAGAATGATGTATTGTTGCGTGAGTATGAAGGTAAAAATAAAAATTAAAAAACTAATAAAGAGAGAGACTGACCTTTACAAGCAAGAGGACGAACTTCAAATACATATCGTAGAGAATAGATGTGCACGTCTATTATTCTATTTGTATTGAGTCTTATCTATTATAATGATTTGTGATTGGTTCAAACTATAGATTAGCGTGTATGATGTTGCTGTGTCTATACTGGGTCATATCTATTGTGTGTATTTAAATAGAATGACAAAAATTATAAATCATATGTTAATATTTGGTATAAGGGATGATAAGTAGAATTTTTCGTATATTAATATTTAATTTTTTTGTTTATTTTTAAATTTTAAAAAAATGCATAAATAGATAACTTTATTTAATATTAAAAAAAAATCAAATACATTAACGATATCTTTACAGGACAACACAACATTTTCCTTTCATAAATCATAGCAATCAAATCAAATTATTGGATTACTTCAACAACAATCTCAGCAGCAATTATCATATCGCGCGCTATTTCTTGATTTGTTGTTTTCAAAGCCGTATGGTATCTATCATCTTGGAATGTTTGTTGGGCTACCCATTCAATTCTCTCTTGAATTATTCCTATTTTATTAGTTAATGAAATTAGAAGAAATTTACAATATATTGAGTTAACACACTATGTTTTTATTTCACTTTTATTATCGTCGGATATTCCTTTATATTTTTAAAAGAAGATTTAAAAATTGATGGATTAAGGTCTTGTTTGTATAATAAGGTATTTTCATATATTTATTTCTCAAACATCATTTAAACATAAAATATTTTTCAATTTTCTTATCTAATCATATTACCTAATTATTATATAAACATAAAACCCAATACAAAATTTTCAAACTTCCAAATAAAATATAAAAAATAATACAATTTCTTCAGTTAAAAAAATTCAAAATATTTTTTAATTTTATAATATTTTTATTTAACTTTTTATCTCTCATTTCTTGAAACACAATAAAATATCTTAAATTAAATTATTTCACTATTATTCATAAATTATTTTATTATTATTCATAAATATTTAACTGTCTTAACGAGCTCTAAGCTACCTCTTTAGACTATATCTAGTTAGAGAATAAGGGTATAGTTTATAAAATCTCATGAAATTATACTAGAGAGGCTAAGAAATGTTATTGTATCATAAAGAGAAATTCTGCATAAAAACATTACATCATACACCATTGTCTCAATATGTAACTTTTCATTTTTGTTATTCTACCTTAGTACTTAAAAATGTATGTGTTGCTAAAGTCTTGTGACTTGGTTGACATAACTCCCAAGACCTTCATTTAAACCCTCATCCCCCAAATGTATATATAAAAAGAAATGTATATGCTTTAAATGAAAAAGAAAATGATAAATCACATATTAGTTAAATAAAAGTATGCTATGTAAGGCTTGCTTCTAACATTTCTATATCATAAATCAAGCCTTAGGCCGAGCACGTTTAAGGCTGTAACTGGTTTGGTTTTATACAAATATTGAGATCGAACTGGTATACACCGGTTTTGTAATTTCAAGAACTGATCGCGGACCAATTACCCTCTTAAACTGGAACTTCCAGTTTTATCAGCTTCGGTCCGGTTTTAATCAAGTGCTAAGGTCATTAAAAAATATATATAATTTTCTAATGTATACAAATTAATTAAAGTAAAATATAATTAATATATTAATATATATTAGTATTAATAATTTATTATGTATTTATCCAAATGAATATGTTGAGAATATATTAGGCCATAAAATATAATTAATATATATTTTATATTAATAATATATGATCGAAAAAATGTTCATATTTAATATTAAAATTTTATGTTATAAATTATAATATAAAAATTATTTATATAATATTAAAAATTAATTTATATATATTATAAACCGATCTGATTCCTTCCGGTCTTGAAAAGCTAAGAACTAGAATCGGATTAGATTTAAATGATTTTTAAAATACATAATGCTACTATGCTGTTTGGGCGGTCTTGCTTAAGTGTACCACTTGATAAAAAGAATTATTTTTTTATTTTTTATTTTTATTTAATGATTAAAAAAGTAATTTTAAGTGTATTGGTATATTTTTTTATTTTTTAAAAATATTTAAATATATTAAAAAAAAAAGTTAAACCGGATGGCACAACAGTAAAACCTGGGTGGCACAGTGGCCCAGTCCTTTTAAAATAAAAGAATCAGTTCTGAATCAGACCAGTTGAAAAATGGACTAACCGTCCGGTCCGATTCTCCGGTTTAAATTTTCTACGCTGTCTCCGCCTCTCCGGCTTTCAAACCCAAACCACCAACCAACCAACCAACCCTCTTCTCTTTTCCAATCAAAACTTCGCCCAGAATAGGTTGAAAATTTCGGACCAATTTGCATGTCTAAAGAGAATACAAATGTCAGTCAGAACAATTATCAAACACCTCCATTGCCACCACCGTTACTTGATTAAACCGCTTGCTTCCTGTCGATCCCTTTCCTCCATCGCCACCTACCCTCCGCCACAGCCACTACACCACGTTATCCAAAACCACAACCATGATCAAGACCCGTACTCTCTCCTCAAGGAGGATCCTATCCAAATCTGCTCCTCCCTCTGGGTCAAGACATTTTCTTCCCCACCCGACATAACATTCCCTAACCTCACTGGCTTCCTCTCCAAGCTCGACCTCTGGGTCCTCGCCTACCAGCGCTCCTGCGCTCAAGTGACAGGCACGTTCCCTCCTCGCAACGCCATCCATTCTCATGTCCTCTCCGACCTCCTCTCCCTCCGAAATGCCGTCGTTCATGGGCAATTCTTCTGGAACAAGAAGACCCAGCAGTACATTCGGAGCCCCAACGACAAGCCCCTTACTAGAGTTATCTCCAAACGCAAGCTTCAGGCGATTCTTGAATCCGACGAGCCTTGTTTCCAAGATAGGGTCGTTCAGGAGGTCCTTTTGATGGTGTTGGAGCCGGTTTTTGAGGCTCGGTTCTCGCCAAAATCACAAGCGTTTCGGCCTGGACGGAATGCACATACGGTGATTCGGACCATTCGCAGTAACTTCGCAGGGTACCTGTGGTTCCTGAAAGGCGATTTGAGTGAGATATTTGATAATGTAGATGGACGTCTGGTATTGGGTTGTATTGAAAAGGCCGTTAAGGATAAGAAAGTGTTGGGTTTAATCAAATCGGCGCTTAAAGGACCGGTTAGGGATCGGTCACAATTAGAAACTGAAGATAAAGAAGAGCTGAGAAAGAAGAAGAAGAAACGGCAGCCTAAGAAGAAGAAGGTCCTCAATGAGAATGAGCCCAAGCCGGATCCTTACTGGTTGAGAACATTTTTTAATTTCGCACCTAAAGAGGCTGCTAAGGTACCCTCTTATGGTTATTGTGGTATTCTTAGTCCTTTGCTTGCTAATGTGTGTCTTAATGAATTGGATCATATGATGGAAGAGAGAATAGTTGAGTTTTTTAGGCCGTCTAAGCTTGATTCGATATGGAAAGATTCTATTAATGATGGGTGTCATAACCCAGCTTGGCCAGAGTTTGTTCCTTCTAGTGGGAAAGAGAAAACTAGGAAAATGGACTATATACGATATGGGGGTCATTTCTTGATCGGGATCCGAGGCCCTAGAGAGGACGCGGTGCAAGTTAGAAAGGAAATAATTGAGTTTTGTGAAAGCAGATTTGGGTTAAGGTTGGATAATTCAAAGGTGGAGATAGAACACATTACCAGGGGTATAAATTTCTTGGACCATATAATTTGTCGCAGGGTGATACACCCAACACTTCGTTACACTGGTACTGGAGGTAATATTGTGAGTGAAAAGGGTGTAGGTACTTTGCTTTCGGTTACTGCTAGCTTACAACAGTGTATTCGCCAATTCAGGCGGCTTGAGTTAGTTAAGGGTGATAAGGATCCTGAGCCACTGCCTTGCAACCCAATGTTGTATTCAAGTCAAGCTCATTCAAATTCCCAGATGAACAAGTTCCTTGAGACCATGGCCGAATGGTACAGATATGCTGACAATCGCAAGAAAGTTGTTGGGTTTTGTGCTTATGTGATTAGGAGCTCTTTAGCTAAACTATATGCTGCAAGGTATAGACTAAAGTCTCGTGCCAAGGTGTATAAGATTGCTTCACGTGATCTTAGCCATCCTCTGAGGGCGAGCAGTAACAATTCAGCTCCTGAATATTCAGATCTTTTGAGGATGGGACTTGTTGATGCTATTGAGGGTGTTCAGTTTTCTCACATGTCTTTGATTCCATCATGTGATTACACCCCGTTTCCTAGGAATTGGGTCCCGGATCACGAGAATGTGTTGCGAGAATATATTAGACTGCAAGACCCAAAATTCTTTTGTGAACTGCATAGATCAATTAAACGACATGGTTTAAGTTTGCCTCAAGATGAGATATCTGAGATTGTATGGGACTATAAAACTTTTGGGGTATGGAAAAATCAGTCCTTTGATGAAACTAAAGCAAATGAGGGTTCAGGGAAGGTGGATGGGGCCCTGTGAATGAATTCCTTTCTGGATTTAGGGAAGAACTTTCGAATGTTGAAATTGAGCTCCCATCTTCATTGCATACTTGTGGACCATACGCACTATACACAATTGTTATCTGGCTAAATGTCTTATAGAGCACAGGTTTGATGCTTCAATACCTTCTTGTAAATAAATTTTTTAGCCATTATCATCATGTGATGTCTATCCTGCAGAAGGAATATGTCCATATGACAGAAGTGATTGAAATGATTAGAACAGATTGAACTTGGAATAGTTACATTCACGAAAAGTCAGAAGGGGCACTTGCCGGGGAATTAGATAAGATTAGATTTTCTGGAATGATTGCTTCTGAGCAGCTTGTGTGATACTCAAGAATGACTGCTTCTGAAGGGAATGATATGTTCAAGCTGAATGTGCTAGCCAAGACAAGAGGAAGGCCAAAGAATTGGTTGAGATAGCAAAGTAATCTTGATTGTGAATGGAGATTACAGGAAGAACACCTGAGAAAAAGGTGAATGGTGACTCGATTTTAGTTGGGAACTGTTAACTGGTTTCAATTTCAAAGGAGGGATTTTATTGATATGGTGTTGTGAGCTTTAAGGAGCACTTCCAGTTGGAGTCTTTTAATTCAGGAACTTAATATTTCTCTGAAAAAGATTATCTAGTAGAAAGAACAAAGAGTTTTGGCAACAATTCTGCATATTATGTTATTTATTTTTATTTCACTTTTTCAGTGGGTATTCAAGTTAGTTTTTGTCATAAATGTTTGTCCAATCTTCAACATGATGCATGGCTTCTTTTGCCTATGAATATTTTATTTTGAATCGGTGACTGATTGAAGAGCTCTCCTCACAAGTCTCGAGGGCTAGAATCCTTCCACCCGGCGGAAATTGTGTACTGAACATTCCATGTAGTGCTGTAATTGGGAGTTGCATCCTCACCATTATCTTAGACCGTGCTTTAGAATTAAATCTGTGTTTTTTTGGGGGTGTTATAGTGCTCGAGGAAGCATGTAAATTTGTGCAGATTAAGTGTCGCTAATCCTTGTTAGAGAAGATTTTGGAAAACACGAACATTCCTGGCTTCAATTTGGTTGGCTCACAGTCACTGCAGGTAATTTCTGCATGGATGCCGTTTTAAAAAAATGTAATACAATCTTACCACGAGCTGTCTGTTTCAGGTTATTATGATCTTCTTAATCTCTCCTTTGTTTGGTGGCACATCTGAACCGGGTCAGTCTTGGATCATAAGATTCTCCTTCTCCTGGCTTCTTAGTTTGGTGGTACATTCGATGTTCCTGCACATTCTTGCCTTGTGTGCGAGTCTCTAAAACCATGAGGCAACTGCAGATCGTACCTATGGTTGGATTTGGATGGGGAGCATTCCACCGTACGGGCAGGCACCTGCATGAGCAGAGGTGGTGGCGAATACAAAATCCTTAATCAGAATGCATCACTCATTGAAATCTACTGCATTTGCATTGGGCATTTGTTGCTGTTGCATAGTACCCATGGAGGGTCTGTAAGGCAAAAACGTGCAAGAAGATTGGATGCACTGTGGAATTGAGGCGCAATGAAGGGGTGTTCAGAAGAAAATTTGATTTTTTTTAGTAAAGGATTGTGTATTTATATCTCAAGCTGTTAAGTTTATGGATGTCATCTAATTGGGTGAACCTGAAGAATGTATTTCCCATCAGTAGTAACCCTCACAGGACACCATGGAAGAAAACCTTTAGGCAGAGGACCCCTCCAACAGTAATTCATGGGCTCTTTTCTTGCAGAGAGCTCCAACATGGTAAATCTCTGTCTTTTATCTTTAAAGACTCGATCACTTGAGTTGCCATTTAGTTTGCATGTATTTCGGGTGAAGACTGAAGATACGATTTGGAAGGAATCAAATATCGTTGTGGGAAGCGTAGGGGGATGCATGCATGGGC
This sequence comes from Carya cathayensis, assembly GCA_011037825.1. Lineage (NCBI taxonomy): Eukaryota > Viridiplantae > Streptophyta > Magnoliopsida > Fagales > Juglandaceae > Carya > Carya cathayensis. Next base: position 202,375 of record QGSO01000520.1, read on the forward strand.
CTTTATATATTGGGGTAGGCTTGCACCCTGTTCTCGTGGATGCATGACAATGGCTTGACATATGTGACACGTGTCTCACATACACGTCAGTGTGTTGCAGGTAGTTGAATGTGGTGTGACGTGATTTGTTAAAAAAAATATTTAAAAATATATATTTAAAATAAAATAATTCTAAAAAATACAAATTTTTTTAAAATTCTAGATTCTTTCTACCATTTTATTTGGAAAATGCTACAAGAGCCGAAGATTTTAGACCGAGAGCTAACCGATGTCATGTTTTATGTTGCGAGTGGCCCATATTTAAAACAATAAACTGCAATGATAAAGGAAAAGCCTTTCCTTTCCTCCCTTCATTTGTATGCCATCGCCTCCTCCCTCCTGCAATAAAAAATTGCAGCTTTGAAAGTTGGACTCAATCGTCCCTCACCTCCCGGTGCTATCCATGGCAAAATCAAAGGGAATAAAAATTGCAGCACTTGCCTCCCTCCATCGTCCCTCTCCTCTTGGTGGTTGTCTACGGCAAAAACGCAAAATCAATTGTGTCAATGGAGAAGTTTTTTATACTGATTTGGAGCTTCAAAGAGGCCAGAGGATTTTGGATACTAGAAAATAGATTTTGCATTTGAGCAAGAGAATTTTGGGTTCGAGCAATATAATTTTGCCAGAGAGGTTGTCAAGTTCATGTACAGTAAATAGTGGAGATTTAGATCAATATTGTGCGCATCACCAATTTAGAGTGTCATTTACGTCTTAATGTATAGTGAATATCTAACATGCGAGAAGATTATAGAATTGCAGTACTGACGATTTGTATTTTTGTATCGTTTGATCATAATAGATCGCTATCATCATTATCGTGAATGTGATATGAATTAAGAGAATCTCAAAAACCGAATCAAATGTGGGTTGCATGTATTGAGCTATCTATTGCCTCCACTAAGTCCCGCAGAACAATCACGACAACTGAGCTATCCACTGCTTCTACTAAGTCCAACAGAGCACCCATGTCAACAGCAGAGAGCACACTATCAGCTTTCAACAGAGCAACCATGCCTAGTGTCTCATTGGATGACTCTCCAAATGACTGCTCTGGAATCATCTAGAATAGTCGTTGGTGCCTATCCTCTGGGTATGTCAGATGTACTATGTACGATTTTGTATTGTGGCTGATACGTTCTAACCAACTCTGTACACAGTAATGGGCTCTCTGTAATGCACAGCTAGTGCTTGATTATATTCCTAGGAGAAAATTGTTAGGCTACTTTTTCTCTATAAATTCATCATTGTACACATCAATATGTAATATAGAAAGAATTCATAGATTTCTTCTTCTTCCTTGTGCGTTCTTTATTCAACATGGTACCAGAGCTCAAAATCGACTAACGTCTACTTTCCTTTTTTTTTTTTTTTCTCTTCTCACCTCTGCCTTTATCTCTGATTCATCTCAATGGCTGCTGAAAAACCAACCTCTGAAAAAGAAATCTCTCACCCCTCCACGATCCAACTGTCCAGTAACTTCTCCCATATAGTATCTGTCAAGCTTAGTACCGATAATTATTTACTACGGCGAGCACAAATTATCCCCTATCTCCATGGCCAAGACTTATATAATTTCATTGATGGGTCCACCCATCCTCCTCCCCCCATCCTTCCCATTTCATCACCCTCACCATCTGGACTTCCTCCTCCTCAACCGAACCCAGCTTACCTCCAATGGAGGCGAACTGATCAAATGCTTCTCAGTGCCCTTCTCTCCTCCCTCACCGAAACCATCCTTGCCCAGGTCATTACCTCCTGCAGCTCTCGTGAACTCTGGGTTACTCTAGACACTATGTTCACCTCCCAATCACAAGCCAGAATCTTCCAAATCCGTCACCAACTCACAAACCTCAAAAAAGGCTCACTATCCGTGACTGACTACTATCGAAAAGTTCGTCTCCTCTCAAACACAATGATAGCTGCTGGTGAGCCTCTTCGTGACTCTGAAGTTGTGTCCTACCTTCTTAATGGCCTCACCTCTGAGTTTGAATAATTTGTTACGTTGGTGTCAACTCGAGCCACCCCCATAAATTCATCTGAACTTTTCAATCTTCTACTTACGTTCGAAAGCCTGGTATCACTCACCACCATTCAACAAGGTCTTCTTCCAACACCTTCCGTCCATATCACTACCCTCTTCTCTCCTCAAAACTCACCTTGAGGTGGCCGTAGTCGAGAAGGTCGAAATAATTCTTGAGGTGGCCGTAGTCGAGGAGGTCGCAACTTTTCTTCTCCCTCACACTCTAATTCCCTAACCATCAGACCCACATGTCAATTCTAAAACAAACCTGGTCATGTAGCCCTTCAGTTCTACCATAGATTCGACTGGGCATATCAGTTTGAACCCCCTCGATCAATCTCAGCTCATTACACAAGCTCACAATAGCTCTTGGACAACCAATGGTATCCAGACTTAGCAGCAACAAACCATATCACTTCTGAGTTATCCAACCTCAACATCTCAAGTGAACCTTACCTTGGACCTGAACAAATTCAAGTCAGCAATGGAGTTGCTCTCCCGATTACTTACATTGGTGATTCAAAAATTTCTTTCGCCAACCCCAATTTCTCTCTTCATAAATTTCTCTGTGTTCCCCAAATCACCAAAAATTTAGTTTCAGTTCAAAAATTCTGTCACGATAATGCTGTCTTCTTTGAATTTCATGACTCTAATTTTCTTGTGAAGGACAAACAGACGGGAAAGCCACTCCTCCAAGGTCCAACGCATAATGGCCTTTACCCGTTTCCTCCAGCTCTATCACAATCAGCTCCTGTTGCTCTCAAGGTGAACGCACTACTTTAGCACAATGGCACTATCGGCTTGGTCATTCCAACCTTCAGCTTGTCTCCCGCATCCTGTGCACAAAATGCTTACCATCTATCCCGACTCAACGTGACTTCTTTTGTTCTACATGTCCCTTGGCCAAATGTAGACAACTATCTTTTCATTCCTCTAGTACTAAGTCCTTAAGACCATTGCATTTAATTTTTGTGGATGTTTGGGGTTCATCCCCTTATATATCAAGAGATGGTTTTCGTTATTACATTTCTTTTGTGGATGATTTTAGCCGTTTCACTTGGTTCTATCCCTTAGCCTCAAAGGGTGATGCCACATCCATTTTTCTTATCTTTCAAAAATACGTTGAATGCCTTTTCAATACAAAAATTAAAAATATTCAAAGTGATTGGGGAGGGGAGTTTCGACCCCTCACCCGTGTTCTCCAATCTCAAGGAATCACTCATCGCCTCTCATGTCCTCCACCCACCAACAAAATGGTGTGGTGGAACGGAAACACCGTCATATAGTTGAAACAGGCCTTGCCGTCCTAGCCATGGCCTCTCTACCTTACAAATTTTGGGCCGATGCCTTCCAAACTGCAGCCCATCTCATCAATCTCCTCCCCTCTCCATCTCTAAAAAATAAATCACCCCATCTACTTCTCTACCATAAAGAGCCCGACTACTCTTTTTTAAAAGTTTTTGGCTCAGAGTGTTGGCCCAATCTCAGGCCTTACAATAATCACAAGATCACTTTTCGTTCCTTACCATGTCTATTTCTTGGTTACAACCCTATTCACAAAGGATATAAATGCCTACACCTTGCCTCTAACTGAGAATACATCTCACGTGATGTATTGTTCAATGAATCCTTTTTTCCATATGCCGAACTCACCCCCTCATCCCCTTCAAACTCTCAGCCCACCTGTATGTTATTTCCCATTTTCACTCAAAGCCCGTCTTACACTATAAGACTACAAGCCCATTGACCAACCAAAGCCCATCTCACACCAACATACAACACAACCCACACACAAGTCCACTTACTACCCAAAACCCATCGTCTCCCATACCGTCCTCTTCTTCTACCTTCCATCCCAAGGCCAGATCATGACCAGATGACAATCTGTATCTCCAGAATACTTAATTGCACCCACTCCCTCGATCACCCATTATTACTCGCTCCAAGACCAACTCCTCCCGTCCCAAACTACTTCCAGATGATTAGATCACTTACCCCCCCACCACGTCACGCTCTAACCTCCTCCATTGAAATACTCGAGGAACCACACTCCTTCACCACAGCTTCTTGTTTCACGGAATGGTGCAACACCATGACCTCAGAATTTCAAGCCCTAATGCAAAATCACACTTGGACCCTTGTTCCCCCTCCCCATTCCTTTGACATTGTTGGTTGCAGGTGGATCTACTGCACAAAACATTGAGCGGATGGCTTTATTGAAAGTCGTAAGGCGAGACTTGTCACCAAGGGTTTTCATCAACAAGAAGGCGTCGACTACTCAAAGATCTTTAGTCCGGTTGTGAAACCCACAACCATTCGGTTAGTCATCTCCCTCACTGTCTCTCTTGGTTGGTCACTGAGACAACTAGACATTTCAAATACTTTTCTCCATGGTGACTTGACTGAAACGGTTTACATGTCCCAACCAGTTGGTTTCATTCATCCTGACCACCCTCACTACATGTGCAAATTGCAAAAGGCCATTTATGGCCTTAAGCAAGCACCTCGTGCTTGGTTTGCACAGCTGAGCTCCAAGCTATGTGAATATGGTTTTCTTCCATCCAAGTCCGATCCCTCTTTATTTGTTTATTCCTTTAACTCAGTTATTGTTTATGTTCTTGTGTACGTGGATGACATTATTGTCATTAGTTCTCATACTACTCAAATCGAGCACCTTATTAATTTTCTAGCTTCTATGTTTCCAACAAAGGATCTAGGAAAATTGTCCTACTTTCTTGGTCTGGAGGTGTCTTACCTATCCAATGGAATCCATCTCTCCTAACAGATATATATCTGTGATCTCCTCTCTTGCACCAACATGTTGTCTACCAATGGTATTACATCTCCCATGTCTGCCTCTTCTCGTTTATCCATCACCGATGCCCCCAATTTTTCTGACCCAACGTTGTATAAAAGTATTGTGGGTAGTCTACAATACCTCTCCTTAACCTGTCCAGACTTTGCTTTTGCTGTAAATAAGTTGTCTCAGTTCATGCATGATCCAAAAATGTCCCATTGGCAAGCTGCCAAAAGACTACTTCGTTACCTCAAGCATACATTAAATTTTGGTCTCCTTTTTCAAAAATCCACATCTCTTCAGTTACAAACCTTCTTGGATGCTGTTTGGGCAAGTTGCCCAGATGACCACCGCTCTACCAGTGATTTTTGTATTTTTCTTGGTCCAAACTTAATATCCTAGAGCTCCCGGAAGCATCGCATTGTTGCATGATCTAGCACCAAGGCCGAACACAAGGCCCTTGCCAATGCCACTGTTGAAATACTCTGGGTTCAACTCTATTAAAAAGAACTCTGTATTTTCCTTCCAAAACCTTCTATTCTTTGGTGTGACAACCTCGGTGCTACTTACCTTTCAGTAAACTCTGTCCTTCACTCAAGAATAAAACACATGGAAATTGATTTCCATTTTGTACGTAATAGAGTCGCAGCAAAAACACTACAAGTGGCTTTTCTTCCCTCCAAAGATCAATTAGCAGATGTTTTTACAAAGCCAATAGTCTCAGCTCATTTTCACATATTGCGCACAAGTCTCACAGTTGTTGACACACCGTTAGACTTCCAAGGGTGTATTGAGCTATCTACTGCCTCAACTAAGTCCAGCAGAACAACCACGACAACTGAGCTATCCACTGCTTCTACTAAGTCTAGCAGAGTACCCACGTCAACAGCAGAGAGTACAACATTAGCTTTCAACAGAGCAACTACGCCTAGTGCCTCATTGGATGACTCTCCAAAGGACTGCTCTGGAATCACCTAGAATAGTCGTTGGTGCCTATCCTCTAGGTATGGCAGATGTACTATGTACTATTTTGTATTGTGGCTGACACGTTCTAACCAACTCTATACACAATAATGGGCTCTCTGTAATGCACGACTAGTGCTTGATTATATTCCTAGGAGAAAATTGTTAGGCTACTTTTTCTCTATAAATTCATCACTGTACACAGCAATATGTAATACAGAAAGAATTCACAGATTTCTTCTTCTTCCTTGTGCGTTCTCTATTCAACAGCATGCAATGCAAAGCTGTAATTTTTGAATATAATATGAAAAAATTGTGATTATTGAAAGATGTTATCACCACTTTTTTTTGTAACTGGATCGATCAATTCTTAATTGAAAGTTGTTTCAATTGGAAGTGTTCGGAAGTTCGATGAGGATTTGTTTGAATACGATGTTTGAATACTCTGTTAGATTGTGTGATATCTGAAGTGTTCGGAAAATGTCTGCCGCAGGGATGGAAGGATGGGGGAGGGGTAGGTACCGATGGAGGAATGATGAAAATGGAGGTGGAAGGGTGAAAATGGGTATCGGGCATAGGTACATAGGAAATGGTTTTTCTCTTTTTTTATTTATAGTTCTTTTTTTATATTTAAAACTTCCAGGGGATGGTGAAAATGCAACTCGGGCAGGGTAATTAATGAAAAATTCATGTGATCGGTGGATTATCGGTTCAACTCGTGGGCTCCGTAGCATCACCCTTTTATCTTTGTTTCATTTGGGATAACCATGAAAAAAAAAGGCTCTTTAAAAGCTATTCAGAGCAGTCTCATTGGATTATGTATATCTAAAAGTATGTGTACTTTTTAACTATGAGATACAAAATTCACTTGCAATGGATTAGCTATTATCAAATTTTGTAACTTTTAGCTACAGTAATTGTAAAGAAAATATCAAATTTGATATTCACTGTACATATACCAAATACTTATTTTATTATTTTTTTATAACAATCTCTCTTCTCTCCATCTATATCCACAAACTTCCATAAGTTTTTTTTTAAATTAAATAGTAAAATGTGATAAAATAAAATAAAATAATAATTAATAATTAAAATATGATAAAATAAAATAAAATAATTATTAAAAAAATTAAATATGTTTTAAATTATTAATTACTTATTACAATATAATAAATAAATGGATATCCAATATGAAGATTTGATGTGAATTGCTAAAATCAAATTCATCTTATAGTATTTTATTGTTATATAATAAAAAAATAGCTATTACATTGTGGAGACTTATATAAATGTTATATCTAAAATCTAAATTCATCTTATATTCATTAAAATTGTCATTTATATATGCATAATCCATTAACAATTTCATAAGAGTTTGGTCAAATTTAGAAGTTCGGGCCCCTTTATAGAAGATGGGTAAATTTCACATAGATCGTATCTAAACAAACTTAAAAGAAATTAAAGTAAAATTTTGACATTTAGAGTTGAAACTTGAAAGTAGAAGAAAAATGGACAAATAAATGGGTTACACAATATTTATTGAGGATGTATTGTTATTTAAAAAATTCATACAAAAAGTATAAATAATGTAGGATTGACCCACTTTATATGTCAATTATTCTCTCATTAATATATATTTTAGATGCACAAACTTTAGGTTATTTTGAAAAGTTTTGGGCCAAAATTTGAACTTTAAGCTTGAAATTGGAAATTTTCGGTTCAGCTTATAATAATCAGTGATTAAAAGGCAGAAAAAAAAAACCCAAACCAACTCGCCTAGAGCTCTTGCCATTTCCAACTTTTTAAAAGTAATTTTTTGGTAAAACCCTACATTGCTAAGTAGTAAGTAGCCTCTGATATTGCCCCCTCAGTTTAACCTGTGTTTTAATTATTATTTTTAAAATTTTTTTTCTTAATGGTTAAAAAAAATGACTACTAGTAAAAGTGTATATATTTTTTAAAATTTATAAAAAAATTGAAAATGCGGCACACCTAACTGTACATCCTGGGCACTCCCTAGCATTGTCCTATGTATTTTCTTGGGAAGACTTACGGGCAAGTGTAAATGTATAGAGCATAGCCATTTAACCCTCTGTTCTTTGCAATTCCCTCTACTAGCTTCTAGCAAATTAAGACGAGAGGCATGAATATGCACAAAAGTGGACCAAAATCATCCAGAAGGGGAAAATGATCATAGGGTAGCTATACCAAATCTCTTTCGTTGTTTGGTGTACGTAGGCAAGATATCTAAGTACCAAAGTAATATTTAGTAGGGTCGCCCTATGAGGCTAAATGCGATGAGCCACCAAAAGTAAATGCTAATAATCCATGTAGTTTGATTCAACGATCTGAAAGCAAATTCATTCTAGTGTACATTTTTAATGTTCAACCACAAAATCGATTAATTTGGTTGATTTCTACAAATTCCAACTGATTTAGGGTCCGTTTGGATATTTAGCATATATCAGTATATCTGTGAATAATAGGGAAATGATTTGAGTTGAGATGTTTTATTGAGTTTCGAAAAATGATAGATGAAAAGTTGAAAAAATTATTTGAATATGATGTTTGAATATTATTTTTGTTTTGAAATTTTAAAAAAATAAAATTGTTTTTTGTTTGGGAGTTTGGAAAATTTCTAATGATTAGATTAGATGAAAAAGTTAAAGATATGAAATTAAAAGTATTTTGTGTTCAAGTGTTGTTTGAGAATGAAATATCTGAGAATACTTGAGAATAATTTGTTGCCAACAAATCCTTAGATTGATTTAAGTCAATTCGAATTTATTCAACTTGCATTTTTTATTATTATTTTATTTTATTGTGTTTTAGATGTGGAACAACCTTATATATAAGATCATAAACCTTTAACTTCTCGTCTTCTTTACATTTCCCTCTTTCTTTCCCAAAGATGAGTGGCATGAATAAGCACAAAAGCACTGAACCACAATCGTCCTAAGGTGGAAGGGGTAGGGAAGCTTCCTAATCTCTTTGGTTATTTGGTATTGGTATATGCAGGCAAGATATCTAATGGGAAAGTAGTGAGAATATTTTTTAGGATCATCCTATGAAGTTAAATGCAATGAGAACCCAAAAACTAAGTACTCAGAATCCATGTAGTTTGTGTTGGCAGCGCTCTTAATAATGGTTTTTAAAAAAACACAATTCATCTCAAATAATTGATCAAAAACTGAATTCGGTTTAGTGTATTTTTCTATTGGACAACAAAATCGATTTCATTGGCTAATTTAGACCGATTCTAATGAATTCAGATCTAATTGAGTCGATTCAAAGCTGTTTTGTTTTAGACATGTGTTTTATTATTATTATTATTTATTTATTTATTTTTCCTTGTACAAAATATGAGAGCACTAGGCTGCGTTTGGATGTTATGGTGATTTCAGATGATTTGATTTGATTTGTAAATAATAACATTTTGTGGATTTCATTGAGATGTGTTTAAATGTAAATATGTTGAGATATGTGTTTGAATATATGAACTAGGTTAAAATGAAGTTTAACTTTTGGAAAATGCTACTTAGCCCACTCAAAGTTATCGTTCGAGTATTTTAAATTTTTTTTGCTTAGTGGCAAAGAAAAATAACTATTAATGAAATTGTATATTTTTTTAATTGTTAAGGATGTTAAAAAATATTTAAAAGAACATGGAAAAAAAAATTTGTACTAGGAGTACACCCAGTTGTAAATGCTGGGTGGCTTGCTAGCACCGTCCTTGTATTTGATAAAATGGTATGTTGAAAGTCTAAAAGATGAATTATGAAATTTACTTCAATATTTTAGCTGAAATGAAAATATTTAGAGTAATAAGTATTTTATATAAAATTTGTGGTTATGCGCAAAATATCCCGATTGAATAAATTTATAGCATATGAATTTTTTTAGAAATGAATATATTTGATGGGAAAAATCAAAGACATTTAAGATCATATACATGAATTACATTTTTGCTGAATTTATTTAGATTCATATCATATTTTTACTGAAATCAAATAGTAAATTCATATTTTAAACTAATTTATGCATAATTTAAATTTTTGATTCACATTTTTTTATTTTAACACCAAAATATATAATTTAAACTTGTCATAAATCATCCAATTCAATTACTTGATCATGATATATTCTGATTATTCAAGCAGCAGCATAGAACGTTTACCGACTACAATTATGCCCAAGGTCCTTGAATCGTTATTGGTATGGGTGTGAAAAAATAATCAGAAAATTGGTTGAGCCAGACCGACCAGTTGGGTTTGGTCTGTTCGTAATTGGTCCGGTGCGGTACTGATTCTTTAGAACACCACTCTGATAAGGACAGCTTCAGAGTGAAGTCGAATAAAGTTTTGCTTTTTCAATTCAGTGGTTTTCTAGTTTTTTCGGGTATTAAGATCGATGCAGTTCAATAATAAATTCCCTCGCCGAACTCAGGGAATCAATTTCGAATATCAACAAGTTGAAAAACAAGAATTGGTGATCAGAAAATTTAGAAAAAAATAAAAAAAGATTTGGGTTTCAGTTCTACCTGCGAATTCCATTTATCCTTAGGATTCTTAGCAACCAAACGGTATCGATTCGAACCGGTTGGAAATAAATAAAGCAAGAAAAGTAAAAACATAAAATCCATACAGGTGTTATTCGGCGCAAGATTTCCCCATATCCATCAGTTGCAATTCAGAATCCCCTGAATCCCCAGAAACAGAAGCCTCAGTTTTTGTGATCCCCACTTTTCCCCTCGTCAAGCTCGAACGCCGAGACTGGGAACGACCTAGAGATGCCGGTTGGATTGGCGAAGGTGATCTTACCCGAACTGGGGTCGTCGATGTAGATATCGGAGATGGTGACCCAGATTAGAAACTCCTTGCTCTTGACCCCGGTGAGCCTCCTCATGCGGCGGTCCTCCACAAAAGCCGTGACCTCGGTATCGTACGACACGGATCGCCCGATCGAGCGGAAGCGGTGCTCCTTCTTGCGCTTCTGCTTGACCCAGACGAAGCCCGTGGTGCGGTTGTAGCCCACCTCCGTGACGTCGTCCAGAGGGAGAAGCCCTTTGGGCAGAGAGATGTCTCCGAGGAGCTCCTGAGATTTCTGCTTGCACAGTGCTTCGCCATGGTAGATCTCCGCGTCGTCTCTGTGGTTTGCTATTTGCTGGCTTCCCATTTTTTTTTCCTCAGTCTCCTGTGTTGAGGATGATTCTCGTCTTTGACAGATATATAAGCGGGGGTGGGTGAGAGCATGTTGCTTTTTCATTAGAGTTGTATGAAATTATGGGAAATGATCTTCTAATGATTCTGTAATCTTTCTTTTTTTTTTTTTTTTGGGTCCTATTACCCTTTTTATTTTTATTCTATTTTATTTACCAAAGAATTCAACCTACTTTTATTTGAAAGCGAGTTCAACCTACTTTTGATTGCAGCCTGCGAAGTGGGCATCCTCATATTCAATGGGTGATGTCAAACGTGTCTACCAATGAGAAATAGGGAGGTAATATATGACATAACTCTTATACGAGAATATATTTTAAAATAAATGAGTTTGGGGTTGATATAAATGTATTTGAATCTAAACTAGTTGATCCAATAAAATTAGATTAATAAACAAGTTAATTGCAGACCAATTCATGAAATCTACAATTATTTTATATAACACAAATAAATTCTATTATCAAATTTTATAAATGTTAGTTTTGTATCCCTTATTTTGTTGTTGGGATGTAATATTTATATTAGTCATGCTCACCACAACTGGTTCAATCGGTTTCGATTCTTAGGAACCATGATCGATTAAAAATTAGTTTGGTTTTCATGTTTTGAAATTTGATTTGAATCAAACCAAATCAAATTACGTATTTTTTTAATTTTTTATATTATACATATTATAAAATTAATATAATATGAAATTTTAGTCTTATTATTTATACTTCCTTATTATAAAATTATTCTTAAACATTAATATTAATATTTTATTATTTATCCTTATATATTAACTTACATACTTACATCTGTAATATGGTATAGGTATAAGAGTACATTATATATATTAAGGATAATTACATTTTTGATAAGTACAATTCTTGGTATAATTTTTTCATTTGGGTCAGAAGACCAATTAGTCCAACAAAAAAAAGTCTAAAACTGAATCACACCTGTAAAACCGAACCGAATCGGACTGAGACAAAAAAATTCGAACAAGAAAAGTAAAAACATAAAATCCATACAGGTGTTATTCGGCGCAAGATTTCCCCATATCCATCAGTTGCAATTCAGAATCCCCTGAATCCCCAGAAACAGAAGCCTCAGTTTTTGTGATCCCCACTTTTCCCCTCGTCAAGCTCGAACGCCGAGACTGGGAACGACCTAGAGATGCCGGTTGGATTGGCGAAGGTGATCTTACCCGAACTGGGGTCGTCGATGTAGATATCGGAGATGGTGACCCAGATTAGAAACTCCTTGCTCTTGACCCCGGTGAGCCTCCTCATGCGGCGGTCCTCCACAAAAGCCGTGACCTCGGTATCGTACGACACGGATCGCCCGATCGAGCGGAAGCGGTGCTCCTTCTTGCGCTTCTGCTTGACCCAGACGAAGCCCGTGGTGCGGTTGTAGCCCACCTCCGTGACGTCGTCCAGAGGGAGAAGCCCTTTGGGCAGAGAGATGTCTCCGAGGAGCTCCTGAGATTTCTGCTTGCACAGTGCTTCGCCATGGTAGATCTCCGCGTCGTCTCTGTGGTTTGCTATTTGCTGGCTTCCCATTTTTTTTTCCTCAGTCTCCTGTGTTGAGGATGATTCTCGTCTTTGACAGATATATAAGCGGGGGTGGGTGAGAGCATGTTGCTTTTTCATTAGAGTTGTATGAAATTATGGGAAATGATCTTCTAATGATTCTGTAATCTTTCTTTTTTTTTTTTTTTTGGGTCCTATTACCCTTTTTATTTTTATTCTATTTTATTTACCAAAGAATTCAACCTACTTTTATTTGAAAGCGAGTTCAACCTACTTTTGATTGCAGCCTGCGAAGTGGGCATCCTCATATTAATGGGTGATTCAAACGTGTCTACCATGAGAAATAGGGAGGTAATATATGACATAACTCTTATACGAGAATATATTTTAAAATAAATGAGTTTGGGGTTGATATAAATGTATTTGAATCTAAACTAGTTGATCCAATAAAATTAGATTAATAAACAAGTTAATTGCAGACCAATTCATGAAATCTACAATTATTTTATATAACACAAATAAATTCTATTATCAAATTTTATAAATGTTAGTTTTGTATCCCTTATTTTGTTGTTGGGATGTAATATTTATATTAGTCATGCTCACCACAACTGGTTCAATCGGTTTCGATTCTTAGGAACCATGATCGATTAAAAATTAGTTTGGTTTTCATGTTTTGAAATTTGATTTGAATCAAACCAAATCAAATTACGTATTTTTTTAATTTTTTATATTATACATATTATAAAATTAATATAATATGAAATTTTAGTCTTATTATTTATACTTCCTTATTATAAAATTATTTTAAACATTAATATTAATATTTTATTATTTATCCTTATATATTAATTACATAGTTACATCTGTANATCGGATTGAGACAAAAAAATTCGAATTTGAATTCTAAAACCAACTTCGACCAATTCGGTTACAAAATATGCACAAAATCGGACCGAATCAAACCGATTATATCCCATGTTAATATGTAATTTTATATTAAGAAAATATAAATTTATTTATATATCATTAGTTTCGATGTTGATAATAAAATATTTCAACTGTAATTGTGAATGATGTATACAGTTATCCTTATATTATATATAAAATTATATTCCTTGGGTTAAAAAATTAACTTGTTAGCTAAACTCATTTATATGAAATGGGTTAAGCGGGTTGTGTTATGAGTTCATGTAACTCATATTTATATGGGTCATGTTAGGAATTTTTTTTTTTTAATAGAGGTCATGTTAGGATTTTAGTGTTCTGATTGATTTGTATGGTCTAGTACTCATGATTTAAATGACACGAACACAACCCGCAAGCATAAAATGCCGCAATAATAATAACTAACAATATCGTACATCCAACACCTCATATATTGGGCATGGTAGAACTCAAGTACCTAATTGAGCAAATGGGGGAAAGTTAATTGTTGAGCCACTTTCACAAAACTCTCATCTCAATCATTACAACTTTTTCAAATCTCTATATAAAATAAAATAAATAATTCAACTTTTTCAAATTATAATATAATTTTTTCAAATCTTAATATAAAAATAATATATTCTAATAATATTTTATTCATCTCATCTCATCTCATCTTAGACAACAAAAGAGGCTGTGCTATGAGAGTTTCTCATAAAGCGCTAAATGCTATAGAGACATTCCAATACCCCATTAACGCCAATACCATTCCGATTTTGGGCTGATTGATTCGAAAAATTCTAAATATAAGCCCATAAACCACACACTATCTGTTTTTTCTTTTAATTTTTTTCTTTTATCAAATGTTTTGGTAAATGGAATAATGAATAGAAAAATTGAATTAGTTTAAAAAAAATAAATCTAAAAAATAAAAAAAATAAGATGTATGGTATATAAAACTTATGAATAGCAATCATCGATTAATTTTGCCTGACCCGCTTATCACTTCTATGCAGACAGAGCGTGGAAATGTTTATGAGGACAAAAGATCGAGCTGGCAATAAAAAAATCTTTTTTCTTTTCGTATATCAATGGTGGATGGTTTTATGCCTTCAAAAGCTTGGATTCGAATATTGAAAGCATTTGTTCCGCTAGTTTGGTATTTTGTTTAGTTTACGGTGGTAAAGTTGTCGAGAAGCATCTCCATTGATCATCTCCTCAAATATCTTACAGACTGCCTACCCTTCTTTTTGTCTTTTTCTTTTACTTGGCCATATATTCTCGTTTCTTCATGAATAGACACCAAGGAACCAAAGAAATATATAGTTTCCCTTACTTTTCCAAAAGCCAGCCAATGCAAATATAACACGAGTGACATCTTATCATATATATTCACGCGCCATTGTTGATGGCGAATGACGTTTTTTTTTTTTTTTTAATATTGATGGTATAATTTTAAAGAGATATACATATTATATAAATCTTATAATATTTAATATTTTTTATTATAAAATTCATTAACATTATAAACTTTGAAAAGTATGTAATCCTACCTCCATTTCTTTGCTTTTAGTTCATCCAAATAGGGTCTCAATTGATTGATGGTAGCAGCCATAAATCTCTATCTTTGTAGTGTCAAAGGAGGACAATCTATACAACGATATATTTTTAATGCTCCCCTGAAGCAACATGACCTGTCAACGCCTTCTAGAAAAAAAGAACGGGAATGGAGACAAAAAGAAAAAGCAAGATCCTCTCCTCTGCCAATCTGTTATTGCTTGTCAGGCTTTGTACGTGACAGGCAGTTTGTTGGATTCTTTTAACACTTTCTCTTTCTTTTTTCTAATTTCCCCTCTTTTAATATACAACTAGTTTAGATTTAAAAAATAAAAATAAAAATCATGGGATTCAGGATTCACCCCACATCCCCAAAAGGTATTTCTGGCACCTGCTGCAGCAGCTGCCATTAACATACAACCAATCTGGGCTTGCTCTTTTGGTTCTTTTGTTCTTGATTGTTCCTTTCGACCCTTTTTCACCACCGCTAGTACTGCTACGCTTAAGGTTGTGCCTGTACTCCACAGCAACCTGCTCAAATACTTCTACCTCGAACATGTTGAGCTTGAGCTTTAGTTTCATCTGATCTCTCACATGTGCAAAAGCCAGTTGGTCTCTAGGGTTAAAAGCTTCCAACTCATTGAACATTAGGCAGGAGAAAAGGTTGCTACCCAGTCCATGCTTCCTTAATATCAGAGCACTATCCGGTACATCTGAGAAGAAGAAACCAAATGCTTATTCTTTTGGAGTTTAGAGCTTGAGAAAGTTTGGTTAGGTTATAATGACAATGACCTACCACATGGAGTAGTAATAAACAACAAATCATGTGGACCAAAATGAAGAATAATCTTCTCTTATGCATGTGGTACTCACACCAATGTTCGGAAAACCGTGTTACTTGCTGTGAACTGCGAAATGCATAGTTTCTATAGCATACTTGATCTATACATGTTTCACTTTTTTGGGACCACGATTGATTTTTAGACCAGAATTGACGCATCTAATCAACGTTTGAAGAAACTTCACTGAAACCTAAGCAGTCATTTTGTGTCTTATATATGGTATAGGTATAAGAGTACATTATATATATTAAGGATAATTACATTTTTGATAAGTACAATTCTTGGTATAATTTTTTCATTTGGGTCAGAAGACCAATTAGTCCAAAAAAAAAAAAAAGTCTAAAACTGAATCACACCTGTAAAACCGAACCGAATCGGATTGAGACAAAAAAATTCGAATTTGAATTCTAAAACCAACTTCGACCAATTCGGTTACAAAATATGCACAAAATCGGACCGAATCAAACCGATTATATCCCATGTTAATATGTAATTTTATATTAACAAAATATAAATTTATTTATATATCATTAGTTTCGATGTTGATAATAAAATATTTCAACTGTAATTGTGAATGATGTATACAGTTATCCTTATATTATATATAAAATTATATTCCTTGGGTTAAAAAATTAACTTGTTAGCTAAACTCATTTATATGAAATGGGTTAAGCGGGTTGTGTTATGAGTTCATGTAACTCATATTTATATGGGTCATGTTAGGAATTTTTTTTTTTTAATAGAGGTCATGTTAGGATTTTAGTGTTCTGATTGATTTGTATGGTCTAGTACTCATGATTTAAATGACACGAACACAACCCGCAAGCATAAAATGCCGCAATAATAATAACTAACAATATCGTACATCCAACACCTCATATATTGGGCATGGTAGAACTCAAGTACCTAATTGAGCAAATGGGGGAAAGTTAATTGTTGAGCCACTTTCACAAAACTCTCATCTCAATCATTACAACTTTTTCAAATCTCTATATAAAATAAAATAAATAATTCAACTTTTTCAAATTATAATATAATTTTTTCAAATCTTAATATAAAAATAATATATTCTAATAATATTTTATTCATCTCATCTCATCTCATCTTAGACAACAAAAGAGGCTGTGCTATGAGAGTTTCTCATAAAGCGCTAAATGCTATAGAGACATTCCAATACCCCATTAACGCCAATACCATTCCGATTTTGGGCTGATTGATTCGAAAAATTCTAAATATAAGCCCATAAACCACACACTATCTGTTTTTTCTTTTAATTTTTTTCTTTTATCAAATGTTTTGGTAAATGGAATAATGAATAGAAAAATTGAATTAGTTTAAAAAAAATAAATCTAAAAAATAAAAAAAATAAGATGTATGGTATATAAAACTTATGAATAGCAATCATCGATTAATTTTGCCTGACCCGCTTATCACTTCTATGCAGACAGAGCGTGGAAATGTTTATGAGGACAAAAGATCGAGCGGGCAATAAAAAAATCTTTTTTCTTTTCGTATATCAATGGTGGATGGTTTTTGCCTTCAAAAGCTTGGATTTGAATATTGAAAGCATTTGTTCCGCTAGTTTGGTATTTTGTTTAGTTTACGGTGGTAAAGTTGTCGAGAAGCATCTCCATTGATCATCTCCTCAAATATCTTACAGACTGCCTGCCCTTCTTTTTGTCTTTTTCTTTTCCTTGGCCATATATTCTCGTTTCTTCGTGAATAGACACAAAGGAACCAAAGAAATATATAGTTTCCCTTACTTTTCCAAAAGCCAGCCAATGCAAATATACCACATGAGTGACATCTTATCATATATATTCACGCGCCATTGTTGATGGCGAATGACGTTTTTTATTTATTTTTAATATTGATGGTATAATTTTAAAGAGATATACATATTATATAAATCTTATAATATTTAATATTTTTTATCATAAAATTCATTAACATTATAAACTTTGAAAAGTATGTAATCCTACCTCCATTTCTTTGCTTTTAGTTCATCCAAATAGGGTCTCAATTGATTGATGGTAGCAGCCATAAATCTCTATCTTTGTAGTGTCAAAGGAGGACAATCTATACAACGATATATTTTTAATGCTCCCCTGAAGCAACATGACCTGTCAACGCCTTCTAGAAAAAAAGAACGGGAATGGAGACAAAAGGAAAAAGCAAGATCCTCTCCTCTGCCAATCTGTTATTGCTTGTCAGGCTTTGTACGTGACAGGCAGTTTGTTGGATTCTTTTAACACTTTCTCTTTCTTTTTTCTAATTTCCCCTCTTTTAATATACAACTAGTTTAGATTTAAAAAATAAAAATAAAAATCATGGGATTCAGGATTCACCCCACATCCCCAAAAGGTATTTCTGGCACCTGCTGCAGCAGCTGCCATTAACATACAACCAATCTGGGCTTGCTCTTTTGGTTCTTTTGTTCTTGATTGTTCCTTTCGACCCTTTTTCACCACCGCTAGTACTGCTACGCTTAAGGTTGTGCCTGTACTCCACAGCAACCTGCTCAAATACTTCTACCTCGAACATGTTGAGCTTGAGCTTTAGTTTCATCTGATCTCTCACATGTGCAAAAGCCAGTTGGTCTCTAGGGTTAAAAGCTTCCAACTCATTGAACATTAGGCAGGAGAAAAGGTTGCTACCCAGTCCATGCTTCCTTAATATCAGAGCACTATCCGGTACATCTGAGAAGAAGAAACCAAATGCTTATTCTTTTGGAGTTTAGAGCTTGAGAAAGTTTGGTTAGGTTATAATGACAATGACCTACCACATGGAGTAGTAATAAACAACAAATCATGTGGACCAAAATGAAGAATAATCTTCTCTTATGCATGTGGTACTCACACCAATGTTCGGAAAACCGTGTTACTTGCTGTGAACTGCGAAATGCATAGTTTCTATAGCATACTTGATCTATACATGTTTCACTTTTTTGGGACCACGATTGATTTTTAGACCAGAATTGACGCATCTAATCAACGTTTGAAGAAACTTCACTGAAACCTAAGCAGTCATTTTGTGTCTTATAAAAACACATTGATGACAGATGAGTTGTTAAGTTGGCACCATTGTACTTGGTTTCTGCCTTCGTCATGGAATATGTCATTGGTCATAGTTTCTTGAATTATCCTCAGGATGATATCATCCGAGGGAGTTATTTACCTAATAATTTTATGTTCTGATAGGGCCCATGGAAACAACCTTAGCGGATATCACATCAATAATAGAGTCTAGTTTGCATATACATATATTGGTATACTGAAAGAACCACCAGTCAATTTCATCAACGCCTACCTTACAGCTCACCCTCATTAAAGAATTTAGTTAAACAGATCACTTTTATTTTTGCCTTTTTAGTGAGTAGAAAGTCTACTAGGGAGAGACTGGAAGTAGTCTCCATACCTAGGCATGGTCATAGTGACACATTACCTATTGGGGAACAGGACAGGAGGGGTTTAGATGGCAAGAAGCCACAAGCGCTCCTTCAAGTCGAGTTTGAGTCATGGCCTAGATCTTAGCCCTATTAGAACATTCAAGGAATCTTTAAGCGACTAATACTAATAATCTAAGGCAAATTTAAGTTCTAATTCAAGCCTAGGATCTAATATATGCCAAATCATGTGGGAGTAACCTAAAGAGTATTGAGTCACCACCCTCGACGGTACTGAATCATTGATGCTTTCAATGGCATGGAAATGTATATGGGAATTAAATATGTACAGAATAAGACTGTATTAATGCTGTAGTACCTGAGGGATAGGGAAGCTTCTTAGGACTCCATGGTTGCAACCCATTGTCACAATACGTCTCCATCTGCGTCTTCAAGGCATCAGCATCCAACCATTTCTTCCACCTTGCTGTTGCCATTGCCTCTTCCATGGTATGAACATAGTAGGGATGTTTGGATATGGCCATATCCACATTCTCCGATACAACGAGTGTATGAATCAGCAGTAAAGGATCCACCATTAGCTGCAGCTTCGCGTCTGTCCAAATACTGAATTTTGAGTTTGGGAAAAGCCTATGAACTAAATATTTAGGTATCACTCCGTTCATGGCTGGATTCTCATACAAGTCCTTGCTCAAAACTCTAACAATTCTCCACACTCCTATCTTATATTCCCCTGATTTGTTCGAGATTAATTTGTGGTGATGAAGTCCTTGGAGAGTAACATCATCTACAAAAATGAAGAAACATGCAGTATCTTGAGTTTTGGATCCAAGACCCCTTGGCTGCCGGATTTTGTCATGGTCATTGAAGATTGCAGAGACTACGACCACTCCATTACATTTTTCCATTGCAGCTCGATCTGAATTTCACATAAGAACAGAGAGAAAAACAAAATTCAAACTGACTGCTATGTAAAATAAAAGAAAAATAATTCCCCGTTTTACACGAAAACTGGAAGACGGCAAGAAAACTATGAATCTGAGAATTTCGGTATAAAACTAACCATATTTATTAATAGGAAAATTCTTCAAGAATCCACAAGGAACTTCGACACTAGTGTTCTCATGATCAAAATAAGAAATCCTTTTCTGGGTACTGAAATTCCCACCGAAACTATCAGCGTGGCCCTGCATATATTTCAAAACCGGCGAAACCATCGAAGAATTCTTACAGAAATCCTGGATTTCCTTCAACACCACCCAATAATCTGAACACACAAAGAAAATACCATTATTAAAATAGGGTGACTGCAATCAATAAAAGCAAAAATTCAGTGATTAAGAGGTGAAAGCAGGAAAAAATAAAAAAGGATACCTGAGAAGAAGACAGGGGAAGAGCATGTGGAACGATGGGTAGGGATGGCGTATTTGTGCTCGCCGTAGGAAGGAGGGTAGACGAAGAGAGGGGCCTGGATTGGATCGAAGGGGGATGATCTGAAGAGGCATTTGGATTGGGAGAGAGAGGTGTAGAGGGCGAGAAAGAGAGAGGTGAAGAGGTAGAACAGAGAGAAACAGAGGAGCTTGGATTGGAACAGGAGTGGTGTTGAAATTACCTTCCCCATAAAGTGCAATCCTATGAGTTTCCACGCCTACTATATGTTCTTTTATTATAATTATTTATTTTTATCCTATTTGGGAGACGATCCCAAGTAATAAGGTTTTTGTAGAAAATAAGAAGTGCTCGTTCTAGAATTATTTCTTTTTTAAAAAAAATTATAAATTGGAGTGTCTATTAAAAATATATTTTATAATTTTTTATTATTTTACTTTAAACTTATTTAAAAATAAGAAAAATTAAAATCTAATATACCCCACAAATAAAGCCAAAAAATACCATCATATTGCCACAAAAATGTGGTGTCACAATTAATAAAATAAATAAGAATCACATGGGTTTTTTTTTTAATATATGAAGAAAACTTCTAATTAATGATTTTTAATATTTAAAAGTTGATGAGATAAATAAAATAAAAATATTATATTCCTAATTATTAAAGTCATATATATCGGTGGGTGGATTGTGAAGGAGGTTGCATATATAATCTTAAATAATAATTTGACTTTTAGTATTGATGTGATTACCGATGCCAATTGCAAGTTGGAATTCAATTCGTGGTGATTTAGCATAATGATTACTTCAATTGCTAATGCGCCTAAAGAAAAATTTAAATCAAAGAAATCTTGATGGTGCCCGAATGAAAAACGATTATATCAAAGAAACTTCTTGATTAATTTTAATTATTTAATACAATTAAAATTGTACGTATTTGATAAATGTATTATATCTTATATAATTATATAAATATATATGAGTGGTACGTAAAAATAACTGTATATAAAATTTTTATTATAAAAAAATATAATTTTATTAATTTCTCGTAGCCTATTGTTATCTCTAGTCTTAATTACCTTAACTCTTGATTTTCTTTTTATTTTTGCTTACTTTCTTTTCTCCCGAACATAACCATAGGTTATCAAAATTATAACAAAATGAAAAAAATACAACGAAAATTAAACATACAATATCACCTTGCTAAAAAAAGAAGAAGGTATATTACTCTTTATAATGATTCTACAGCATTTTAATTATAATTTCAACTAATTTTCTAGCATAAATGCGATGTGAGTTGAGCTTTATAAATTATAAAAAAGAAAAGGCAAAAAGCTGGGAAATGTCTGGATTATTAACAAGAATATGTTCTTGAAGTTGGGCGTACTGCCCGGGGAATCCAACAGTTTTATCTAAAAAAATAAATGCGAGTTTGAATATTTCTTTAGCCAATGATGCCACGGGAGATCTGCCCTAAAATATAATAATTGATTTGACCCCAAAGTACTTAGATGTCACGTAAAGGTCACACCTTTATGTTGTAATATTTATGACCATATATATGGTTGGTTAAATAATTGAGCACATTAAATAATTATTCTTTTAATTAATTCTTACTATGAATCTCTTGAATAATATTAGATATCCGATAATTATTATAAAACTCGTTTTATAATTTTTTCGGGAGTGATACTAAGGACAAATAGGTTATAGATATTAATGAGGAAATAGAAAATTATATACAGACGATCAGTTTTACAATCTTTTACTTAATTGTATGGTGATAATTTTATAAGAGAAATGATATTTACAGACGTGAGTGTGTAAGCGCCGTGTAATCATTTTGAAAGAAATAAATAAATAAGAGATTCATATGAAAAGAAATTAATTTTTTAATAATAAACTCTATTATTTTTTAAAACGACTGTATAATATTTATATATTTCACGATTGTACTTAAAATTACTTATTTTATAAAGTAAAAAATAACAAAATTTTATAAAATTATTACCCACAATTTAAAACATGATGATAAAAAAAAAAAAAATTATGAGCAAACATGAGATTAATGCTGTTTTTGTCTTATTTATAAATACTTTCTGAACTTTTTGAAGATAATACTCCACCGCCATGCACGGGTAGAGAAGAACCGACAAAGGATAAAAGTTAGAGTAGCAGGAAAGGAAAGGGATTTATACATATCGTATTTCTTACACTACGACGTTACTCACTCCATGCAGCACAATAATACCATGGATCGTTTATTTCTTTAGTCCTGGTGCTTTTCTCTGGCGATCCTTTTTAATATCTTCTTTCAGCAGGTTGATTAACTTCTTGAACTCTTCAAAATCGGAAACAATTTTGTGGATTTTTTCTTCCTTCAGACTTGGCTGCAACAGAAAGTGTTTCCGAAGTCTCTTGAAATCTTTCCAACAATTTAAGGCTAGATCCTCTGAGTGCCCCAGCAAGATGTGAAGAATAGCCTGTGAATTTTTCACGAGAGATTTTACTCATCGTCATCTCTTTATTTATCAGCTCTAATAATTATTTTATGATATAACATTAGATGATTAGAAAAATACTTAATTTATTTGTACGTTAAACAATCATTAAATGCTAGATAATGAGATGCATATTAAGAGAATATTGTTGATTAAAATGATGATAACTAATAAATATATATATATATATTTTTAAATTTTTCATAGAGCCAAAAGTAGTAAATAATCACCATATTATTCATCATGGAATTGACCATCTTAGTTATGAGAACAATGAACCATTAAAATCATGCTATGGATAGCTAGATCACGAGTTCTTTCTTTCTCTCTTTAATATTCATTACTTGTTTAAGAACATACATAGAATAGCAGAAAATACCTTGTACAATGGACGGCGTGCGTCTGAAATTTGATCTTCACTTGATAAGCATTCGCAATCATTAGCCTTTTTAAACTCTCCCTGAAGATCAGAACAAAAGAAAAGCTTTTTATATATAATTCTGTAATCCAGCGGTCAGAATATAAACTTTGAAATTTGCAGCAGAACTTCGAAATTTGTATCTATCTGTGGTTATTTGCGACAATTCTATACGATGTTTCTAACATCTGGCAGGATGCAATCTTATTTGGAGGAAACTGATAATGACAATATGCATGCATTGCATGCAGTGTTGGATAGGAGTGATAAGTCCCTTGAAAACAGTGCAACTATCATTGCTTTGTCATTGTATATATAATATTGGGAAATCAAGCTGCGCTGGAGGCTAGGGTTCGAGCATATTCATGAAAGGGGTGAGGGGTGCTTGTTTGCAGATCAGTTTAACACCTTGTATATAAGCATTTCGACGAGCAACATTTCAATCTCGTAGGCTTCATGTGGTTTCCTCAGCTTCTTGGCCTCCTCAAATGCAGTTTCTAGCATTGTCACTGCCTCGTCTTCTTTTCCGCTCATTTCCAGCTTTGCCACATTACACTTCAACGAAAACAAGATTCTTAAATTATACCTCAAATTACAAGATTCTTAAATATCTTTAAATAGAAAACAAAGCTTTCTGAAGATGTAGTAGTCTAGTGAATTTAAAGAAAATTATACCATATATATACCAGACGAATCATAAGGAACGATTCAGAAATTAGCTTTGCTTCTAGATAGTATCGTTTCAAAAACTATGAGATATATGGGGGAGAAAGCTCATGTAAGTTTGGTGAAGTTCATCTTGTACCTGAATAATTAAGAACTAAAAAATTTCGCAGTTTGATTGGAAAGTGGGCAAGATGATCAAGGTAGAGATAGAGGCCTAACCTTCAGATTCCAGAAATCTGGATATGCATCTCCGAGTTCAGTCTTTAACTCATTGGCAGCGTCATCCAACACCTTCGCATCCGCTCGGGCATGGTGATAATCAAGCAGTCTCTTCAAGGCTAGGTTGCCACCATGGAGCAATCCAATGGATGTGGATTTCGAAAGAACTGGTGGATTATTTTTAATTAGAAGACGACTTGCATAAACCCATGCTACATAAACGCCTGCAAATATGACAATGGCCGGTACTGTTGCAGTTGCTGCCATTGCTCCATATTTATCTTTTATGGAGAAGTTCCTGAAAGGGTTTGCCATGTGATGATGTGAATTATCCTCAAAGCTTATAATCGAGGCATGCACATTAATTGGTTATAACCAATATTCATTGTATTGGAATTTTTCCCGAGGAATAATTTCTTTTTTAATTTGTAGCTGATCAAGTACCGTCGTACGTATCATGTGAGCAAGTTAAGGGAGACGATGGAGGACTCATGTATTAGTTGCTTGTGAAAGATATGAAATGGTTCCGATTACTAACTTGCAAGGTGGTTAAAGAATCTTGAGCATTTTCGGGAATCTAATTTCAAACTTTAAAGAAAGGCTTGTTCCTCTCCTACAAAAGAAGCAAGAACTTTGCCCATGTTTCCAAAGGAAATTCTTGTGTTTTAAGCAAAGTTTTATTCCAAATGCCAGTTCCGCGTGGAACAATTAATGTATTAGGCTAGAATTAAGCAGATAACAAAAGGTGTAATTTACTATGTTGTGCAACTTCTTGGAGAATTGAAGATGGCCATGAATATGGCCAGACCAGTAATAATACATGAATCTGTTCCAACATTTGAGATGTCTCCAAGCCAAGTCCTTCCTCGAACATGTGTAACACGTTCATTCTCCTAGCTATTAAAATGCATGAAAATATGCCTTGCCAGTTAGATGATGAGACTTTGGTTTAAAGCACTTAACCGATACCTTACTTAAATGCCTAAAAGGCAGGTGTTGTGTCAGTGATGGCTATTCCAAGCAAATTGTGTCCAGCAATAAGTAGCTGTAACCAGCTTATTGCTACAATATAATAGCCACTTAGGTTATAATTCTTGAAAGCCGAAACTGCAGCATGGAATCTGCACTTTGCCTCCGCCATGGCCACCTGCCCGGTCTAACCCTGCGCATCCCAAATTCCCCTGTTAATGGTGCCGCAAGGGTAATAACCATGCCTCACTTCAGCTTTATCCCATCATCCCTTTCACTTAGTAACACTAACCTATGCATCAACCGCCGGATCGGGCATGCATTCAGTCCCATAGTTTGTGCCATGAATAGGAACCCAACACCTTGGAGGAATGATGAGAGTGACAACAAAGTTGTGCGAGCTGGGACCATGGGGGCGTCTCTTATGTTGGCTTGTGCTCTCGGTATCATCAGTTGCGGCTGTATGAAGAGCCCTAAAGCCATGGCAATTTACAACAATCAGAAGAAACTTGAAGTGGTTTGCAGCACTAGCCATGATATTATATACCCAGAGGGTGGTGAAGCCGCACTGAAATACTTGTCGGATATGATCAGGGTCTATTCAAGTCAAAAGAAGCCCGCCCATTTCAAGCTGAACCGTGATAAAAAGATTTCAAAGGAGGAGGCTGGTGTCCTTAAGGTTTACATCTCTGCTCACTACAACTTGCATACATGATCTACCCGGCTATCCAGCTATTGTCTGTTTACCAGTTCTATACAAACTAAACTCTGTTGCTAAAATACCATAGAAAATTGTTTTGACTTGATCTATCCTAACCCTTCACAAGCTAAAAATACATTTCGTCGTGTTATCTTTATTATCGGCCCCAGTAAACTCAGTACTTGATTCTTTGGATATTAAAGCCAGGTTTAGATTTAGAGATTAGATAGTTTTGGACGAGAGTTGACTATAATATTATTAGAATATTTTTTTAATATTATTATTGGTTTTGAATTTAAAAAAATTGAATTGTTTATTATATTTTATATGAGAATCTAAAATAATTGTAATGATGAGATGAGATATATACTTTCTGAATACAAGGCCTAAGAATTAAAAAAGCTAGTGGGTAAATAAGACTATTTGAATGAGACTGCTTAATTAACAGCTGGGTGCACCAAGTGCTTATTTTTGCTCACCATGCTTGACTCTCTCTCTCTCTCTCTCTCTCTCTCTCTCTATATATATATATATATATATATATATATATAAGATTTCTAACTAAATTTGGATACCATTCGAGTTAGGACTGATTCTTATAACAGCATTTTCTCATAGTGTAACAACTCTTTTTCTTCACTACTATATATGTAGAATGAGGCAATGTGGATGGTGAAATCTGGAAAGGGTAATGACGCAGTGGGACTATTGCAAAAAATATTAAAGGAGTGCGATGGTACAGAGTCTAAATTTTTTGTGGAGATGGCATTGGTTGAAGTTCTCATCTGTCTGGTATGTTCTAATATAACTTATCCACTCCTAGCATTCACATCATGAGAATTTCAGGACACAACTTGGAAACATACGTACAGACCCTAGTTAGTAGTACTACTATACTATTACTGATAATTGGTTGGGAATTTTTTATCACCATGTGTGATCGAGAATGACAAAAATTAGGATGGAGAATTAATAGTATTGCTTTTAACCAACATCCTACTGATAAGGCAAGTTTTAGGACTGACTTTACCTAGACAAAAGGAGGCTTTTCTTCCTTTGGCTGCCTCTTTCAATGAAAGTCAGCAGATGATTCCCGGCAACAGAAAAACAATCTGTCCGTTACCTGGCAAGAAAACTAGATCAAACCTTCGGTATTTAATTCTCTCCTTTTTTTCTTTGTTTGTATATATCAACCATGCAGCATGGACTATAAATCATGTTGAGGTACCGTCCGGAACAATTCGGCAATAAAAGTAATATTATTTGAAGTCCTGATGCAGGTTTTAACATCATGCATGCATGTTAAGAGTTGCATAGAAATTCCAAATTCACAAATTGACATGAATTCTATTAATGATTCCTTATATTTACTTACAATAAAAGTAAATTTATAATATAATGTATCATATTAAACTACGTTAGTTTATGGGTATACTTTTGTGAAATATTTTTGTAGTTAAAGTATTTCTATTATTTATTAGAGAAAACGTATTGAATTGTAAAGATAAGAAAAGAAAAGAGTTTTGCTACATATAAGCAAAGTCGCGTACTAATCTGCGTACCAATACTAATTCATTCATATTTAAAATTTAAATTAACATTATTTTCAATAAAATTTATTTTTTGATCAATCACATTAAATTGGTGCGCAGATTAGTGCACAATTATGCTTACAACTAGATTTAAAAAAAAAAAAAAAGGTTGGTTTAAACCTAGCAGGTCCAAGATCAAAGGACAATGATCAATTGAAGAAAAAATGAAAATTAAAACAATCCATTAATTGCATGAGGTAATCGTGAGGAAAAACACGGTAAAAAAGGCAGATCATTGGAAACCATGCACGGCACATATTCTTCGTGATATTTTTACATATAATTGATCTCACGAGCTACTTGTACAGGGAAGATGTGAAGAAGCCTTACAATACGACTGTATCCGCTGTCAAAGTACGAGTGGAATTGCAGATTTTCGAGTTCCTCTTTTCTCGGTATGTGAATATCATATGATATCTTCAAGTGTAGTAACTAATAAAGTACTTAATAAAAGAAAAATGAAAATAAAGTAGAAAAAATTAAGAGAAGTTCATGATGCAAAGTACTGTACCTCTTAGAAATCAAATTAACTTGCCGGCCGAGGTTGCGTCATTTGACCATCTTAGATCATTTGACCAATTAACTAAAAGCTTAATGGTAGATTAAAATGCTCAAGTTTTCTCTGCAAGCCTTGAATTATATAATGACTCATACGTGCGTATATTCTTCTGGAAAAACGAATTAAATTCACAAATATATATGGTTCTTACATTTATGTATATGTGTGTGTATATATATATATATATATATATATATGATGGATGTACGTACACATGCATGCATGACAGGCTCTCATTAATAAGCTGTTGGGTAACGAGGAAGCCGCGAAGAAATGCTGGGAAGAATTCACAGTAGCCTTGGGAAGCGAGGGACCGCCATCATGATCGTCCCCAATAAAGCCTTGGGGGTAAGCTTGAAAAAGATTGTTCATTCCTTCCATTTTTAATTTATTTGAATTATATATGCCTGCCTTTGTAAGTTTCCTAAATTTGTAGACGTCCATGACCATATATAAAGCATAAAGGAAGCTAGCTTATGTAGCTGAACTCTATGCTTCTTTCTTTACTAATTTTTACCCCCCTCAGAAAATATATTAGCTTTTCAAGAGAGACATAGCGTTTACTTTATAGTTAGGTCTCGTTTGGTTATGTGACGTCCCGACTTTCACCTACGGAAATATGGGAATCGTGATGTCGGGATGATGACAATACGGATTACGCATCCCAATGATATGTACCAAGTGTGTATACATGTAGAAAGTGTATAACAAAAAAAATGCAATGGATAAATTAAATATGTCGACTAAGTACTAGAATTTTAAATACAGATTTACTTAAATAAAAGCATTTCAAAATATATTATAGTTATCCGGTGAAATATAATAAAACCAAAATACAAGATCCAAAAGCGGGAAACCAATCCTAATGCACGAGAAAGCGACCCCGGGTCACTTCTCCGGTGGAGCCTCAGTCTCAGGCTCTGCATCATCATTTGCATCAAAATCTACGATTCCATGAAACGGAACCACAGAGTGGTGAATACCATGTGAGATACAAATCTCAGTAAGTAATCAACCAAACAACCCACGAGATAAAAATATATTTAAACAACCAATATAAATGCATGCACATGCTGAAATTTGCATGAACTTGAAACTATCATTTTTCTAAAATGATTATTTTCCAACGTACGCCAAAATATTATTTGGCCCAAAACAAGTCCATTAAATAAACAACTGTCATTTTCTCAGAAAATGGTCCGAGTATAAAACTATCATTTTTCTAGAAAATTGTCCACATATCAATTTATCAAAACTGCCATTTTTTCAAAAAATGACTCATTATCCAAATTATCTCTTATGCATCATGATCTCTCCTAGGGATTTTCCACACACTCTGTCTCCCTTAGTCACACCACGGGTAACGACCGTGCGTGTGACTTCATAACGATCGTGCGTGTGACTTCATAACGACCGATGCCCAGTTTCAAGCCCAGCGCGTTCATGGCCAAGCATCCTCTAGCCCTTACCAGTAGAGGGGCCACAGAATCGGCACAAGAAAGTTACCATCCTGTCTGATCCCGTTGTCGTCCAGCGACAACTTAGGAGATGTCACTTAGTATATTACGCTCCCAAGTGACCAGAGGAGCTCCACTGAGATAATGCCTTATCTTGGCTTGGGGTCGTGACACGCACGCACCCAAAATTCATTTTACACATAAAAACGTAGGTGTCATTTCCAACACAGGAACATGCATGAACATAATGATAAATGCTAAGACATTGAATACCACAAATAAAATATCCCATCACAATCCAATTTCACAAACAACTCAATTTTCCAATTCAACAGACCCTCAAACTCCTTGGACTCAACGTCCGGCACAACCAACCAAATCACAAAATATTTGTTAGTGTAAACATATATTTCAATCTTGTAAAATTCTTTAAAAAATTACTTACAATGATGAAAGTCAACTCTGGAAGATCAAATGTCACACCAAAAGTTGTGGAGCAGCGGCAGACAGTGTTTTCCAAGCAATAGCCGTGGGTTTCAAACTGAGAATTTCAAAAGAGAGCTACGGGAGACTTGGATTGGCCATGGAGGGGCTTATGGAGGTTGGTGAAGTTGATGGTGGCAGCTGGTGGCCGTGGGTGGCGGCGCATGGAGGAGTTCGGCAAATTTTAAGGAAAAGAGGCTGTGGCAGAGTGAGGGAACGTGGTGTCACTAATGGGGGTGAGGATGCAAGGGGAGACTCGCCGGGGAGAGGGGAAGCTAATGGTGGCAGTGCGGTGGCCAGGCGGTGGTGGACGGCGACGGAAAGTGGAGAAAACCGTGGGGCTTTGTGGGCTTCGTGGGAGCGAACGATGGCAAGTTAGGGGCTGAGCTTGATGGAGGAGGATGGTCGGCAAGAGATGAAGCTGCTATGGTGGTGGTGGTGCCAAAAGGCGGTGCATGGTGGAGCAGAAAAATGTACAATCCATTCGGGCTACACAAGGCCAGCACACACGAGAGAGAGAGAGAGAGAGAGAGAGAGAGAGAGAGAGAGAGAGAGAGAGAGAGAGAGAGAGAGAGAGAGAGAGAGAGAAGAAAAAAAATAAATAAAAAAAAATATTTCTGTTCNGGTGCACGGCTGGGTTAGGTGGAAGGGATGCACGGCGTGAGGGAAGGGAGGGGCCTGCACGTGGGAAGATATGTAGGGGGAAAAGAAAAGAAAGTAAAAGGAAAGGAAAAAAGAAAAAAAAAGGGAAAAAGAAAAAGAAAGGGAAAAGAAATGAGATTCAGCCTTTTCAACTTGGGGTCCTAAAACTGATCTAACAAAAAAAATTTCAAAATGGCAAGTAGTAAAATAATTTAAACGCAGTGAGTAAATAAAATAAAATAGTAAGATCCAACAATAAAACAATTTAAAATAAAGAGTATAATAAATAATGTACAATATTTAATAGCAAGAAAATACTTTAAATTAAATTTCACAGTTAGAAGTTGTAAAATAATACCACCTAAATTATTTAAAATTTAAAACAAGAAAGCCTATAATCTTAATAAATGAAAAAATTATTTAATTAAAAATACACTTAAATACAGGGTATCACATCTCCCCCTTAAATAAAAATTTTGTCTTTGAAATTGGTAAAGTCAAACATTAACACTAAGGCAAGATATAAGATACAACCCAGAACAGCACACCCTTGAGAAAAACATGCCATCATTGACGCCCAAACCACTATGGGTACTGCTCTCTCATGTCTACTCCTATAGGTGATTCCATCATACTCGCACAAGTCTCCCAGTGGCACACCACATCTAGTACTCTTAGGACGGCCATGTAATCCGAAATCTCAATTTCCACAATAACCTTAATACAACACCCAATAAACTCCAATGATTATTATCTTCATGTAATAAACTGTGCTAACCTCAATCGACTCCTATGCTATAACTTCCAAACCTTTGTTGTAAACTACGCTTTGGTAACTCATTAGCCGCTTCTCAAGTTAACCATCAATAAGCATAATTTGCACAACCAAATGATTAATCTCCAACTACAAGTATCGTCTCAAAATTTCAAGTTACCACTAATTCTTCAAAATCAGCATGAAGTTCGAACCTCCAACTATATCACAAAATATCACGCTTTTGTGTGCACTTTGATAACTCGCCAAAATGCATAAAATTATGTCTTAAAAAAAAACACCATCCATTACAAGCTAGCTCAACCTACTAACAAGAAAAACTTTACCACATTTAGTAGAAAATACTCTATTTCCCAAAAGCATGATTTATCACCCCTATTCCTTGATTGGCTCTTGTTGCCTCAATCAAAATCAATATTCCGCAAAATACCTCCACGATCTTATACAGGAAACCAATACCAAATCAACCTCAACATCCCAGATTGACAATAAGTAAAATAATCTCAAAATACACACGACCCATCTAAGATAAAGAATTTACCCTAAAAGACTCAAATCCATCCTGGCCAACAATAAAAGTACCTATAAACTTCTTCCCGACAACCTATACTTAAAAGCTCATCACCTAGATTCTGAATACCATCTAATTTGGCAGTGACTAAACTCAATATGAACCACCATCGAATTCACCAAAATATTACTGAAATTTTCTTGGTAACTCACCCACCTGCTTCTACTCTCATAAGTCCTAATATTAACACGACTAGTTC
Source organism: Carya cathayensis (assembly GCA_011037825.1). Classification (NCBI taxonomy): domain Eukaryota; kingdom Viridiplantae; phylum Streptophyta; class Magnoliopsida; order Fagales; family Juglandaceae; genus Carya; species Carya cathayensis. The sequence goes on from QGSO01000520.1 coordinate 234,799, forward strand.
CTCAATATCATATAACGATTAAACCTCAAAGCAGGCTATGCTGTTCGAATATCCAATCCACCAAAAACTATTGCACAACACTCTTGGATTCTAATGCTTTATGACATTATAGATTTGGTTATGTTATCCACCGTTGATTCCTAAGTTTCAACATCCAAGCCTTTATCGCACACCACACATTGGTGACCCAACAATTTCTCTTCAAGTTAATTAACAATGTCCATAATTCTCCCAACTGGACATCCAATCTCCAAAGGAAATGATAGCTTCAAAAATTTAAATTCCTATGTGACCTCAAGTCATAACTAATTTCTAAAAATAATCACAACAATTACTGCCAACCATCATTTGATTGGGTGACACGCTTCGACTAAACACTCCGATCGACTTGCCGAAAACCCAAAATCCACCTCAACACCTACCAAAACCACTTCTTCCAAGCCAAAAAATGAAACTAGGACCTATACTCTCAGAAATCCATATGCACTCACCACTACTACACGTCGATCTCATGCATCCTTAGCCAAAACCAATATTCCTCCAAACGTACAAGTGATCCATCCTTACCATTTTCATCACTTAGACCTATATTCTCAAAATCAACAAGAATCATCTCCTAAATCTGCACCATCTATTCTCCTTAAACTTGATATGGATCAATCCTAAAACTTGCCACTATAACCTCCGGCTAATAACAATTATTTTCCAAACTAGATCGACATCTTCAATTCTCAGAAAAATATATAAACTAGATCATTACATTCAATTATCAAAGAAAAACTCTCCTAAAAAATTTTCATATCAATAGCTCAACTCTGATCAACCTCATTTTAATGGTTACAAACTAATCAACCTCCAGAATAGATCAAGCTAGCATACCAAGTCTGTGGAACTAAAAATCCAAATCTTATTACAAATCAGTCCTTCAAGCCTGCAATTCTAAAACTTTAAACCAATTAAGAATCATTTTCCAAAATCCTCTAGATCGATGAACTTAGATATAAAAACAATCGCCTTGCAAAGCTTGTAGATTCTAAAGCTTCAAATGTTATCAAATTACTCATCAGAATTGTCAAAATCTAAAACTTCTAATTTAATTAATCCCTCAAATGCTTGTTGAACCTACCATCTTAAATCCCATAAACTTGATTCATAAAATCTATAGGGCCTCAAATCTTAAATGAAATTCTCATAAATCTATCATTGAAATTTGTTGAACTTACACCCTCCCATTCTATAAACTCATTCCATAAATTCTACGAAATCTAAGACCTCAAGGATTCTAAATAATTTAAAGCTATTCCTATCCTTAGTTGTGACTTTAGTTCCTACTTCAGAGAGATTGCCTAAACTATGCCGTTCCCTTTAAGTCTCGATATTTTAAAAGCAAACCACATCGTTATGAGTTCAGGCCTACTACACTAAATGTTCAAGCCTAATAATGGTATTCTCAATAGTACTATCTTCCTGCCATAGCATAACTCTTAACCCCACTTTTTAACTCCACATAAAACAAAACAAAACAAATTAAAATAAATCCCATAAATAAAATAACATAATTTCAAATTAAAATAAAATAAATTCAAATTACACCTTTAAAATATTATGGTACTGCACCTACGAGACATGTGATTTTACCCAGAGCCGAACCGTTCTAATAAGACCTATGACGCCCCAACTCCCACGTACGGAAATACGAAAATCATGACGTCGGGATGATGACAACATGGGTCACGCATTCCAATGATAAGTGCCAAGTGTGTGTACATGCAGAAAGTGTATAATAAAAAAAAAAACGCAGCAGATAAATTAAATAAGTCAACTAAGTACCAGAGTTTTAAATACATATTTTCTCAAATAAAAACGTTTCAAAAGATATTACAGTTATCCGGTGAAATATAATAAAATGAAAATACAATATCCAAAAGCGGGAAACCAATCACAATGCACGCGAAAAGTGACCTCGGGTCACTCCTCCGGTGGAGCCGAAGCCTCAGGCTGTGCATCATGATCTACATCAAAATCTACGATTCCATAAAACGGAACCGTAGGGTATCAAATACCACATGAGATACGAATCGCAGTAAATAATCAACCAAACAACCCACGAGATAAAAATATATTTAAACAACCAACATGTATGCATGCATATGCCGTAATATGAATGAGTTCAAAACCATCATTTTTCCAAAATGATTATTTTCCAATGCATGCCAAAATCTCATTTGGCCTAAAAAGAGTCTATTAAATAAACAATCACAATTTTTTTAGAAAATGACCTGAGTATAAAACTACCATTTTTCCAGAAAATGTTTCACATATCCATTTATCAAAACTGCTATTTTTCCAGAAAATAACCCATTATCTAAAGTATCCCGTATGCACCATGATCTCCCTTAGGGACTATCCGCACACCATGGCTCCCTTAGTCACACCACGGGTAACGACCGTATGCATGACTTCGTAACTAGCGATGCCTAATTCCTCGCCCGGCGCGTTCATGACCAAGCATCCTCTAGCTTATTTGTTTATTACAATGAGCTCTATTTATAGATACAATCTAGAGGTCCATTATATAAGCAATGACCTCATAACATGGTCAACCATGGTTGGCACCGTTTTGGTTGAATGTGGATTACAGCTACCCACTTTGGTGGGTTCTCCAAGCTTCTCAAGTTTACATTTCAACATCCCCCCTTTAACTTAACTCTCCAAATTTCTTCATCCCATTCATGACCTTTAGTCTTGTAAACACATCATGATTTAGAGGCTTTGAGAATATGTAAGCAATTTTATCACATTTCTTGCAAGAGATTAGTTCTACTTCTTTATTCTTCACATGCTCTCTGATAAAATGATACTTTGTATCAATGTGCTTGCTTTGTTCATGAAATACTAGATTCTTGGCTAGTGCAATTGCTGAACGATTATTGATGTGGATTTTTGTGAGATCTTATTGTGGAAATCTTAAATATTTTAACACATTTCTTATCCATATGCCATGATATACAATTGAGTTGGTAGCAATATTCTCAATCTCACACGGTGATAGTGTCACAATAGCTTATTTCTTTGAAGACCATGTAAAGGTTGTATCTCCTAAGAAAAATGTAAATCTAGTCATGCTCTTTCTTTCCTCCAAATCTCTTCCGCAATCGCTATCTGAATTAGCCTGAGTCTAGAATCTTTATTTGATGTATAAAACAGACCATCATTGATAGTATCCTTGATATAACAGAGTGTCTTTTTTACTGCATTTAAGTGAGATTGGTTAGGAGTCTCTATGTACCTACTGATTAGTCCAACTCTATAGAGTATATATGGCCTGGTGTACATAAGAGCACTCTCAATGGATCGTCCAAAGCTAAATGACAATTTTAGCTAATGTGAAGAGGAATTTGGCTTTTGGCTATTCCATTCACATAAGTCCTCACATTGGAATAACTATTTTTTCATTATATGACAATAAAATAATATAACAATAATTTGGTTTTGGCTATTCACATCTAATTTTCACATTGGATTATCCATTTTTTCATTATATAGTAATGAGTAATTAATAATTAAAAAAATATTTAATGTTTTGTAATTATTAATTTATTTTATTTTATCATAATTTACTATTCTTCCTATTACATGTTAATTAATAATCATATTCTAATTAAATTATGGGTTAAAAAATTAATTAGTAATCATATTCTAATTAAATTAAATTACTAATTAATAATTAAAAAAAATCTACTCATTCCCCATCCAACTATAGCAATTCTGTTTTACATTGTTTTTTTTTATTATTTATTTAATATTTTGGTTTCTTCTACCGATAACATTGCTTTCCCGCATTTCATTCCTTTGCTTGGATTTAATTCTTTAATGTGAACTGAGTTTTATGTAAATGCCTGTAAGTGATACAAAATAATAAAGGGGCAGTTGGGAGAAGAGAAGGAAGAAAGAGAAAAAATAATAATAAAATACACATTTAGTCTCTCTACATTAACTTTCAAGTTTGGAAAATCTTTGGGAAGTCACTATATTTGGACTTTAGCTAATCCAATGTGATGTTATTTTGGGGTCTATTAGCTAAATATGGGATGGATTTAGCATTTAGCTAATCCATTGACGATGCTCTAAGATATCTTAAATTTTCAACTAGACTTTTGAAATAGGTTGGATCAACATCTCATTTTGCATTCTTCCCCAACTTGAGTCCTGTTTCAATAGGAGTTGCAATTGGATTGCAATTCTCCATGCTAAACCTTTTGAGAATCTCTTTAGCATAGTTGCTTTGGGAGATAAATATGTCTTTGTCACTTTGCACGACTTCAATGCCAAGGAAGTGAGCCATAAGCGCTATATCTGTCTTCTCAAATTCTTGGAACATATTTTGTTTGAAGGATTCAAACATACCTAGATTATTTCCAATGAAGATCAGGTCATCAACGTACAAACATGCATACAAGAAGCTTCCATTAGCTTCCTTCTTCAGGTAAAGTGCATGCTCTTATGTACACTTTTCAAATCCATTCTCCTTGAAATAATTGTCAATCCTCATATTCCATGCACGAGGAGCTTACTTCAGTCGGTATAGAACCTTCTTTAGTCTATAGACCATATCTTCTCAACCTTTCTTTACGTATCCAGGTGGCTGCTAGACATAGATTTCTTCTTGGAGAAATCCATTCAAAAATGTTGATTTCACATCTAATTGGTAGATTTTCCATTTCTTTTGTGCGGCCATCGAAATCATCAACCTTATGGTCTCCATTTTGGCTACTAGGGCAAACACCTCCCCATAGTCAATTCCTTCATACTCCTTGTATCTTTTTACTATAAGCCTGGCCTTGTATCTTTGAATTTCTCCTTAAGCATTCTTCTTGGTCATGCAGGCCCATTTTACTCCAATAGCTTTTCAGTCCTTTGAGAGATTGGTCAGCTCTCATGTTTTGTTCTTCTCAATGGATTTGATTTCTTTATCAATCGCACCTCACCATTTATCTTCCTTGTTAGCCTTCTCAAAACTAACTGGATCACTGCTCATCAAATGACAATATAGCTTGTATCCCATAATTGTTTCACGATATCCAACAAGGAACACTTCTCTCCTTTATCATCGAATTTGATTCTTCTTACTTTAGGAACCTTGGCGTAAGCAATACTTCCAAAAATTCTAAAATGACTCATACTTGGCTTGTGTGTGCTCCATATTTCTTGTGGTGTCATTGTATTTAATAATTTTGTAGGACATCTGTTCAGCAGATATACCGCACATGAAACCACTTCAGCTCAAACACTCTTGGGCATATTCTTTTCCTTCAACATGCTCCTAGCCATGTTAAGGATTGTGCAATTCTTCCGTTCAGCTACACCATTTAATTGCAAAGTGTAGGTTGGTGTAAATTGATGCTCAATTCCTTATCGCTTAAGGAATTCTTCAAATGCACCTATCGTATATTCACTACCTTGATTAGATCGCAAAGTCTTGATGCGATAGCTGCTTTGCTTTGGCACAAGAGCTTTGAACTCTTTGAAGATGTCAAATACTTCTATTTTTTTTTTCAAGAAGTACACCTATGTTTTTTTGCTATAGTCATTAGTGAACGTGATGAAGTACTTATTTTGTCGATTTGATTCCAGATTCAATGGACCGCACACATCGGTGTGTAACAACTTGAGCAGCTTGGTAGCTCTCCAATCAGCTTCCTTTCCAAAGCTGTTTTTGTTCTGCTTGTTAAGAACATAGTTTTCACACACCTTATTGAGGAGCTGAATGTTGGGCAAGCCTTTCACCATATGCTTGTTTGCAAGTTGCTTCAGACTTTCAAAGTTGAAATGTCCGAATCTAAGATGCCATAGCCAGTTTTTGACTTTGATAACAGCACCCATACATCTTGGCATATCATGTTGAATAGTGAGGGGAAACATCATGTTCTTTGCCATCTTTACTCGAGTCACTAGCTTTCCTTGAGCATCAAGAAAAGTTAGCTGCATATTCTTTAGGCTAATTTGGAAGCCTTTCTCTAGGAGTTATCTGATACTTAAAATATTGGTCTTCATATTAGGAACATAATACACATTGGTGATCATAGCATGATCTCCATCCTTTTGTTTGATCAGAATATCACCATTCCCTTGGACTGGGATTTTTGAAAGATCGCCAAATGAGATTTCACCTTGGATCATCTCATCAATATTGGTAAACAAGTTCTTCCAGCTAGTCATATGGTTGCCAGCTCTAGAGTCAAGATACCAAACATCTACGTCATGTTTGGTTGAGTGACGTGCCATTTGACTCAGTAATTTTTCTTCAACTTGATCTTTCTCAGCATAGTTAGCTTGCTCACTAACTTCATTTGTTGATGGTCTTCCTTTACACTCGTTGCTATAGTGGCCATACATTTGGCAGTTATTGCATTGAATGTTTCTTTTGTCAACGTCTGGACGATTGTTGAAACTACCTCTTCTTCCACATCCTCTTCCTCTTGGGACATAGTTTTGTTGTCCTTGGTGGCCTCTAAAAGAATCTTTTACACCTTTTCCACCAGGTTTTGAATTTCGAGAACCTCTTTCACGATAATTTAGACCTCATCCTCATCCTCATTGTGATGTCCCCCTTTACTCGTACCCTTCTTTTGTAAGGGATAATCTTGATTGTAGAGCTTGCTCTAGTGCTCTATCATCACTTCTTTTGGTTACTCTTTGCTTGTGGGATTGTAATGATCCCACTAGCTCTTCTACTAACATTGTCTTGAGGTCTTTTGTTTCTTCCAGGGCCACAACAATATAATCAAATTTTGGATCCAGGAATCTCAAAGTTTTCTTAGAAATTTTCTGCTAGAATTTCTCCATTTCTTCTTAACTGGTTTGCAACTATCATAACTTGTGTATAATAGTCAAAAATGGATTAATAGGATTTCATACGTAAAGCTTCAAACTCACCTTGTAGTGTTTGAAGACGAATCCTCTTTACTTTGTCGGCACCTTTATACCTCTTGTGTAGGGTCTCTCACACTTCCTTAGACGTCTTTGAAGCTACAATAATCTTGAATGTGGCTTCATCTAGACCCTAGAATATGATGGATTTGGCTTTACAATTCTTCTTTCTATCGAATTTGAGGATTGTACGTCGGGCTTCTATTATGGCTGCTTTGTCTTCTTTGGAAGTAGATTCTTCATATCTATCTTGTCCCACATCCATAGCATCTTGAGCACCTAGAAGGGTTCTCATTTGGATGCACCAATTGTCACAGTTGTCTTTGGTAAGCTTTGGAATGATAGATTTGTGTATTTTTAGTGGCCATAGAAACTTCCATGATAAAACTTAAATTTAGAGTCAAAATTTTCAAGATCTAATATCTTAGATGGATTCAAAAGGCTCAAAATAGTAGGGAACCAGTATGAACCGGTTTGAAAAATGATAAGAAATGAGTGAACCGGTCAAAAGACTGAAATCAGGCTGAATTGGGTTGAACCGGGTTGGACGGCGTCTTCAACCTTTAGGGCGCATGATGATGGGTGATGCGAGTGGACGTGGGGGGCACATGTGGCCTCGTTTTTTGATGTTGTTTGCAGCAACATGTTCATCTTGTCGAGACAAACCTCCTCGTGGTTTCAAAAGTTGATTTCGATAAACTTCATCTAGGACGAATTTTGAACACATGCTCTGTTTTTTTTTAGAACACTTGATTTTTAGACTTTCTGGACACTCTGATACCACTGTTGGATGGTGTGGAGTGGTTAAGTTCACTGGTTGTGCACCTCAAAGAAAGATTTTATGAAAAAACAAGAGCAAAACAATAGAATAATTTCTCAAAGAACTTTTGGAAGCAACTCTTAAACTCTCTTATTATCTTATTCTCCATACCATGATTTGTTCATTATAATGAGCTCTATTTATATATATAATCTGGAAGTCTATTACATAAGCAATGACCTCATAACATGGTCAACGATGGCTGCCACGGTTTTGGTTGAATGTGGATTACGGCTACTCACTTTGATGGCTTCTCTAAGCTTCTCAAGTTTACATTTCAACACTAATTACATGTTATTATACTTAAGTAAATTAATATTATGAGTTATTAACTTATTATATCAGGCATATTTCAATACTAGTGTCTAACTTGTTTTTATACTTGATTATGTATGATAGTAATACTATGATGTTTACATATACTAAACTATTAATAGTCTATTTATAATATGGTATAAGTATATATTATTTTATAATAATTAGCGCTACTCATACTAGTATTATTGAATTCAACTATATAAGTTCTAGTTATATAACTATATATATATCATCAATACATATTTTATAACATATGTACAATATTGAAGTCGAATTAGGACTCGTGGGGCAAAGTCAGAATTGACGTCAGAGTTGGAGCATAAAGTTGGAGTCGAATCAGATCAGAGTTGGAGTCGGTTTGCCAACACCGTCGACTTCGACTAATTTAAAAAAAAAAAAACTCTATTCGGACTCCACCTTGACAGAGTCGGAGCTGAGTTGGATTTGGATTTTCAAATTTTTGTTCAGCTCGGCCTACAAATTAGGAAGGAGGCCTAGGTGTTATGAGTATAGAAGATTGGAACTAATCAACCACTATTCTAAAGCAACCAAGATTATGAAGTTTTTGTATAGACAACTTTTTTTAACAAGACAGACGATTCGTTAATTTTATTAATGACCATTGTGGAGGATTACTTTATATAGAAGACAAATAACGACGACCATAATTTGCTGGTCCAACTACGTACGTGAGAAGTTATCTTAGAAACAATAGGAACTTCTAGGCACCTTAAATACTAGTGGACTACTGATGCGCATGGAGGAAAGTATTAAACTAATTAGAGAAGTAATAATAGAATGTATTAGTCCATATATAATATGCTCATCACTTAGTATGAGGTATCACATTTAAAACTAGAGACATTAATTGTTTGATGGTATAAGTTGGTGGTACTTCAAGTATATATCGAGCACATAAATTGCCGGCCATACATTCCTTTATACTTGCATTAACACTTTTATAGGAATATTAACCACTATGCAGATATCTTATCATGATTTCGAAGCTCGATTTGCCCATGAAGGCCAGAGAGGTTCCCTTTGTCGTGGTAATGACGACTCAATATTCCAATATATGCTCACCTCGTGGTATTCATGCCTCGCATATATATGAACAAATGGATTTTGAGAACATGGAGACATACGGGATGACTTTATGAACTACCTAATTTGCTTCTTCCATTGCTAGGAGCTCTTGCTCTTTTCTTGGCTGCTGACTGCTTTGATTTGTGTTCGTGTATCATGTTTTGTTAGCTCCTACTGCTGATCTACAATTAAAATTGTATCTTCTTTAGAGCAGTACATGGCTAATTACCAATTTGTGCATTATGCTTTGTAGTTTTCTAGACGTGTTGGCTTTTGTTAATTTAGTGCTTTGACGTAAATTATAAGGATTAATATCTTTTTTTTAAGTGAAATTGATTGCTATTATCCATTTAGTTTAAAATATGAAGTATTTTAATTATATCACTACTTGTCAACATAATATGAAATGACCAAAATATAACATACTTTAAAAAAAAAATAGATACTATATATATATATAATATTTCACTTGAAATTGATATGTCCCTATTGTTATTAATTACTTCAAAAAAGAAAAAGATAAAAAAACCTTTCTTGTTTTCCCTGTATAAGAATTATGTACCAAATAAATTTAAGAGATCATTAGCTAGCCTATGATCTTTTGGCTTAATTGCACCTTTACTTGCCCCAATTTCCAAATATGAGACGATGTGAAATGTTATATATTAACAATATCCGGATGTGAAATCCCCAAATTACCTTTTCCTAAAAAACTGTTCGGCAAAACATTTATACAATTTATAATTTTTGGTTGATAATTGCCTCCATTAATGGGGAATAAAAATTTGAGTTTGAAGTCAATGTAATTTTAGGGATCCATCTGCATATAATATGGCTTGTTTTGCAAATAATTTTGTTTAGCTTAATTATTTAATGTAATATAATATTTTTATAATGTCCCATCTTGAATTCTTAAACATTGTATTTCTTTAATTGATCATCACCATTACAAAAACAAATAGAATTACAAATACAAAGACCATAAGCATTCAACATGATATATATGATATTGTTGGCCAAGTACCCCAACGCAACCCAGGAAGGACGAGAGATTGAAGAAATACAGGCAGGGGGAGTACTGGGAATAGGCTTTTTCCAAGAGTTTTATTTCTGTTGCAAAAGAAATCGCCGTAATAATTAGTTATTTGTAACGAAATTTAATTAGTCACAATAAGTAAACATCGATCTTCCTGTTTGAGTTACCTCACTTAATTATTTGTAGCGATTTAAGAGATTTTAGCGTCCAAAAAAATAGTCGGAACAAAAAACACCAAGTCACAGCGAGATAAAATCGACAGGGAAAAGTACGGGTGCCTAAATCCGCTTAACATCTCCGCCCGCCCCCCCCCCCCCCCCCCGGCGCCCGCCGGGGGGGTGCCTTACCCATTCTTCTTCAAAGTACGTACCCCCTTCTCCACTTCCACATTCTTCCCCAATATTTCGGCTTACTACAATTAAAATCTCCATTTCTGAATACGTCCCAAAGCTCGATCTTTGAGCTTCACTTCATTCATTTTCCTTCTCCATAGAAGCTAGGGTCGTCGTTTCCTTCCCAAACCAAACTGTGCCTCCATCTAGAAATTTTAGGGGGGTTCTTGTGGGATTTTCAAGTATTGGAGGGCGAGCATATTCGACTGAGACTCTTGGAATGAATTCCTTCGCAACGACATAGGTATCACTTGAACTCATTTCTCTATCTCTCCCCCTTCATATCTAGACTGGTTCTTTACAAAAATTGGTACTTTTCTTGTAGACTAATTTCTATCTGTTTGAGTCAGAAAACTTGAAGTTTTTTGCACGAAAATGCACCATTTATATCTGCATTTTGTGTAGGTGTTGATGTGGGTATAGCCACGTGAAATTATTGTTAGAAAATTTATAAGTGATTAAAGTATTTCTCTTCACATAAATAAAAAGAATGAAAGGGTTCAACTGGTTGAAGAGGAGATCGATAAGAAAAATTGGTAGAAACATTGAAATATTGTTTGTATTATTCATGATTCGTTTTCTTGTGGATGGTTTTGTTTGACTGGTTTGAAGATATATAGAAACGAAATTCTTCAGAGAAAAAAAGAAGAAGAGAAACAAGAAAGAAATAATTAACTGGCTCCAGCATGAGCTTTGATATTATGGATGATATAGGTAGCAATAATGGTGATGATGATCTGGTGGGTTCTGAAATCTCAGCAGACATTGTGTGATTGACAATATATATCCTTAATTAATAAAATAAAGGCAATTAGGGTTGATAGGCTTTGTTTTCTGTTGTTGTGAAAATTAGGTTCCTAGCTCCAAAGCTTGCAAAAGTCTTAATTATTTAATGTTGTTTAGTGGGACTCATTACTTGGTGAATGCATGATCTCATCACTTTGCACACCATAGATTGATGGCTTTTTGCAAGACATCCCTAATTTGTCAATCATCTTGGGGGAATGGAATAGGAATGTATATAGAAAAAGCCCCCTTTACCCCACAACTAACTGCATGTACCTCTTTGTGTAAAAAATACTATTGCGACGATATATATTCATATCCATTAAGCTGGTTTCCCTTTTTGTTTTAATTTGTTGTAGAACAACGAGTTTTAGATTAAAACTCAAATAATACAAGTTTGGAATTTTCTAATCTTTTGCTTTCTTTAATTAAAATATGAGGATAATGGGATCCCATTAGCCTCCATGGGAACTGTGTACTCTTGGCTTGAAATTATAAGCAATATTAATAATAGTAAAGAAATAAATATATTTATAACGACTTGACTCCAAGAACAATTCATCAACAACTCTTAAATTTGAGGATGGGGACATGTTTGATGTATGTGTCTGCAGAAACTTTCCACTGTAATTTAAAACTGAGTCTTTGGCTTTTGTTGAAATTAATGAACAAACGCGTTGTGGATTGTTAGTTTCTACGAAGGTGGCATCAATGATGGAGTCCATGGTTGATGGAAAATTTTCCATTTTTGGTTGGTCCTACGTGGATCACTTTTCCAGATCGGACATTCATTATGGCATATGAAAATAAAAAATCTACCTAGCATTATCAATTGCTTGGTCCGTACGTGTTAACGTTATTAATTACAATAAACACCAATATGCATTAGCCTATGGAAATTTTGGTTTAGAAAAATACTATTCTTCGTCTCTAGATTGTATCATTCCTAGTCATATTACCAATATCGTACATTTTCAGTGGTTGTTCATTTAAGTGACTAACATATGAAATCACTTCAAATACGTTAAATCGGGAAATATGATTGAATTGATAAGATTTAAGATCAAGATTGAAGAATATAACATTAGTTCTCTATTTAATTATCATTATTTGGCAGCTTCTTGACTGCCTGAAATTTCTTTGAAAAATTCTCCATTTCGCAATTTGCAGTTTTACCACCTTTAAGCTTTTGGCAATGATACAAGGTGTATGGGAACAGCGTCAAGCTTTAGGAGCGATGAAAAGTCACACAACAAAGATTAAAACCTCTGAAAGTTAAATGACTACCAGTTCTATGACTGACGTTCATCTACATAAAAATCAAACTTCCAACTAGAGTTAAAGTTTGACAATTTGATTTTTATTAACGGGGGAATAAGCATCAAGACTTGTAATTAGTACAAGTGGGGTGATTAGGTTTAAGAAGCTTTGAAATTCATGTCATATGAGTATACAACCTCAAGGCCTTTGGCCACTCAGAAGATAACACCTAGCTCTCATTTTGTTATACACAGATTCTAGAATATTACAGATTATTCTCATGTTCTCATGTGTGCCGGACCACCGAGGCTGAGCTAGAGCAGTATTGACAGTGGCCTTAATTGTTGAAACCACCCTAAGTGTGAAACCATTCCACAAGCACCGTTCTCTATTTTGTTGTATTAGGCACCGTTTAGTTATTTGTTGCATTAGGTGCAACCCAAGTCTTCTGCAGCAATTTATGGCCATAAATTGCTGCATCGAATTTCCTCCAGTTAGGTGCCCTCTCCTATAAAAGGAGAGCTCAACCTGTGTAAATGGTGTGGGCAAAAATTAGAGAAAGAGGGAGGACGTGAGAGAGATTTGTAGAGTGTTGTAATTTTGTACAAACTCAGTAAAATAGGCTCCAGTGGACGTAGGCAATTTGCCGAACTACTTAAATATCGTTTTGTGCAATTTGGATAGGCCAGAGGCGCAACAATTGGTATCAGAGCTTTGGTTCGCGCTATCTAGAAATCAAGTTGATTGAAATCAACGTTTGACAACTCCAGGGTGTTCCTCGCGTCGAGATGAATCCGTTGCCGCAAACGGAATCGAAAACAGAGGTCAGAGTAGCCCGCACGCGCCGGTAGAATATCGGAGCGTGAAGCCATGTGCCCTACGTGCATCTGGAGGTTGAAGACGACTGAGTTTCACGCACCACGCGCAGCCATGCGCCCGAAGGTTGAAGACGCGTGATTTCCACACTCCACACGCGCCCTAGAGGCATTCTGCGCGTGTCAGCCATGCTCCTCACGCGCTCCCACGCGCCCAACAGGTGATCAACGTGTGTCCTCCACTTGCCTCACGTGCCCCACTCACACAGCTGTAGCGCATGCATCTCACGTGCCAGACGATCAGGACTGTTTGTTTTCCAAATCCATTTTGGGCTTGATCTAAGCCATTTGGGGTCCGATTTCAACAATCAAATAGTGTTTTCCTACTATTTGGATCGTTTCGGACTCATCCGTATGGTTAGAATTTTGAATTTTTTAATCTAAATTTTTCTAAATTCAAATGGAACATTTTGGAAGAGATAGGAGTTCTGAAAATACCAGTAGCTTAGGGCGTCGGTCCACAGTGTCAAATGCCAAGTTTGAAGTTGAAAAGTTTGATGGAACTAGCAATTTCGGCATGTGGCAGTGTGAGGTTATGGATGTTTTGATCCAACAAGAGTTGGATATTGCGTTGGAGGAGAGACAAAATGATATGACTGAAAAGGATTGGAGGAAACTTAATACCCAAGCTTGTAGTACAATCCGGTTATGCCTTACTAAAGAACAGAAGTATTTTGTCATGAGAGAGACAAATACTAGGGAACTTTGGCAAAAATTGGAGGATAAATTCATGAAGAAGAGCATTGAGAGCCGTCTGCACTTGAAGAAAAAGCTCTTCAGATTCCAATTTCGTGAAGGTATTTCTATGTCTGAACATCTGAATAGTTACAACCAAATCCTTGCTGATTTATTAAACTTGGATGTTGAAATCCAAGATGAAGATAAAGCTTTACTGTTGTTAAATTCTTTGCCTGATATATATGAGTATTTAATTACTACTCTATTGTATGGGAAGGAAAAGATTAGTTTTGACGATGTATCTAGTTCTTTAATTAGCAATGAGTACCGCAAGAAAGATAAGCAGGTACAGCAAGATACATCAAGTGAAGCGCTAACAGCAAGGGGGAGACCACAGTCAAGGTATCCTGGAAGGAAGAAATGTTTTCATTCGAAAACCCGGGCCACATCACGTGGTTCATCAGTCGGCTAAAAACTTGCCAGATATGAGTGTTCCTTTTGTCGCAACAAAGGACACTAGAGGAAGGATTGTCCCAAGTTGAAGGGACAACAGCAAAATCAACCCACTACAGCCAATGTCGTGGACAGAGATGATGAGTTAGATTTTTCCTTGGCAAGTTCATCACCCATTTGTCATTCCGATGAATGGATTATGGATTCCGGATGTACCTATCACATGTGTCCCAATCGGGATTGGTTTACTGACTTCACAAAAATTGATAGTGGAGCAGTACTTATGGGCAATGATAGTGCTTGTAAGACTCAGGGAATAGGTAGCATTTGGTTAAAGCTGCATGATGGCAGCGTCAAGACTCTAACAGAAGTTCGGTACGTTCTGGACTTGCGGAAGAATCTCATCTCACTGGGATCTCTAGATTCAAAGGGATTCAGAATCGCCATTGAAGACAGAACTCTCAAATTACTAATGGGAGTTCAGGTGGCAATGAAGGGTTTGAGGCGAGAAAACTTGTACTTCTTGCAAGGAAGTACTGTTGATGGAAGAGCTTCCACATGCTGTGAGTAGCTAGATGAGACTGATGCTGACACCACCTGTCTTTGGCATATGCGTATGGGACATGCTGAAGAAAAAGTTTTGCAAACACTGGTGAAGCAAGGCTTTCTCAAAGGTGCCAAGACTGGAAAACTGTCCTTCTGTGAGCACTGTGTATTAGGAAAGCAGAGGTGGATCAAGTTCGGAACCGCTGTACACAATACACAGGGAATCCTTGACTATGAACACTCCGATGTTTGGGGACCTACCCAAAATGCATCTTTGGGAGGTAAGTATTGGTTTGTAGCCTTTGTAGATGATTATTCTCGTCGTATGTGGATATATACAATGAAGAATAAAGATGAAGTGCTGAAAATCTTCCTTGATTGGAAGAAAATGGTTGAGACTCAGACCGACAGAGAGATCAAGCAGCTCAGATTTGATAATGGAGGTGAGTATACTTCAGATCCCTTCATGGAAGTATGCCGGAGAGAGGGAATTGTCAGACACTTCACGGTACGAGGTACACCGCAGCAGAACGGTGTGGCAGAACGGATGAATCGTACTTTACTAGAGAAAGTGTGATGTATGTTGCTGGATGCTGGATTCAGTAAACAATTTTGGGCTGAAGCTATGACATATGCCTGCCACATTATCAACCGACTACCTGCAGCTGCCAATGACGGGAAGACACCCACTGAAATGTGGAGAGGTATACATGCTACTGATTCTGACTCTTTACACGTTTTCGAATGCCCTGCTTACTATCATGCTAAAGAAAGTAAGCTTGATCCTAGAGCTAAGAAAGCAAAATTCTTAGGCTTTAGTACTGGTGTAAAAGGGTATAGACTCTGGTGCATAGAGTCTAAAAAGGTAATCATTAGTAGATATGTTACATTCAACGAATCTGAGATGCTTAAGTTACATAAGCATAAAGATTCCAATGATGGCAGCAATGATGGCGAAACATCAAATGATTCGCAGATTGTGAAGTTTATTATTTCAAAGAATTCAGGAAAGCATGGACAAGATAAGGTTGATAGTCCAGTCATAGTACCTCCATGTCAACCCGAATCAATAGCAACCAACAGACCGAGACGAGAGAAACGTGTACCGACACGTTGTGCAGACTATGTGACATATGCATTACCAACTGAAGGGGATGAGATCCCAACCACTTACAGAGAAGCCATACAGTCCAGTGAACAAGTTGAATGGATAAAGGCTATGAATGAAGAGATGCAATCTCTTCACCAGAACCAGACTTGGGAGCTTGTGCCGCTTCCAAAAGGAAAGAAAACAATTGGCTGTAAGTGGATCTTCAATCAGAAAGATGATCAAGCTACTAAAAATGAAGTGTGATACAAAACTAGGTTGGTAGCCAAGGGCTACGCTCAGACAGAGGGAATTGACTACAGTGAAGTATTCTCTCCTGTTGTGAAGCATTTATCCATTTGGATATTGCTAGCTTTGGTTGCACAATATGATCTTGAGTTAGCATAACTTGATGTAAAGAAAACTTTCTTATATGGTGATCTAGAAGTGGAGATTTATCTGTCTCAACCAGAAGGTTTCAAAGAAACTGGAAAAGAAAATTGGGTATGCAGTCTGAAGAAGTCTCTCTATGGCTTGAAGCAGTCACCTCGGCAATGGTATAAGCGGTTTGACCGCTTTATGATAGATCTGAAATACACTCGTTGCAAATACGATCACTGTGTATATTTCAGAAAACTTGCAAATGGATCTTTCATTTATTTGCTTTTATATGTAGATGATATGTTAATATTATGTAAAAGCAAGGGGGAGATAAATCGTTTAAAAATTCAGTTAAGTCATGAGTTTGAAATGAAAGATCTAGGAGAAGCACGGAGAATATTGGGGATGGAGATTAGTAGAGATAGGGTGAAAGGTACAGTTCTCCTTACTCATAAGCAGTATCTGAAGAGAGTACTGCAACGCTTCAACATCGACTCGAAGACGAAGCCAGTGAGTACTCTTATGGCCCCATATTTCAAGCTTAGTGCATTGAAGTCTCCTAAAGATGATGAAGAGCGGGACTACATGAGGAGTGTCCCATATGCAAGTATTGTTGGAAGCTTAATGTATGTCATGGTGTGTACACGACCTGATATCTCCCAGGCCGTCAGCTTAGTTAGTCGCTATATGCATAATCCTGGAAAGGCTCATTGGCATGCGGCTAAGTGAATTCTACGGTATATTTTAGGGACGATAGATATTGGTTTGAAGTTCGAGAAGAGTGAAGATAGTCTAGTAACTGGATATGTTGACTCAGAGTATGCATGTGATCTTGATAAACGTCGATCAACAACTGAATATGTGTTCACTATAGCTGGAGGACCAGTTAGTTGGCGATCAACTTTGCAGTCAACAATTGCACTATCATCCACTGAGGCTGAATACATGGCTGTAACAGAAGCCATGAAAGAAGCTATTTGGTTACAGGGATTGGTAACAGATTTGGACTTTAAGTAGCAAGAGGTTACCGTTCACTGTGACAGTCAAAGTGCAATTCATTTGGCAAAGAATCAAGTATATCACTCTCGAACAAAACACATAGATGTCCGATTTCACTTTGTACGTGAAATATTAGAAGAATAAGATATCAAACTTCAGAAAATTGGCACTGAAGATAATCCAGCAGATATGTTGACGAAAGTCATCACAGGGATCAAGTTCCAACACTGTTTGGACTTGATCAATATTATACACTGTTGAGCACCCTCGAGTGTATTGGAGCGCATTTGATAGCGGAAGTCTCTCATGTCAAAAAATGATGTGCATTCATTTGAAGAATGAATCAGTTTGTAAGCAGCCTGGTATGGCACACTTGGGTGGAGGGGGTGATTGTTGAAACCACCCTAAGTGTGAAACCATTCCACAAGCACCGTTCTCTATTTTGTTGTATTAGGCACCATTTAGTTATTTATGGCATTAGGTGCAACCCAAGTCTTCTGCAGCAATTTATGGCCATAAATTACTACACCGAATTTCCTCCAGTTAGGTGCCCTCTCCTAGAAAAGGAGAGCTCAACCTGTGTAAATGGTGTGGGCAAAAATCAGAGAAAGAGGGAGGACGTGAGAGAGATTTGTAGAGTGTTGTAATTTTGTACAAACTCAGTAAAAGAGGCTCCAGTGGACGTAGGAAATTTGCCGAACTTCTTAAATATCATCCTGTATAATTTTGGACAGGCCAGAGGCGCAACATTAATAATCCTTTGTACTTGTATCCATGTAGCTTTAATTTCATTAGCTTCTCTTCTTCCTCATTATTTTGTCTTATAGATGCCTTCACATTGATATTTTTTAAGAGTGTTGAAGTGCAGCTGCATGTTCTGCAATTGTTGAGTGCACATTGACGTGCATACATTCTGGCCCTACAATATCATATAAGCATTTCATAGAGAAGAAAAATATAATCGAAATAGGCCAATGCCCAAAGAGTTGAAACTGAAATTTAAGTGAGTGGTTTCCAAGAGAAGCTACTTGCATTACTTCCACACAGACCATGTTTCAAAGCTGGCAGAGAAATTATTTTTTAAAAAATATTTAAGAAAACCTTCAAAATTTGTATCCTCTCCCCAAAAGCATAAACAGCAAAAGCGATTGTTCCCTTCCTTTGTGAAAAAAGAGCAGTACTGCTTCTGGTCTCCACACCAATCAAATCACTAGATATTCTATAGATTAACATTGATTCATTGCTTCCTATATATTATTTCTCCTATACATCAATATTCCTATGACCTTAACTTTGCATTCTAATTCTCAAGGGAGTCATTCTTACATGCATCCTGTGTATTTGCTTTTAATTCCTTTTCTAATAAATTGAAAGTGCATGAAGTCAAAGCATGCTCCATATACTACAGTTTCCTTGGCTTAATTGTCTTTTTATTTAGAAGGAAAATGTATGAAAAAGTACTACAGTTTTCTTTGCTTAATTGTCTTTTTAATTCATACTTTAATAAATGACTGCTAGTCATCAATGCTAGTGCTTTAAGATGCCACATTTTAATTTTATCGAGTGTATTAATGAAAGTGGGATGAGAGAGAAATCATTCATGTTACTCCTAATTCCAATTAAGTTGCAACTTTAGGAGAAAATCAGAGTGAAATTGACATAATTGATACTTATATGCATGCATGCATGCAATTGATCATTTATATCGATGTTTTTGTTGTTTGAAACTTGGAGGAAATCTCGTACGTATGGGATTCCACATTCTTCATGCAGCATGCATACCTAGCAACATGACCAATAGGCTGGCATGATATATATATATATATATATATATATGTATGCATGTATTAATTTTTTACTTTTAATGAATATTTGCATGCCAGCTGTGTCGTCATATATATCATGGCCGGTATATGCAATATATTATATGTTGATCACTCATAATTTGTTCATGCATGAAGTCTATTCTTCCTCCATATTTTATATTGAGGCATCCATATTTTATTAAATTTTTCCAGGTAACTTTGATACATATTCCTGCATTACTTGCATATAATTCATTATAGACACAACTGATGTCAATGGAGTTTTGGTGGTTCTTACAAGTTTTATTCAACATATAAAAAAAATACACAGAATTTGGGATGACAACTATTAGATTTTGATCATTATGTTTACAACTCGGATATTGTTTTATACATTCTCCTCTGAATAAAGCATCATTCTCATATTTACGAAATGACAAACCTTGTTGAAGAATTCACTAAATCTTTGTGAATTCTATCTCTCCGTCTCTTTCTTGTTTGGCTCATCTCCATCATTATGGGTTATCCAACTTTTGACTGATCATATTATATTAGCTTATCTTTGTAACCCTAGTGTCTGTTTATACCTACATGGATGATCTATGTAGACTCCATCTCCTTCTGCTTGTCTGCATGCCCCATGCCATGCAATTCCTTGCAGAAGTGCTATATACTGTGATTATGTGGGTCTTGGCTGCAGTAGCGTTATATATTTGTGTATGTTAAGGAGCAGACTGTCATCCCAATCAAAGGCTCACAGCCAAAGGACTTTAGCAGTATCACGTAACGGACTCAGCTGCATTAGCAGCACACAGGACGCAGCATGCAGGACGCAGGACAGTACTTGTAACAAATCTTTTGCTAGTCCAGAATATTCTCTATACAAAACCTTTCTTTTATTGTTATCGCACCTATATAAAGGTAGCACTGTATAGCTTTCAAACATGGAAAAATAGCACAGAAGTTTATACGTAAACTTTATTATTTCCTTTAACATGGTATCAGACGCCTAATATAGACTAATGTCCCAAATATCCATGGCGCCTCCTAAACCTCCCAACCCCAATCCTAATCTTTCCCTCACCACTTCTGTCAAACTCACACCAGAAAATTACCTTCTATGGAAAGTACAGCTTGTGCCTTATCTTCGTGGCCAACGCTTGTACAAATACGTAGATGGCTCCTACTCTGCTCCTCCATCCCGGCTTGAAAATGGCTCCTCCAACCTAGAATACGATACCTGGCTTGAACAGGATCAATTAGTGATGTCTGTGCTCATTTCTTCTCTGTCTGAACCTATCATGGTTGAAGTTGTGGGTTGCACTTCTGCTCGTGCAGTCTGGACATCTCTCGAGTCCACATATGCCTCTGTTTCTCAATCTCGCACAATCCAGACCCAACTCAAACTCGCCTCCCTCAAGAAAGGAACTGATACAATCTCGGTTTACTTCTGGAATGCTAAAATGCTAGCAGATACCATGGCTGCTGCGGGACGTCCATTACCTCTTGAGGACCTTGTTCCCTACATCCTTGCTGGTCTTGGACCTGAATATGACGGCCTTGTTACCTCTGTACTTCCCGCGTCACCCCTATTTCTCCCAATGAAATTCTTGGCTATCTGCTTGCACATGAAGCCCACATGATTCATCACAACCAAAACTAGTCTTTTTCCTACTGAAGCATCTGCTCAGTACACGGCTAAAAATCAGTGAGGGCGTGGCAATCAATGGAGCCATAACAACAGTGGGCGTGGCCGTTCTAATCATGGTCGTGGACCATCTGGAGGTAATAATGGTAATACCAGCTTTACACAAACTAACAACCGTTTGGTGTGTCAGGTCTATAATCGCCAAGGGCATTCTGCCCTCACTTGCATCTACCGTTTCAACCAGGCGTATACTACCTCACCATCATTCTCTGCAAATTACACCTCCAACTATGCGTCCGATTCTAGCTGGTATCCTGACACGGCAGCAACGCATCATATTACCAGTGACTTGTCCAATCTGAATCTGCAGGCTGCCGAGTACCATGGTGATGAATCTCTGCGCGTTGGTGATGGCTCCTCTATTCCCATATCTCATTCCGGTTTTGCCTCACTCTCATTCCCTGCTTCCACTTTTCGTTTAAATAAAATTCTTTGTGTTCCTTCATTTCAGAAAAATCTTGTCTCCGTTCGTCAGTTCTGTATTGATAATGACGTCTCTTTTGAATTTTTTGCTGATTCTTTTTCTGTTAAGGAACGAACCACGGGGAAGCCTCTACTTCACGGGATCATCCATAAAGGGCTCTATTCCTTCACGTCTCCTCTGCAGTCTCCTTTAGCTTACACAACTTCTCTCTCCATTCCAACATGGCATTCTCAACTTGGACATCCCTCCATTAAGCTTGTCCGTTCCATTTTACAGCACCATAATCTACCTTATGATCCATCAGTAGTACCATCTTTTTGTAATGCATGTGCTCAAGGAAAGTCCCATAGACAACCTGCACTCACTAGGTGTCACAAATCTACCTCCCCTTTTCAAATTGTGTTCTCTGATCTATGGGGTCCTTCCCCACATGTATCTCATGATGGACATAAATGCTATATTAGTTTTATGGATGACTATTCACGTTACACTTGGATTTTTCCACTCAAAACTAAATCTCAGGCTCTAAATTACTTCATTAAATTCAAAATCCAAGTTGAACTCCAATTTCAAACCAAAATCAAACAATTTGAATCCGATTGGGGTGGTGAGTTCAGACCTTTTTCTCAATACTTAGAGTCTCATGGAATCATACATCGAATAACATGTCCACATAATCACACACAAAATGGCATCATCGAACGGAAACACCATCATATTGTCAATACTGGCTTGGCCCTTCTTTCTCATGCCTCGGTTCCACTTCATTTCTGGCCATTTGCATTTGCCCATGCCGTCTATTTAATCAACATCTTACCTTCTCATTCTCTTGGCAATTCATCTCCTCATTTCCTACTTCATAAAAAACATCCGGATTATCAAGCCCTGCGTGTGTTCGGCTCAGAATGCTGGCCCCTTACCTCACCGTATAACACCCACAAATTCAACTATCGGTCCGTTCCATGTGCTTATCTGGGTCTCAACCCATCTCACAAAGGGTTTTTGTGCTATAATCTGTCTCTAGGCCGCATCTATACCTCCATTGACGTTAAATTTAATGAAGCCAATTTTCCCTTCATTCAAACTATCAAGTCAAAGCCCACTTCACCTTCAACTCAGATGGATCTTCCTCTATTCCACTTCACTAATCAATCCGAGCCCATTTCCTCCTCTCCTTCAATCTTGGGCCCACCACCTTCATCCCCTATCTCTCGACCATCATCACATACGCAGTCCTCTCCTTCATCTGATACGTTGCAGCCTGCACATCAAATGGTTACCCGGTCACGAACCAATGCTCTCCGACCACAACAGTACACAGATGGAACAATCAAATGGCCACCTCCTCGTGCTCTCATTTCTACTTCATCTGCAATTCCCGAAACACCAACCAGTTATACAGTTGCTCAGCAACATCATGAATGGCGAGAAGCAATGGCACACGAGTTTAATGCTCTTCTTGCCAATCGCACGTGGTCCTTAGTTCCACCAACTGCAGCGTCCAATATTGTTACCTGTAAATGGGTTTTTCGAACCAAAAGAAATGTCGATGGTTCTCTACAATGACGGAAAGCCCGTCTCGTGGCAAAGGGTTTTCTCCAACAATCCGGTATTGATTTTGAAGAAACATTCAGTCCTGTTGTGAAGCCCACCACTGTTCGGCTTGTTCTTGCACTTGCCGTGACCAATCACTAGCCAATATGCCAATATGACGTTCAAAACGCCTTCTTGCATGGACCATTACAGGAGACTGTCTTTATGGCTCAACCGCCTGGTTTTTCTCACCCTCAGTTTCCATCTCATGTTTGCAGGTTGCATAAAGCTCTCTATGGGCTTCGCCAGTTACTGCGTGCGTGGTACTCCCGTTTAAGTAATCGCCTCATTGATCTTGGATTTCATATCTCTACTGCCGATCCTTCATTATTTCTGCGCACAAATTCCACCAGCAAGCTGTGTGTTCTAGTGTATGTCGATGATCTGTTGATTACAGGATCCTCAACTCAACAAATATTTGATCTTGTTACAGCTCTGCGCAGTGATTTTCCTATCTCTGATCTCGGTGTCTTACGATATTTTCTGGGTGTCGAAGTCACACCAAATTCCCATGGTTTACTTCTTACACAACAAAAATATATCATTGGTCTGCTCCAACGGACAAATATGTCACTAGCGAAACCAGTAAAGACTCCAATGGCTACAACAGAGAAACTAAGTGCCTTTACAGGTAATATTTTTGAAAATCCTACCCTGTATCGCATCACCGTTGGCTCATTACAGTACTTGTCATTTACACGGCCTGACTTAGCATACGCCATTGGCAAGGTATGCCAATACATGCATAACCCCCGAGTCCCCCATTGGCAAGCCGTAAAGCGAATTTTGAGGTATTTGAAGCATACATCAACTCTTGGCCTACAAATCTCGCCATCATCAACTTCCAAACTCACTGCTTTTTCCGATGCCGATTAGGCAGGTTGCCCCGACGATCGGTGCTCTACAAGTAGGTTTCGTGTATTCCTTGGTGCAAATTTGGTTTCTTGATCATCTAAGAAACAACCTACAATCGCCCGATCATCCACTGAAGCCGAGTTCAAAGTTGTTGCTAATGCTACCGCCGAAGTAATCTGGCTCCAGCACCTCTGCCGTGATCTAGACATTCCTTTAAATTGTCCACCAGTGGTCTATTGTGACAATATGGGTGCTATGTACTTATCATCTAATCCGGTTTTTCACGCTCGCACAAAACACGTTGAGATCGATTTTCATTTCGTACATGACCGAGTACTCAACAAATCTCTCCAAGTGGCATTTGTTTCTAGAAAAGACCAAGTTGCCGATGTGCTTACAAAACCGTTGTCTGGAGCACGCTTTGCCATTCTCTGTTCAAGTCTATGTCTACATGATCACTCACCGCTTGACTTGAGGGGGGATGTTAAGGAGCAGACTGTCATCCCAATCAAAGGCTCACAACCAAAGGACTTTAGTAGTATCACATAACGGACTCAGCTGCATGAGTAGGACCCAGGACGCAGGACAGTCCTTGTAACAAATCTTTTGCTAGTCCAGAATATTCTCTGTACAAAACCTTTCTTTTATTGTTATCGCACCTATATAAAGGTAGCACTGTATAGCTTTCAAACATGGAAAAATAGCACAGAAGTTTATACGTAAACTTTATTATTTCCTTTAACAGTGTATGCACTACTAGCTGCATTTATTTAAGACTTATATTGATAGCTGCTTTTTTTTTCCCTTTTTTTTTTCCCTGTTTGTGTGTTCAAGTTCTTATTAAATGCGAGTTATTTAGAAAATGCCACTAACAATGTTAAAAACACCGCTGGCAGTGATATGTTTATGTAGGAAAATAAATATTTGCTACACAACATACAATAAACTCCAAGCAATATTACATAGTACTGGCTGTGCCATCATTAGCCATATGCTGCAGAAAAAAGATTTCGACCCAGCCGACAGTTTGGCTTTGATGAAAGGCAGTAAAGATGTTAGGAAATCGCTGTTGCCCGTACATCCTGAAGGTGTTTAGAAAGAATTAGGGCATGCAGTCCATTTTAACACCAAGTAAAAATATTATGGACAGTTTTCATTTCTCCCCACACGTCTCCTTTTCAATATTTGAGTTCTAGGAAGAATAGCGTGACATACTCTCCAGGCAATGTTGGCTAATTTTTATAGCTTTAATTATTTCAAACATAGTTGAATTTCTTTTACAGGGAAACTGGTATGTTGAATTAATTTAAAACATACTTTTAATTATTATAGAAACCCTGGATGTTTACAATTACTATGCATAAAAAAATCATTAGATTATCAAAACTTTTTCTAATGGTTTGAACCTTTGAAGTATATTTTACAATGGCATTTATTTTTGCAAATCCAACTGGATGACGTGTCGCAGCATTTGGGCCTTATCTTAGTTTCTAATTTTCACCATGGCATACATTTGACTTTCTTATTTCTTCTTCGTTCTCGTATTTCTTCTTCGTTCTTTCCCCACCAACCCCGTAGTGAAAATTGTGTATTAAATTGGCAACGCACATATCCTTTTAAATCGTTTGTTGGGCTTAACGAATTTTTACAGGAGTTAAGTTTGGCTAATTGGAGTTGTATTCTTCACAGGTCAAGAAGGGTGTCTGGATTAATTAAACTGCACATTGGACTAACAACCTGGTGGAACCTGCAGTGAAGGTAACCACTACTACTCGAGCTGTACTAGCAATACTATTGCTCCACTGCTGCACACGGTGTACTTATTGGTGCTACTGTTTCAAGTGCTAAAAGAGAGGTAGGTACTTCCTCTGTATTTACTAATATATTACTGCATCACTGTAGATAAATATACGTTACATCACATAAAACCTCATGCTTTTAAAATGCATCAGTTGTTGAGGGTACAGTTTGAAAACTTGTTCTAACTACCCATTAATTCTGAATTTTCTTCGTATATTTACTTCTTGTGTTCCTAGAACAAATAAGCATTACTCATGTGCATGGTTACGTTGGTCTAATGACAATTATTGACCTGCGTGATATATCCAGAATTCGGTTTTACTGTGAACGCCAACCTGTTTGCATATTTTGATCTATTTTTGCTGCTGCCATTTGTGGTGGTTGTGGTGTTGGTTTTGTTGTTATCCTTTCTTGAGCAAAAATTAAAAACAGGGCGGGGTTTGTTTTTCCTTCTTGACTTAAATCGATTTCATTTTCATTTTATAAATGGGGTTTTCCTGCTTCCTCCCAATACATGCCACAATTTACTATTGATTCTGTCTTTAATTACATCTATTTCACTAGTTCAGATGTTGGGTAAAAAAATGGTAGATGACATCTTTCTTTTCTTTTCCTATTTTTTTTAACATGTGATTTGCTTTTCCATAGTTTGAGACTCAGGGTAAGGTATTGTAGTGATGCTTGTGCTGGATTAGTATGTTTAGTGTTAAGGCAAAAATTGACTAGGATTAGATGATGAGATGATAAGACTTGTCTTATCATATTATTTGAAATTGTTGATGAATGTAAAAGTAATTATTTATCTCTAAACAATGTTAAGCCTATCTAGAAGTCTTAGGTGATGTTTAGATAAGTATTTGAAGTTAAAATCGAGTCCTGGTATATCTTGAAGAAAGCTGGACAGATTAGTCAATCCAGAAGATTGTTATTCGCGAAATGTTAGCAGTCCGTCGGCACACGTTTTCGCGATTGTTGCTAACCGTCAGCAGAGTCCTATTGTGACTGAAACTTTTACCAAACTTTCTATTTAAAGGGATTCGGTTTTGTATTTTCTTGGAGATCAGAGAGCCACGAATTTCAGAGTGGTTATTCAGAGCATATGTGTGAGAAAATTCATTTGAGAATTTTCATGGGGTTTTTCATCTCTTTTTAAGTGTGATCGTGCTCCGGTGTTGGAGGATCGTGTGATTGGAATTCAGCCTCTAGAGTTCTAGGAGGAAAGACAACATTTGAAGATCGCCAGAGGTTCTGGCTGCTACTGTGGTAGAAGACAAACGGGTCGTTTGTCTTGGCAAGTAAGATAGTCGAATTGCAAAGGTTTTGTAATTGATGATTGCTTGTATTTGTTCTTCAAATAATAAAATTGACTTTCCTGAGTAAGATAGTCGAATTGCAAAGATTTTGTAATTAATGATTGCTTGTATTTGTTCTTCAAATAATAAAATTGACTTTCCTGGATTTGGCTGCCCCGTAGGGTTTTGCCTTTAAAGAGTTCTTTAAAGGGTTTCCCTTCGTAACCAATCTTTGTGTCTTGCAAATTTGATTGTTTATTCTAAATATTTGATTCATTATATAATCTTGATAATTGAGATCTAATAAATTTGTGCAAAGAAATTGGTAGACACTTTTGTGGTTTTACAGGGGTATTTTGGGAATTTCAATTGGCATCAGAGCGTGGTTCACTCATCTGAGTGTGATCCGTGCCCCTGCAATATGTCATCACTAATTGCCCCACCACACTTCAATGGTGAAAATTATGCATATTGGAAAGTACGCATGCGCGCTTTTCTCAAATTGTTGGATGAACGAGTGTGGTACTCTGTTGAAAAGGGATGGACTAAACCTATAACAAGCATTGATGCTTGGACAAAAGAAGAAATCAACAACTGTAATTGGAATAACAAGGGACTGAATGCTATCTTCATGGCTGTATCTCCTGAAGAATTTAAAAGAATCTCCATGTGTGAGGTTGCTAAAGAAGCATGGGAAATTCTGGAGGTTACGCATGAAGGAACAAAAACTGTGAAAAACTCAAAATTACAATTGTTAACCTCTAAGTTTGAGGAGATTAAGATGCTGGAAGATGAAAATTTTAATGAGTTTTATGCTAAACTTAATGACATTGTTAATTCCAGATTTAATCTCGGAGAAAAAGTTGATGATTCAAGAATTGTGAGGAAGATTCTAAGGTCTTTACCTGAAAGATTCAGACCTAAAGTTACTGCTATTGAAGAAAGTAAAGATTTGGATACAATCAAAGTTGAAGAGCTGGTTGGATCTTTACAAACATATGAGTCTTCGCTTCCTCAAACAAGAAAAGGTAAGTCCATTGCTTTGAAAACTGTAAAAGAAATTCATGAGGATTCTTCTGATGAAGAAAGTTTAAATAATGAGGAAATAGCTCTCATTGCAAGAAAATTTAGAAAATTCATGTTTAATAAAAAGAGTAGTGGAAAATCAAAAAGAGGAAAAGAATTTTCTGGTAAGAAAAATGAATCTGAAAACTGGAATAGAGATAAAAATGAAAAGAAAGACAAAGTGAAATGTCATGAATGTTCTGGGTATGGTCATATAAGAATTGAATGTCCAAATTTCAGAAAAAGTAAAGGAAAAGCTTTGAATGTGTCACTTAGTGACAGTTCTGATTCTGAAAATTCATCTTCTGAAAATGAAACATCTTTTATGGCTTTTTCTTCTATTGTAAATGATCTTACTGAGATTGATCTAACAAAAGCTGAAAGTGAATGTGCTTTTAGTGATTCGGATGTAGCACTTGTTGAAGCTGATCAGGATTTTAGCATACAAGAAGCATATAATGAGGTATGTGAAGAAGTAGTCAAATTAAAGAAACTCAATAAGAAGCTGTACAACAGACTCACTGCTATAGAAGGTGAGAAAAATAATCTCTTAGAGGCACTAAAAAATTCTGATGTTGAAATATCAAAATTAAATGTTCAAAAGACTGTTTTAGAAAAGAAATTAGAAGACTTTCAGGAGAACAAAGAAAAGACAGCAACAGAAAAGTTAGAAGAAATGTTGAGTAGTCAGAAAGTAAATAATGATAGAACTGGGCTAGGATATATGACTTCAAAAGGAAAAGAAAAACTAGCCTCATCATCCGCTGCTTCATCATCTAAAGGTATAGTTTTTGTAAAAGGAAGTCAAGGTAAGAATGCTCAAAATCATGTATCATCCAAACCAGTTCATTCAAAATTTCTGCATGATAAATTCATTCCTACTTGTCATAATTGTGGAATTGTTGGTCATATAAGACCACATTGTTTTAACTTTTACCAAGTGCAGAAAATGAGTGGTGAAAGAAATACAAAAAGAAGAGGAAAGAGTCTAGAAGATCAAGTTGAGAATATGAATCAACAGATAAATTTTTTAAGTCTCAAACTTGGGGAATTGGCAGATTTTTGTTTCCAAAACAAGATTTTACAAAACAGTGCAAATGAAAAGAATAAGCCAAAAACCAAAGTAAAATGGGTGAATAAAAAGGATGCTGTGTGCTTTGTTGCTCACACAGCACTTAGAGCAAAGAAAGATAGTTCTTGGTATTTGGATAGCGCTTGTTCAAGGCATATGTCTGGAGACAAAGCATTATTCAAGAAGATTGAACCAACAGCTGGAGGCACTGTGACTTTTGGAGATGGAAGCAAAGCTGCTGTAGAAGGGAAATGGAGTATTGAAATACCTGGATTACCTTCTTTACATAATGTTTTGTTTGTTAATGGTCTAAAAGCAAATTTACTCAGCATTAGTCAATTTTGTGATGAAAATCTATCTGTGCAGTTTTCCAAAGATGAATGCAATATATACAATCAAGCTGGAGAATGGATTCTAAAAGGCACTAGAACTTCAGATAATTGCTATGGAATCTCTTCAAATTCAAGGTTAGAGTGTTATAGGACTATACTTGATGAGTTTGAATTATGGCATCAACGTCTTGGACACATCAATTTTAAAGAGTTATCAAAGATGTCAAGAAGGGAAGCTGTTGATGGACTGCCTAAGGCTATTAAAGTCAAGAAAATAGTATGTGGAGCATGCCAAGAAGGAAAGCAAAGTAGAGCTCAACATCAAAAACTACTCACATACTCACTTCTCGACCACTTGAGCTATTGCATATGGACTTGATGGGTCCTACTCAAACCGAGAGTCTTGGTGGAAAGAGATACATCATGGTGATTGTAGATGACTTCTCAAGATTCACATGGTCTATTTTATTGAGAGAGAAATCAGAAACTTTTGATCTTGCCAAGAAGCTGTTTAAGAAGTTACAAATTGAAAAGGAAGTTTCTATCTCTAGAATACGTAGTGATCATGGTAGAGAATTTGAAAATATTAATTTCACTAATTTTTGTGATGAACAGGGCATATATCAGGAATTTTCTGCACCTATTACTCCACAACAAAATGGAGTAGTGGAGAGAAAAAATAGAGTAATTCAAGAGATGGCTAGAACCATGTTGAGCAACAAAAAGATGGCATTGCACTTTTGGGGAGAAGCTGTAAATATCGCTAATCATATCCTAAATCGAGTGGTTCTAAGACCGGGCACCAAGCTTACTCCTTATGGTTTGTGAAAAAATAAAAAACCTACGGTAAAGTATTTTAGAATTTTTGGAAGCAAATATTATATCTTGAGAGATTGAGAAAACACTCATAAATTTGAAAGCAAAAGTGATGAAGGAGTGTTTCTAGGCTATTCTTCAAATAGTAAGGCTTATAGAGTTTTCAACCTACGCACTAAAACTGTTATGGAATCAATTAATGTTGTTGTTGATGATATTTCAGCTGAGACTACTATGGAGGAACTTGAAATTATGAAGGAATTGGTGCAAGATGTTGAAAATGACTCTCAAGAACAAGATGAAGAAGATCATACAGAAAAAACACAATGAAACTCACAAGAAAAAGAACCCTCTTCTAGAGTCACTCAAAATCACCCAAAAGAAAATATGCTTGGTGATCTAGATGAAGGTATGAGACTTAGAAAAAGAGTACTAAATCAAGTTTCCTTTGTGTGTTATTTGTCACAGGTTGAACCGAAGAAAATTGAAGAAGCATTGAATGATGAAAGTTGGGTTAATGCAATGCATGAAGAACTTCATCAATTCACTAGAAATGATGTATGGGAATTAGCTCATAGACCAGAAAAATACAATGTTATAGGAACTAAGTGGATCTTCAAGAACAAGTTCGATGAACATGGGACCGTTGTGAGAAACAAAGCAAGGCTTGTTGCACAAAGCTACACTCAAGTAGAAGGGATTGATTTTGATGAAACATTTGCCCCCGTGGCCCGTTTGGAATCTGTCCGCATTTTACTTGCACTTGCATGTTATCTAGACTTCAAATTATACCAAATGGATGTCAAAAGTGCTTTTCTAAATGGACTATTACATGAAGAGGTATATGTTGAACAACTTAAAGGATTTACTAATCATATTTATCCTGACCATGTGTACAGGTTAAAGAAGGCCCTCTATGGGTTAAAACAAGCTCCTCGTACGTGGTATGAAAGATTGACAGCTTACTTACTTGATAGTAACTTCACTAGAGGACAAGCTGATAGAACTATGTTCATAAGAAGATCAGGTAAACAACTTCTAATTGCTCAAATCTATGTTAATGATATTGTCTTTGGAGCTACACGTGAGTCTCTTGCACATGATTTTGCAAATGAAATGAAATCTGAATTTGAAATGAGTATGATTGGTGAGCTGAATTTTTTCTTGGGCATTCAAATAAAACAAAGTAAAGAAGGAATTTTTATCTCCCTATCTAAGTATGCAAGAGATCTTGTTAAGAGGCTTGGAATGGAAGGAAAAAGCAATGCTCGCACTCCCATGAGCACTTCAGTAAAAATCAGCAATGATTCTACAGGTAAAAACGTTGACCCCACTCTTTATAGAAGCATGATAGGAAGTCTATTATATATCACAGCTAGTAGACCCGATATAACTTTTAGTGTTGGTGTATGTGCTAGATTCCAAGCTAATCCTAAAGAATCACATCTGACTGTAGTAAAAAGAATCATAAAATATCTTAATGCTACTATTGATTATGGGATATGGTATTCAAAAGACACTAATCTAACACTTGTTGGTTATTCGGATGCTGATTGGGCTGGGATGCTGATGATAGAAAAAGTACTACAGGTGGATGCTTTTATGTAGGTGGTAATCTTGTGGCTTGGATGAGTAAAAAACAAAATTCTATTTCTTTATCTACTGCTGAAGCCGAATACATAGCTGCAGGAAGTTGTTGTACACAGCTCCTATGGATGAAAAAGATGCTTGATGACTATGGTTTTTCTCAAGATAGCATGACAATCTATTGTGATAATTCTAGTGCTATAAGTATTTCCAAAAACCCTGTCCAGCACTCACGAACCAAGCACATTGACATTAGACATCATTTTATAAGAGACTTGGTTGAATCTAAAATAGTATCCTTAGAGCATGTGTCTACTGAATATCAGCTGGCTGATTTATTTACCAAACCCTTGGATGGTCTCAGGTTTGAGTTCTTAAGGAAAGCCATTGGGGTGTGTGATCCCAAGTAAGAGGCTTTTTTATCTCATTAGTTTAGCTTTTATTGTTTTTTTTTTCTCTCTTCTACTTCTTTTTTTCTGTTTCAGTTTAAAATATATATATATATAAAATAGATTAGTACAAGTACATGGTTGATAAATCAAAGTGTTGAGCATGTGTGTTTTTACTTGATAAAAATTCTGCAACTGTGCACTGCTCTTTATAGTACAGAACACTGTATGCATACTAACCCTATGGGTCATCTTGGCAAAGTTCATATTCTATGCATTGTGAGAAACTTGTACATATGCATGTTATGCTCAAAAGATCATTTTGTCTACTGCAATGCTCATAAAAGGGGATGTTTGTGCCTTAAATTGACTAATACTAGTTGAACCTAGTACATTAGATAGCTCTCCCCTTGCCAAACACAAAGAGTGATCCATATAGAAAAAGTCGGTGTTACATCATTGTGGAAAAAGACAAACACCTCACACGGATCAATCACCTTCAGTCCTTCTAGAAAAAATCGTTGTTCAAATCATTATGGAAAAAGATGAGCAACAAAAATGGACTCAAAAAGGGGATTATGCAAACTAGTGTTTGGAGGAGATACTTGTGTATCTAGGCCCTAGCATAAAGTTTGACTTTTAAGGTGAGTAACAATCTCTTGTGAGCATATATTAGAAGCAAAATACTCATGAATAGAAGATTCAAAAATAAAATATATATATATATAAATAAATGAATACATATATATATGTTTTATGGCATAAGTATACTCACTCACACACTCACATGGACTTTGACATTGATGATTTTATGAGGAGTGAATATCTATAGTGACTGTTGCTATTTAGAAGGTGGTACTGACCAGATTTTTCTTTAGTATAAAATCCACTATGTTTAGTAGATTTTATTTCTAGGGTAAGTGTGGATTTTAGTAGATTTATGAGAGGCTATTTATTCTCTGTTTTTTTCTTGGTTGGGTTGGTTTGAAATCAATATAAGTTTCTCATTTGAGGTGGGTTGTTTACATGTATTGAGGATAAGGATATATTGCTCACGTTGTTTTGTTTTTTGGTTCTTTCGAATGCCCACCAAGTGCTTGTAATATTTCCTGACTCATCTTAGTTTTTTCTTTTGAACTGCTTTTCAGGATTTTCTTATACACACTGTAAAGCTCTCATGGCTGAGTAGTTTTTTTTCTGTTCACAACAAAAATATCACAAAAAAAAAATATATATATATATATCTATATATATCACATTTATTAAAATAGGATATTAATCTCTTTTTGATTCTCAATTTTTTTTGTTATTGTACTGCTTCAGATGAGGTTCAAAGAAAGGGCAAAACGCGAAAAGATCACACCTCCTGTGCCATCTGAAAACTCCTCAAGTGAGGATGTTCCATTACTTGAACCTATGCAATTAGGAGACACTTCCGCTCCTCCTCCATCACCATCTGTGACTGCTCCCACAGCCACCAATCCTGATCGCTTCACGTCGATTGAAGCTGAAACTGCATATAGGAATACCTTCTCCAAGAGACCCGTCTTGGGTGAAAGGGAGATAAGCATAAATGACTTCCCTACCGAAGACTTTCAATTGATTCGCCGGATATTCATTGAACGAGGCTGGGAGAAGCTTACTCATGCCTTACCTACACCTTGTGTTGAAGTGGTTCGCGAATTCTACTCGAACATCGCCCACTTTAATTTAGATGATCATAGCATCTCTTCTATTGTTCGAGGGATTCAAATTGAGGTATCTCCTGCAATTCTCCAAGGTTTGTTCACTCTTCCTGAGGTAGAATCCCCTTTATTTCCATACGAGGGCATGGGAGATCATACTAAGACTGCAATGCGTAATCTCTTTGTTGGTCCAAATGGCCCCAAATGGACTGCCAAAACGAACAAACTGCCTCTCCACCATATGCTGCCTTAGTTTCGACTTCTGGCCAAAATAGTGCTGACCAATCTATGGCCTATTAGTCGCCACACAGAAATTTCTTTAGAAAGAGCTTATTTCATGTATGCTCTTGCCACTGGCGTTCCTATAGATTTTCCACGGCATGTCATTGACATTATTCATCGCTCACATGTGGAAAAGGAATTAAATCTCCCTTTTGGAAGTCTAATTACTAAATTGGTCATGCTTGCTAAAGTTTCACTTCGGGCCAATGAACCTACAATGAAGCTGCCAGGCCCCATTTCAGCACTAACTGTGGTCAAGTCTGAGGCGATTATTACTAAGAAATGCCCCCTAACTACTGAGTCAGCATCTTCTCCACCCGAACCTTCCATTCCCATCTCTCAAGTTCTTGAGCAAATCGCTGTGCTATCTCAGAAGATTGATGGCCTTACAGCCAAATGGGAAGCAAGTCAGTCTAAGATGGAGCAACAGTTGGCTGCTGTCCGCTCTGATTGTGTGCAAGCAAACAATCGCTTGGTTCAACTTTCTTTGGATGTGCAAACTATTATGGCCAATGTAGCTGACTCTGATGATGAAATATAGATCTCCTTGGCTGATTGTTGACCGAAAGGGGGAGAAAAGTTTGAGGGGGAGCAGCAGCATCAAAGGGGGAGAACCTTATCATGTTTTGTTAATCATGTTCTTAACTCCTTGTTTAGTTGTAATTCAAAAACAATTTGGCATGTGTTTTGTTTAGGATAACTGCTATTTCTGATTTGGTATGTGTTTTGTTTAGGATAAACTGATTTTTCTGCTTTTATTAAATCACAACTCTTTATCATTTCCTATTTTTCTGTGATTTGTTAATTGACATATTTTTCAGGGTAGTTACATTCATCAAACTGGTTCCGTCATCAATCCGCCAAAGGGGGAGATTGTTAAGGTAAAAATTGGCTAGGATTAGATGATGAGATGATAAGGCTTGTCTTATCATATTATTTGAAATTGTTGATGAATGTAAAAATAATTATTTATCTCTAAACAATATTAAGCTTATCTAGAAGTCTTAGGTGATGTTTAGATAAGTATTTGAAGTTAAAATCGAGTCCTGGTATATCTTGAAGAAAGCTGGACAGATTAGTCAATTCAGAAGATTGTTATTCGCGAAATGTTAGCAGTCCGTCGGCACACGTTTTCGCGACTGTTGCTAACCGTCAGCAGAGTCCTACTGTGACTGAAACTCTTTCCAGACTTTCTATTTAAAGGGATTCGGTTTTGTATTTTCTTGGAGATCAGAGAGCCACGAATTTCATAGTGGTTATTCAGAGCATATGTGTGAGAAAATTCATTTGAGAATTTTCATGAGGTTTTTCATCTCTCTTTAAGTGTGATCGTGCTCCGGTGTTGGAGGATCGTGTGATTGGAATTCAGCCTCTAGAGTTCTAGGAGGAAAGACAACATTTGAAGATCGCCAGAGGTTCTGGCTGCTACTGTGGTAGAAGACAAACGGGTCGTTTGTCTTGGCAAGTAAGAAAGTCGAATTGCAAAGGTTTTGTAATTGATGATTGCTTGTATTTGTTCTTCAAATAATAAAATTGACTTTCCTGGATTTGGCTGCCCCGTAGGGTTTTACCTTTAAAGAGTTCTTTAAAGGGTTTCCCTTCGTAACCAATCTTTGTGTCTTGCAAATTTGATTGTTTATTCTAAATATTTGATTCATTATATAATCTTGATAATTGAGATCTAATAAATTTGTGCAAAGAAATTGGTAGACACTTTTGTGGTTTTGCAGGGGTACTTTGGGAATTTCATTTAGGTTAAGTGGGGCCATTGTCTTGGCAAGTGGACTGTAAATAACCACAATGTAATTTTGGTTAGTATACTTATGATAATCATGTTAGCCCACAGCTGGTATGCTTTACATTTTTATTGTGAACGCTAACCTGTTTACGTATTTTGATCTATTTTTGCTGCTGCCATTTGTGGATGTTGTGGTGTTTGTTTTGTTGTTGTCCTTTCTTGACCAAAAATTACAAACAGGTTGGGGTTTGTTTTTCCTTCTTTTTTAAATCGATTTCATTTTCAATTTATAAATGAGGTTTTCCTGCTTCCTCCCAATACATGCCACAATTTACTATTGATTTTGTCTTTAATTACATCTATTTCACTAGTTCTTTGGGTAAAAAATGGTAGATGACATCTTTTTATTTATTTTTATTTTTTTTTAACTTTAGGCAAACATGTCATTGAATTTCCATACTTTGAGATGCAGGGTAAGGTATTCTAGTGACGCTTGTGCTAGGTTAGTATGTTTAGGTTAAGTGAGGCCATTGTCCTGGCAAGTGGACTTTAAATAAGAGTAATGTAACTTGCTTTCTTTATTTGCTCAAGTATGTTTATGTACTTCTAAATAACCACGATGGGCTTCTCTGGATGTGGCTTTTCAAAGTCTCAACCCTCTATGTTTTTTGGAGATAAATGTCTAGAAGAATTTTTGTTTGAGAATTTCTTGATTGCTTTAGAGATTATTCTAGGACAGAGTTCAAAACAATTTGGTTTTAATACTGAGCTTCTGAGAGGGTTTCAGCCAGCTTAACTGGTAAACAAGAATTTGGTTTTGTGATTGGGAGTAGATTTTTGGTTTAAATCTTACGGCGCAAATCATCTTGGCTGATCGCTTCTCTGTTGCTTAAAAGTCATAAAAATCAGTCCACTACATTAGGTAAATGTGAATTATAACATGAGTGTTATAATATACAATTATTTTATCATGGTGAGACTTACAATAGACATCAATCCACCAACATCAACCCACATCTATCCAAATAGGGCAACACTAGTGAGTGGTATTTTCCCCCTCCTTGTATCGTGCTCCACATGCAAGTAACTTCTTCGCCCTACCTTATTGTAATTATTACTTCAATATAAAAATCACTCATGCATTATTCTTTTTATTAGATGGACAAAAGCTGGATGAATTTGGGTGATAGACTTCTATCACATGTTTACGCTGAATGGGTTAACAATTTCCTTACAATGGCACGAAACCATTCCATGGGAAGTGATTGCATTCGGTGTCCTTGTCGTGTATGCTGTAATAATCTCTTTTTTCCTATATTTAAGGTGGAGAGTCACTTGTTCTTAAAAGGGATAAATCTAAATTACACCCATTATATATTTCATGGGGAGGAGGAAACACTCCCCATCATTGATGATGATGACAATCCCGGGGTTGAAAGTGGAGACGCGTACATTGATGACATGGACCGTATGTTAGATGACATATGGGTAGGCACATTCCCATAATTTATGGATAGGGCCTGGACTTTTCAACAATTGCGCTCCGAAAAACATAGAAAGGTTGTCTCAAATTTCTGCGTGGTTGACTTGAATTGCTTGTGAAAAAGATAAGCTCGATCGCTATCCTTTTTATTGCTTGAAAGCCAAAATGGCCTCTTTTTACCTCTTGGACTTTAAGAAAACCAGCTTTACCTTTTGTCCTTTTGAAAATAACTAGTATATGAGCTAGGATCAAAGCATTTGAAATCACACTGATGGGTTATTGGAGATCAATATCATGATACAAGGATGAATAAATATTTTCTTCCTCTTCCCTCCCCCAAAACAATATTCTTGTATAAGCTAACAGAAAAGAGAAAGTTTATAATGCTAGTTGAATGGAAAAGGTTGTTATTCAAACATCCTAGATTAATAATGTATTCCACTAGCTCCACATATTGGCCAAAAGTTGACAAAGAAAATTGGGATTTTATATCTGTTAGCTTAATTAGATCATAAAAAGACCAAAATAATGGTCAGATCTCCTTGTTGGCAGCGCAAGTTTGTGATTTTGGCAAGCACGACACCCGTCGACAAAAAAACAACAATTTAGTAAGTTTTTCTAATTGCTGGTAGATAAAAGACACAAGTTATATGATGAAGAGTTAGGTACATGTAGATTTGTTGTGTTGTTAAACCATTTCAATTTAATAATACAACCCATTTGTCTCCATTATATGGATTATGGGGGAAAAAACAGCACAAACCAAACATTTATAGCCACATGTACCTTAACATCGTAGGGTTTTTTCGCTTGTTTCTTCAAGTTCTCCATCTTCTTAAGTTTTAAGGTGCGTAGGGTTTTAGTCAAGTACTTACTTCAGTTTGAAAGATCAATTATTCTTGACTTGGTTGTTGAAGTATGTAAGTGGACATTCACAGCTATGCTTTAGTTTTTCCACTTCTTGTTTTCCCTTCTCTTTTTCCCCACTATAGATGATATTCTTAAAATTTTTTAATCATTCTTGATCTACACCTATACATAATCATTCTTCAGTGTGTGTTTTTGAACCAAAGGAACAAATTCAAAAGGGTTTCATGTACTGATATGAGTTTTATGTTCAGGGACAGCTGGATCTTTGCTACAACACTGAAGGGGTTAGTCAAATGTGTAGTCGCATGGTTGCAGTGAAGTTGTGGATGTTCCAGCCACCTATGTTTCATCACAAAATGAACTGGGTTCCATAGCATCTTAACCTTCTTAATAGTGTGTTTGTTGATACAATTTGTGTGATACCCCATATTTACGTGTATTTTACTAAAGGATTATCTAAATTATTATAAGAAGTGGTTCTCTTATTTTAAATTAAATGTATTTTTCGTTGTATTGTTTTATGATTTTTAAGTTGTGAGATTTAAATAAATGTGTTTTCTTGATATTAATAATTACTTCGCATTTAAATTACCCTCTAGTTTGAATTATTTTATTGTTGGGCTTTAACTATTTTATTTTATTAATATTGTTCTATTTTATTGTGCTCTTTATTTTAAAGTAGTTTATTGTTGAATTTTATTATTTTATTTTATAAAGTCACTGTTTAAATTATTTTATTCAATTCACCGTTTTAAAATTTATATTCGTTGGATTAGTTTTGTGACTTAAGTTGAAAATGTTGGATCTCATTTCTTTCATTTCCTTTTTCTTTCTTTTTCTCCTCTTTTTCTCTTTTCCCTTTTTTCTTTTCTTATTCTTTTCCCCTGTTTCTTTTCCCTCCCTGCTTCTCCCCTGCACCCATCGACCCCTTCCTCTTCACCAACCGAAAACCCTTCTCTAAGCCCAACAGCGCCGCTGTGCTTCCAACCCAACCTCGCTGACCACCTCACCACCACCTCCTCACGCCGGTGGCCACCTCCTCCACGTCGAGCCCAGCCCCACGCCATTCTCTCTCTCTCTCTCTCTCTCTCTCTCTCTCTCTCTCTCTCTCTCTCTCTCTCCCTCCCTCCCTCCCTCCCCCCCCCCCCCCCCCCCCCCCGCCTCTTTTCCCTCCCCCCCCCCCCCCCCCCCCCCCCCCCCCCCCCCCCCCCCCCCCCCCCCCCCCCCCCCCCCCCCCCCCCCCCCCCCCCCCCCCCCCCCCCCCCCCCCCCCCCCCCCCCCCCCCCCCCCCCCCCCCCCCCCCCCCCCCCCCCCCCCCCCTCTCTCTCTCTCTCTCTCTCTCTCTCTCTCTCTCTCTCTCTCTCTCTCTCTCTCTCTCTCTCTCTCTCTCTCTCTCTCTCTCTCTCTCTCCGCAGCACCTAGAACCCACGGGTTCTTTAGCCTGTGCCTCCGGCGCAGCCAACTACTCCACCGCACGACCGCCAACAACTCACCACACCAAGCCCAACTCACCGGCTACCTCCCCCTCAAGCCCTTCCCTCTCCACAGTCAGATCGAAAGCCCCTAACCCATTTCTTCTCCATTCGGTTTTCTCCACCTCCCGCCGCCGTTGCATCATCACTATCCACCATTTTTTCACCACTTCACCATAGACCTCCTAGCTACCTAACCCACCATTCTCTAGCCCCAATCTGCCACCTTTGAAGCCTCACCATCTCCACCTTCGATTTGGCCATTTTGGCATTCAATCGCCGTCCACGCCGCCAACCACCACTACCATTAGCTTCATCAACATCCCTAAGTTCTACCCTAGCCTTTCCTAGTCTTCGTTTGTCCATGTTCAAATTTGGGTATTTTAGTACCCACGGCCACAGTGCATTTTGCACTGTTACGTTGCTTTGCCGCTACTTTTTGCAGCTCCTTGATCATCTGAATGTTATTTTATAGCGCCGTAAGTATTTTCCAAATTTCCTTTCAGATTTAAATATATTTTTGCATTAACAATAATTGTGATTGGTTGGTTGTGCTAGACTGAGTCCAAGGAATCGGGGGTCGGATGGATTTGAGGATGGAATTATTTTATGTTTGGATGATGTTGGATATTTGTGTCTTGTCATTTGCTGCATGGTGCATGCATGTACACGTGTAAGTAGATTTTTTGGTGCGTGTATCACAACCCCAAGGTGAGACGGGACATTATCTCGGTGGAACTCATCTGGTCACTTAGGAGCACAACATATTGAGTGACGTCCTCTGAGTTGTCACTGGGTGCTGACGGGATTGGAAGGAATGGTAACGCTTTCGTGCCGACTCCGGGGCCCCTCTGCTAGCGCGGACTAGAGGATACCTGGCATTGTTTTTGGTACCGTACCGTACCGGCCGGTACAGCCGGTATTTTTCGTACCGGTCGCTAGGCCGGTACAGGTATGGTACCTGTTTCGTACCGGCCGTACCGGCCGGTACCGGCTGTACCGGCCTGTATTTCGGCCTGTACCGGCCTGCATACCGGCCTGTATTTCGGCCCTTTATCTTTTTTTTTTTTTTTTAACCTATAATCTCATTTTTTGATCCCTAATTCATACTAGACTATTTATAATTTATATATACATATATATTCATGTATAATTTATTCATATATAGACTATTATTTTGAAATATATTTTATATATATATTTATATATATAATTTATTTATATATCGATTATCCCGAAACGGTACACGAAACGGTACCGGTACCGAAATATTTCTTTCCAGTGCCTTGACCGGTACGCCATCCGGTACGGTATTCAAAACACTGATACCTGGTCATGGTATACACTGGGTGCGGAACTGGGTATCGCTTGTATAGATGTCACATGCGTAGTCGTTACCTGCGGTGTGGCATAGGAGCCAGTGTGTGTGGATGAACCCTAAGGGAGATCATTGTGCATACAATAAATTTGGAAACTGGCTTTGATATTAGATATGGGCCATTTTCTGAAAAAATAGCGAGTTTCGGTTAAAGGATATTTGTGGGCCATTTTCTGGAAAAATTGTGAGAATTTATAAGTGGATTTTCGTGGACCATTTTCTAGAAAAATGGTGGATTTCTTGTTTTGGGCCATTATATGGGATAATGGCGAGGAAATGTTTTAAATGAATTATTGTGGGGGAAAAATGGGGATTTTTGGCATGCATTGGAAAAAATGGGGATTTTTGGCATGCATTGGAAAAAATGATTATTTTTGGGAAATGATATTTTCGAATTTCATGCATATGGCATCCTGTTCATGCATATTGTTGAAGTTTTAGTGTATTTCTATCTTGTGGGTGCTTGGATTATTACTTGCCTGCGGTACCGTCCTTGGTACTGTAGATTTTGATGCAATGAAGAGGAGGCTGAGCTTGAGGAGGTGGCTTCGCTGGAGGAGTAATTGGAGTCTCTACTTATAATTGATGAAAGTTATTTTTTCCTTTCAGATTATGTATTTTCAGATTTGTGACATTATTGGGACTTGTATTATTTTGATACGCTTGTTTTAAGCGATTTGTATTTAAACAAAATTCTAGTACTTAGTTGAAAGACTTTTATTACCCGCAACATTATTTTTGATGTACACGTGTTATATGTACATATACTTGGCACTTGGCAATGAGATGCTTGACACGTTTTGTCATCATTCCGACGTCTGGATTTCCACGTGTCCATATATGGGAGTTGGGGGCGTCACAATTTGCAATGGAGAAAATATCCTACTTTATGCTTATAACATACATTAGGTGCCACGATTTATAGTGTACTTAATTGCCTTCCATTAACGAACCATGCCAGTGTTTAGATTACTAAAAGAATCAGTTAAATGTTGTATTGGATGATTGAATTTATATTATTAAAAAATGTCCTAAGTATTGGATGAATGAAATTTTTTGGTTTAGCATACATAATATTTATTTCGGAATATGGTAAGTGAGTTGAAGCAGGATTACATAATTAGGTACCCAAAAATAAAATTGAAATATACGTACAAGGCAGCTCTTAATATTGAAATGTACATTTATGGCGATTTTTCAATCATTTGCGGCGAAAAATGAGATATACATGCCATAATTCTAGTTCTTAGTTTTTTAAAAGCTGAGAAATAGTTATTTGCAACGATTATTTCAAATGCTGCAAATAAAAACACCTCTTTTACTGGTTTTATTTACAAGTGAATAGACAAATACGGCTAGCATGCGACACGGTATAACTCACTGAGAAAAAATTATTGCAGTAATTTTACTGGTTTTTTTGTGGCGATTTATCGCCCTGGGACAATTAAATTTTTTTGTAGTGGCGCTGCTGGAGTGGGTTCATATATGATATCCTTTTGTGCCATCCTCTGTGCCTGTGCCTCGTGAATATGATCTTTCAGGAACTTGACTACCTTCTCAAACTCCTCGAAATTGTTAATAGAGCTAGCTCTCATGTCCACTTGACTTTCCTTCAGACTAGGTGGCCATTGAAGGTTTCTTTGAATATCCTTAAAATCTCCCCAACATTTTTTGGCTTGTTTTTCGTAGTTACCTAACATGGTATAAATAATAGCCTGTACGTGTAATCATTTTCACAATTAAAGGACACAAATTTGTTAATATTAAATTAAAACAGTGTTACATGTAATACTTACAATCTTATAACTTATAATTTGTCAATATTAAAAAAAAAATTCAAATTTCATATTTCTCATCATATTAATAACTAATACATAGAGAAATAAGTTTTTTTTTTAAAGTTTTTCTTATTTACTGTTAGCATTTTTCATTAAATTATGGTTTATAGAGAAATATATATATAATCATATTATATATAATACAGATCACCATAACATCATGATTACGTGTATAGTAATTGTCGGTGTTAATACGATCGACTAACATCTTTGCAACTATATATCTGCTTGATTCAAATATTTTTTGTAATTAACAGATCGAGGGATATATAGGCGTAGCATGTGTGTGATGAACTCATCATGAGTTGGATATAGAATATAATTTTTGACCCATGCAACTCCATAATTAATTACATGCATGGATATTAAATTATCTCATGCATGATAAGCTGGCGGCCGGGTGATCTTCAGTACTGAAACTTATAACAAGTGATCCCAACTGCCTAGTTGCGATTTAAATGCATGCATGACTTTTGGTTGTCAAGAAGGCAAAAGATCAGAGCTCCTTACCTTATACAGTGGACGTCGCGCATCAGAAATCTCTTCATGTTTCAAGCATTCGCAATTTAAAGCCTTTTCAAAATCTCCCTAGAGATATATATGTTCAAATAGCTAGTGAGAAAATCAAGTGTCATGCTATATTCGAATAACCATGCATGTAAGAAGCTGCCTTTAATTACTACATCCATAAGAGAGAAAAGGGGGTCGGGAAAAAGGAAGAAAAATACACAAACTAATGACGTTATAAGTTTGTACAGTTTCTTGTAAAAATTCTGTATAGACCAATACTTATCCCATGAACAAATTTAAGGTATGTTGTATGTGTAGCTTAT
This sequence comes from Carya cathayensis, assembly GCA_011037825.1. NCBI lineage: Eukaryota > Viridiplantae > Streptophyta > Magnoliopsida > Fagales > Juglandaceae > Carya > Carya cathayensis. Next base: position 278,763 of record QGSO01000520.1, read on the forward strand.
GAACTTGAAATTTCTCGTCTATGCTCTTAGAGACGTTGTTTCAGCTCAACACAATTTTGCATTTTTTTCATTATAATCTATAGATCAGTTTGTAAAATTGTTAATTATTAATATTTTACGTACTGTTTTCACTTACATTTTGGTCTTCCTATATGAATAACCTATTTGATAATTGGATTGAAAAGTCAAAATGGCAATATTAATGTGATTGAAAATATTTTTTAAATTGGTCATAATTAGCATAAAATTAATATATATCGAACCCTTCTGACAAGGTCTATCCTAGAGTAGTTTTGATGATCAATAGGTATGATCAAAGCCGATGTTATACTTTTCAATTAGTATCAATTAGCTAGGTGGGATACGCTCACTTTGGATTAAATTTCTAAGTGACCCTGGCTAGGGCGCTTAAGGTTGTGTTTGGATATTGAGATAATCTCAGATATTCTATGAATAGTAAAGAAAAAGTAGTGAAAAAGGTAATGGTAAATTATCAAATAGTAGTACAAAATAGTAAAAAGTAGGTGAAAGATAATGAGAAAATAATGAATAGTAATGGAGTATGCTGAGATCAATACTTGACTAACAAAACTTTCCCTAAGACTTCATAAACTCAATCTCTCACATCACGACCCTATTTTGATGGTAACAATTATGCCTACTAGAAAGTTTGCATGAAAATGTCAGAATTAGGTGCCAGGAGTAGTCTAGAGGGAAAACACGTGCTCAGTAAATCTTAAAGGTCTGTTTGGAGTTGCGTTATAAGTCTTAAAAGGTACTTAAATAGCCTTAAAAGCTCTTTAAAGAAAAAAATTAGATTATTTGGATGTTACATATTAATGTATTTTTTAATTTCAAATAAGCTAAAAAGTATGTTTGAGGAAAAGCATCATTTTGTTTCTTTTCCGGATAATGCAAAACATAATTTGAATTTTAAAAATATTGTCATTAATGGACGAAAATACCCTTACAACTTTAAAATAATTACAACTTTTAAACTTTTAAAAATATAATCATAATGTTTAAAAAATCAAATGATCGTCTTTTCTATATCAGAAAACACTTTTTTAATTTATTTTCAAACAAATATAAAATGTTTAAAAGTGTTTTAAACACATGGTTATCAAACAACAAATAACTTTTTAATAATAGAACTTATTACTTAAGCGGTAAGTTATAAGTCTCAAAGTTATAAGTTATATTTCCTAACACAATCCCAAACATGCATTAAGTGGGATAGAGTCAAACTCAGGTGATTTTTTTCTCAACCGAGTTCATCAGTGCTAGCTGCTAGGGTTTCAAAGGATAAAACGTTCTTTTGTGTGTAAAATTGTAGATGAGATCTGAGTTTCGTGAACTACACTAATATTGTATAGAACAAGAGATTAGCCATAGATTTAGAATATTAAGTTGTGGTTCAGGTGCACAGCAAGAATGGAAGGGAGGGCTAAGTCAGTATTGGAAGTGTGGAGCTCAATAAAATATTGGGTGCAACAGGTTGCTAGTCGGTTGGTCAAGGTGCAAAGGCTGTTAGTTCTTGATGAGTGCAAATTGAGGAATTTAAATGTGCCGATAGTGGAGAAGAATCAAGTGAAGGTGAAAGTGGTGCGATGGTTAAAACCGTGTCCTAGCTAATTAAAATTAAATATGGATGGGAGTAATTTTGGGAACCTAGGTCCAGCTGAGGGGGTGGGTTGCTTCGGGATTCTGGAGATAATCTGGTTTTTGGCTTTTCAAAATTGTTTGGTACTTATTCTAATAACAAAGTTGAGTTTCGGGCGGTTATAGAAGGAATAAAAATATGTCATTAGTTGGGGCATGTGTTCATAGACATAGAGTGCAATTCTTTGTTGGTTGTCTCGTGGATATTGACTAGAAAATGTATAGTGTGGTATCTTTGGAACTATTGGGATGAATTAATGTTGCCGTTGGCGGGATTTGAGTTCTCTATTAAGCATTTATTTAGAGAAGGGAACCAAGTAGCGAATGCTTTGGCTAAAGGTGGTGCGTTGGGAGAGAATAACTTGTTCATTGATTGTTTGCAATTTCCTCAGTCGATTAGAGGGTTGTATAGATTTGATAAAATGGGTATGGCGTATGTTAGACATAGTTGGTAATTGTATATAAGTTTTTATTTTTAGGGGGTTTTTTTTTTTTTGGTTTTGATGGGTTTGTTATGTTTGAGGGTTTCCTCCACCATAAATGAGGAGTAATAAAGTTATGGAGGTTTCGTCCGCCTATTTAAAAGGGAAAAAAGGAAAAAAAAAAATAAAGTTGTGGTTTTATGATCGAGTGTCTAAAAGTACTCATTCATATAAACATTTGTTGCATTGTTCATTTTCACAAAATATCTCATTTTATCTCATCTCATCTTATTTAATCATTGGAACTTTTTCAAATTTTCATACAAAATAAAATAAACAAATCAACTTTTTCAAATCCCAATACATATATATATGTATATATATATATATATATATAGGGGTGGTAATATGTCATACGACCCGTTAATCCAACACGAACACGACACGATAATAGCGGGTTAGGGTTTAGCCTTAACGGGTTCGGGTCAAAACGGGTTGACCCGTTAAGACACGATTGCTTAACGGGTTAATAACGGGTCAACCTGTTTTGACCCATTATAATCCGTTATGACACGTTAAGAAAATTAAAGTTACAATTATATCCTTATACCTAAAAATAAAATTGTTAGAATTTCAATTTCGATATTTTTATTATTTGGATTGTAGTTTTGGACTTATAATTAGTTTTATAATTTTTATAGATATTGTGATTTTAACATTTATATAAAATTATGCTAAATTTAATCAGGTTAAAAAGATTAATTTCGGGCCTATTCAATCCATTTACATAAATAGTTTAAAACGAGTTGTATTGTGTCGTATTAACCTATTTCGTAATATTTTCTTAATTTCTTTATTTACTTATAAAAAAAAACATATTTTGTAATATTCATTAATGGGTTAAAACGGGTTGACACGACACGACCCGTTATGTTAATGGGTCTTATTAGGATTTGAGATTTTGACACGATAAGCTTAACGGGTCGGGTTAGGGTTGACCTATATAACCCGTTAACACGATTTGACACGACACGAACACAACCCGTTAATACGATTTGACACCCCTATATATATATATATATGTGTGTGTGTGTGTGTATACTGATTTTGAACCATTCACGTGTACGTACATACGTGGATACAGATAGAAATATGATCAGTTGACTTGTTACGTATAAGAAAACTAGATATATATCTGCGAGGTTAGGAAATAATGACCTTATAGATGAGCATCTCCACAAGCAGCATTTCGATTTCATAGGCTTCGTGTTTCTTTTCCTTCTGTGCATTCTCCACTGCTTTCTCTAATATTGCCACCGATTCCTCTTCTTTCCCGCTCATTTCCAGCTTTGCCACCGTTCTCTTTATTACAAATACATCAAGCTAGTAAGCCCTTACCTCTCTCAAGAACAAAGTTGAGTTAAAAAGAAAGCATCTGATCATAAATAGTTGCCTTTGTGTGTGTGTGTGTGTGTGTTGACCTTTAGAGATTTGGTTTTCTGAGAATAGGTTTTAGGAAAAATTTTTAAAAAGAAACGCTAGATATGTTTCAGCATCTTTGTTGCAGTTCAATACAGCTAATTTTGAATAGAGCGAAAAGCAAATAATATTAATATTAAGAGCATTGCTACTCATAAGCCCTACACTACACACTACATATTTTTTATTTTTTTAAATTTTTTTTTAGATTTTTTCTTTTTAAAATATTTTAATTTTTCTATTTATTATTTATATAACAAATATTTGATAAAATAAAAAAATTTATATAACAAATATTTATATAATATTAATACAAGAGGGGTTTTCTGAATGTTTGTGATGTGGATATATATATATATAGAGAGAGAGAGAGAGAGAGAGATGACTAACCTGCAGCTGCATTAAATCCGGTTGTTCGTCTTTAAGCAAATCCTCTAACTCTGTCTCAGCTTTGTGCAGCGATGCTGCATTGTCATGAGTTTCATGATAATCAACCAACCTCTGCAAGGCCAATTTGCCTCCGTGGAGAGCCCCAACGGCCATAGACCTCGTAGGAAGACGTTCAATCTTAGGTTTTCCTTTCCTATGGAGATTCGTAAAAGCCCAATATCCGATGAAAATGCCGGCAAATGTGACAAAGGGCGTAGCAATCACAATCATTGCCCTCTTAGTACTTTTTCCTTTCAAATAATTGAAAAAACTTCCCATGTCGAGATCTAAATTTCTGGGACGGTCTGTTCTGGGGACTTCTCAAAAGCAAATTGAAGAGAAGTTTGTGTGGAAAGGGGTAGGAGAAATGATAGTGCAAAATCAGCTGAGCAATTTCAAGAGAGCTGTACCGATCACATTCTTGCTAGGAGGCTGGAGGCCAAAGAAACTTGTGCAGGTTCAGATATCATTAAGGTTGTACAAAGATTTTTTCCAAATTCCTCTCTTACATTAGAAGCAAGAGCTTTCTTGATGTTTTCATGGGGAATTATCATGCCTTAAGCAAAGTAATATGCGGATTGTTGTCTACCATTTAAAAAAGAAGTACGTGATGCAGCTTCTTGAAGACAGATGCTGTTATTTTCAGCCAATGAATGATGAAAGGGTTTCTGTTGACTCAGATTTAAGATGTACCCCAAGATAGCTTGTTTCCAATACATGTTCAACACAGTCGTGCAAGGACATAAGAAAGATACTTTGCCAGTTAAGCACTGCAACTTTTGTCTAAGGCACTACTAGGATATTATGATACGTTGCTTCCCGCCCTAAAGTGCTATATATTCTGAGCCATGGTCATTAATTCGGAGGTGAGACCAATAAATATCAATCTTAGTTCTGCGGATGCTTGCTTGCTATCTTGTCTAAATAGCACAAATCTTCCATGGAATCCACACTTTGCCTCCATTGCCGCCCCTTGCCATTTCTGGCACAACGCACCCCTTCCGCCGTGAGGACAAGGGCCACCAGTCCTCATTTCAGCTTTAAGCATTCTTCTCTTTTGCTTTCTGATGGCTTCACGAGCCACCAGAGAAGACATAATCTCTTCAGTCCCATAATCAAGCAGAAAGGAATGTCTGTTAGGGCATCAGCAATCCCATTGGGCGGGAAGGCTGCACTTCAGTCTTTCTTGGACATGACTGCCAACCTTACTTCGAGCAATGAAGACTCCCGAAAGCTGGAAACTTTCAAACTGCCTCCAAGGCCTTCAACAGAAGATGTTGATACCCTTAAGGTCCTCTTCTCTACTCACTCTGTAGATTTTTACTGGTAAACATTTGCATAGGACTGAAACTTTGAAAGTTCAAACTTCTTTTGAGTTCTTGATTGACATTAGATTTGAACCAGGGATAGGGAAATTACGAATTCTTATAATCATTTCAAAGCTAAATGTTGTTGAATATTTCTACAAATGGTTAAAAAACAGTGTAAGACCAAGAAGAAAAACTGCATTTTTGCTGGCTTCTTGGTGCTCTGTTTTCCAGCAAATGAAAGCCAAGCTTTAGCTTAATCCTTGGTGAGAATCGCTAACAAGTCATGCAAGGGCAAGACTAGAGTTGCAGAATTTGGCTCATTAATCTTCCCGCTGCCTTAGTCAAGATATAATCCCTTAGGAACCTTTTGCAGACAAAAACTATATGGTAGAAGTTAGGATAACTCTGTGATAACAGAGTTGGATTGAAATAAAAAAACAAGCTTGACTAACGGTACACATTCATTTTGACTTTACTAGTAGCATCAATTTCCACTAACCCACAATATTTTATAACAATGTACAATGGTTTACTATATTCTCTCGGTTATCATGATTGTAGATGCAGGCGCTATGGCTATTGAGATCAGGGAAGGGTGATGAAGCAGAGGAAATATTGAAAAAGGCACTAAAAAACTGTAAGAATGATCCAGAACCTGCATACAATTTGGAAATAGCATTGGCTGAAATTCTCATCTGCAAGGTATGTGATTTCCCTGACTCCTGCAGAAGACAAAAGCCTTCCGACACTGTAACTTCAAACATACTGAGACCTTACCTTGCTTCAACTGCTCACACTTGAATCGCATGCATTTATTTCACTCAGGATATCAAATACATTGAGTCGGCACATATAATTTTACGTGGGTTCTAATTTTTTCAAAGGAATTGCACTCAAGATATCACATACTCAGGACTCACCTTGAAAAATCTTACTTTATTGGTATGGTGGGTTCTGATTTTTTCAAAGGAATTGCACGAAATTTCCACGCTCTAGACTTGTTTCTAATGTTACTCGCTTCATAATAGACCATTTTCCCTTATAGTCTTTTAGTTCTCAACTTCTTGAAAGCAAAAGCTTTTTTTCGAGTAGCCTTTCTCTCATATAGACTGATCTAATTTCTTCTGATAATGATTTCTTTTCAAGCACAATAACATTATTAGATATAAAATCTAAGGAACAGAAAACATACAAAGTTAATTAAAGTAAAAATTAAAATCCTTGTTATGCGGAGGGAAACCATTGGAAAATCTTATCAATCCATAGAAACTACAAAACTCAAAATGTATGCCAAAAAATAAAGTTCACAACCAATTATATCAGAAATATAAGAGATTTTAATCATTTAATATCTATAAGAAATAGGGACATATATAGACCTAACGTTCTCTTTCTTTCGTTTTATATTTTTCTGAAGTACTCTTTATTGTTTATATCAAAGATCAGTGATAATGTGTGCTTGTTCAGAAAAAATATGGAGAAGCTCATACGTATCTCAAGCATCAACTTCACCCTTCAGATGGCCGATTTCCTCTCTATAAGGTGCATTATTCCATATCATTGAGATCATATATTCTAGGCATGCAATTAGGAAAAGAATCTTAAAAAGATTAAAGTGAAATTAAATTATCACTTTCACAAATTCTTAAGCTGTTGAAATTAACAGTACCAGTACTTCTTTTCGACTGATCTTGATCAGGCTATCACATGTACCATGCTGGATAACGAGGAGGAAGGAAAGGAATGGTGGGATAAGTTCTCACTAATCGTTGAAGGTGGATTTGATATTCCAATTAAAGGTGAAGAACTGGAACGTTGATGTTTCGAAGGTAGTACTACTGTTACCATTCAGTAGTTCCACCTGATCAGCTAGCTAATCACCTTAATTTTTATTCATTTATACTTAATGGAATATTCCATATGATCACAGGCAATCATGATTGAGTGAGATATAGTGTGCATAAATAAGGTGAGAATGAGATACATCGATCGGGCCGGTCATCGTCTGTCGTCTGTGTATCTGCATATCTCAATTAAACAAAAATTGGTTCGATAGTATGAGAGAATCAATAAGATTTTACTGGAGAGGTATATATGTACATGGGTTGAGTACCACTCATGAGTGTTATCAAACAATATTCAAATAAATTCAAAATTTACTAGATAGTTGTGCAAAAGTTGTTAGTAGTACTACTAGTACTAATTGTATGTACGTGTTTTTTTTTTTTTTAGTGACCCGATTTCCCGATTATATTGTTAATATGGGCTAGCTAGTGAGAAAAGAAGAAAAAAAGAAGAAGAAAAAAAGAAATTAATGATTAATTTTCATTAGAAAAAAGCTACTTTGGCGCCCAATGTGTGTACCGCTCAAGTGTATCACTCGGCAAAAAAAATTTTTTAATTAATGATTAAGGAAGTAATTTTAAGTATATTGGTGTATTTTTTTATTTTTTTTAAAATATTTAAATATATTAAAAAATGAAAAAAAAAGTACAAATGTGCTAGCTGTAAAATGGAGCAGTGCTACTTACGCGGCAGAGTAGCCCGCTCCTTTTCATTATAAGCTTGTTGTTTGTCCTTTTGCTTTAACTGTATGCAAGACCCATACACTACAACAAAAATCATTTTTTGGGACGATTTTGCTTTGGGACGAATTGGAAATCGTCCCAAAAAGTGACATTTTGGAACGAAATTCAAATTTCGTTCCAAAAAAACGACGGAGGTGTCCAACCGTTCGAACGCGTTCGAACGCTATTTTTAGGGACGAATTTTTTTGTCCCAAATAAGTTAACCGTTCGAACGTTAATGATTAACCATTCGAACGTGTAATTTTTACCGTTTGAACCTAATATTGGCGCGATTGGTAAAATTATTTTGGAGGTAAAGTGAGAAACCGTTCGAACGGTAAAATAAACGTTCGAATGATGCATATTCACCGTTCAAAAGTTATTTGAAGCGGTTTACCGTTCTTTACCGTGAACTTACCGTTCGAACGGTAAGTTAATACGTTCGAACGGTAAAATAAACGTTCGAATGATGCATATTCACCGTTCAAACGTTATTCGAACCGTATTAACTTACCGTTCGAATTACCGTTCGAAAGTATTAACTGAAAAACGTTTACCTCCCTAATTAATTCAATTAAATATAATAAATTTTATTTAAATCCAATATTCGGTATTACAACATTAAATATTATAATTAATTCAATTATAATATATTTTAACATTAAATGCAATATATTTAATGCACTTATATATTATTAAATACTATATATTATATTTATCATTTTTTATATATATAGTATATATAAAATTATATTTAATTAAAATATATTATACTATTGAATATGGTATGGTATATAGTATGAGTTATATTATATAGTATAATATATACTAGACTACTATATACATGACACTATGTTCATAGTGTTATATAACATATATATATGTGATATTAACTAATACATATATATTTAATAGTATATGTATTACATGACTTGTTGTCTATATTTTTCATATTATATTGCAATTATAGACTAATTAGATGACACTCTTTATTCTAGCACTATAAATTACACTATATATGCTCAATTTTAGCTTTTGTATCATTATAATACACTCTAATTGCTAGTAGTATAGATGACACTATATATAATAGTAGATATCTTATTATTATATTATAGGAATCTAATATTTATACACTATATATGCATGTGATACATATAACCCTATGCTATGATACCATATATAAGTACATATATAGGTTAACTTATGTAGAATGACAATTATACTATATGTAATATATATGATATTTTATACTATATATATATGTTACTAAACTATATAATATATGTTTGATTATATATTATATAGTTATATTACTATATCTCTAAACTATAGTATATTTATAGTTTAAAGAATTTAAAGGTATAGTGAAAAAAAATACAAATAGTTACATTTTAATTTGACATTCGAACGGTTTAAAGTAACCGTTCAAACGTTTAGGTAAACGTTCGAATGTACATTTTCACGTTCGAACGTTAAATTAGAGGGGGAAAATTTTCTCGCTAAACTATTTGACGTTCGAACGTTCATTAAATAACCATTCGAATGCAAATGTTCTACATTTACACGACATAAGCTCACAATGTCGTGCTCGTTCCAGTTGACTTCCGTTCGCTCCCACCCTCATTTTCTTCCAACCAACGCCATTATTCTTCAATCCAGCCCTCAAATATTACTAACTTCTATCAATCTCTTATATTTTCGGATTAAGAGGTTGTTTTTACCTTTTGGTGAAGAGTATTTAAGTTTTGGGCATTGGGTACGGGTGGATTTTTCGGTTTATCTCTTCAAATCAGGTATTCTCCTTAATATATTCTCATTTTACTTTTTATATAAGTGTTTTCGTTTGCTATAATGAGTTCGTCATATACTTTGCTGTCTTTTGATGTAATTTAGACTGTAAATGTTGAAAATTTCGAAGGTTGAAGACGACTGTAAATCTGGAATTAATCCGTTCGAACGGTATTCGTGTGCCGTTCGAACGTATGTCATTAGATCGAACGGTGTCTATCACCGTTTGAACGTTATGTTGGTCAGTGTTAAAATAATTACACTTTAAATGCAAGAATTGAATTAAATATTAATTATTTATAATCTACAGATTAATAATACTTAAATACTTAAAAGATTAAAGTAATCAAATGAAAATGAATTAAATTACAAATCATCTAAGATTTAATAATACTTAAATATTAAATAGTTGAATTATTCAACTATAGGTTAATAGAAATAGTTTTGTTTTAATAACACAAAAATACTTAATCTTTGAATTAATAAAATGAATTTTAAATAAAATACAAATAATCTAGATTTACTAATACTTAACTAGAATGTTAAATAATTCAGCAAATAGTTATAATTATTAACTATAATGTTAATTAAAATACAAATGGTTATAATAATTAACTAGAATGTTAATTAAAATACAAATAGTTATAATTATTAACTAGAATGTTAATTACAATACAAATAGTTATAAATATTAACTAGATATTTTGAAAGATAATAAAACAACTATCTAATTATTTAATAATATAATTACTTAATTAGCATATCTTGTAAGTGTTTGTTTGATACATGTTAAATATTGGTATTGTTTATTTTATGCATATCTTATGCACCTTTGGCAACAAGTTCATGGAAGAAAGTCCCCCAAGATGTTAAGGACCTTATCAAGAAGCGTTGTTTGGTAATGCTTAAAACACAAAATTTAATTGGTAAATTTTTTTATTTTACTTTAAAGTTAGAATATTATAAATGATAATATCTTTGTCTAAATTTTTTTCTATAAGGATGATTTTGAATTAAATTTTGGTCGGAGAGAGAAGCGTAAAACTGTGGAAGAGCTTATGAGTAATGCATTTCGCAAGTATAAGGTGAGGTGTCATGAGCATTATAATAAGTTTGAGAATAGTGAAGAAGCACGCCAACATCCTTTTCAAGATGTGCAACCTTCTGATTGGGAAAAGGAGACAAGGAGACATGGAGATGCGCCTCAAACAACATGAAGAAGAACAAGCACAGTTCAGGACAGATATGCAACTCCAAATGCAACAGCTTATGCAACAGTACAGGCCTCCAACCAACTGATGGTTTTTTATGTCTAGCTTATGATATTATCTAATTATGTATAAACAATGCTAGTTTCATGGTTATTTTTTTGTTCGCACTTATTATAAAACTATTGTGAGTAATTAAACAGTTGCTAATTTATGTTTTTCAAATATTATGGATGTCTATTTAGTTTTTTTTATAATTATTGGTATTAATAAAATTAATATCCGTTCGAACGACCGTGTCACGTTCGAACGTAATGGGTATACCGTTCAAACGATAATGTACCGTTCAAACATTAATGACCAAACCGTTCGAACGATACCAGATGCTCAAATAAACGTTCAAACGCAGGTCATTACCATAGCGTTCGAACATTGATCACCACCGTTCGATCTCTTCTACCGTCGATCTTTTCCTTTAACGTTCGAACGTAATTCTAATGATCGTTCGAACGTATCTTGATAACCGTTCAAAAGATGCATTGACGTTCAAACGGTAACTGAGATGCATTCGAACGCCATTCTGGAACGAATTTTAACCATGATAAAAAATGTCACCGTTCGAACGGTATCGAACGGTCAATTTCAAAATCGTTCCAAAAGATATATTTTGGGACGAAATTGTGATTTTCGTCCCAATATATCTTCTGGGACAGTAATGTTGGGACGAACTTGGGACAAAAAAATTTCGTCCCAAAAAATCTTTTGGAACGAAATTTATATATTTTGGGACGAAAATTTTCGTCCCAAAAAATGTTTTTTGTTGTAGTGATACTTGTCCTTCGTTTTAATAATTACAAGCTTGATTATGACTGAAGGGTAAGAGGATTCTAAATGAATTATGTATAATATAAAAAATGTAAATTATTTGAAGAATTTTTCATAAAATTCACAAAATGAGTTTCATCCGATTATATAAAAGAACAAGTAAAATACAAATCATTGCAGTATCCTGTTCATCTTTCAAATATTTTTTTATTATTATTTATATTTCATTTATTCCCTCATTTCCTTTTACTTCACATTTCAATACATTTTTTTTTATGTTCATCATTTAAAACACCTCTAAAATTGGAAATATTATTTATCCAATTTTTTCAAATTTTGATTTTATTTTTATTTTTTATTTGGCTTATATATTTTTATTTTGTGTGTATAGGACTGAATTATATTACATTGTATACAATAATATATTGCAAAGATTAAAAAAAATTAAGATATGGATATTACAAATCTATTGGTAGAAACGAAATGTTTAAAAAGAATAAAAATAATAATATTTCAATGAGATGAAGTAAAAATAGATAAGTTGATGTATGATATATTATAAGAGCTAGTATGTAAAATAGAAAAATTAAAGTTTGGTGACGTATTTTAAAGGATAAGATAAATTAACCATATTGAATGCTCTAATGATGTCCTTACACCTCATATACTACTGCTTAATTTATGATTTAATTATTTTTTTCTTTTGCTCTTTGAATCTGGAGTAAAAATCTCACAACATGACACTACAACATAATTGAGTTTTTGTGACGACTTTGAAGTTGTGACAGTCCTAAAACTATCACCAAAAATAATTTTCTGTGACGGTTTAAACAATCACTAAAGGTGGATGAGAAATAGTTATATTTTCCAACTATAATCGTATTTTGTTTGAACATAACTCAGACATTGTCATTTTCAAATAAGTACATGCGAACGTATAAAATATTATGTTCGAGTGGATCATGTACGTTCGAACATTAAGTCCACTTACGTGCAAACATGTAAGTTATTCATTTGAATGTTTTGTCTTACAATTCGAACGATTTAATTTATGTTTGAATGATCATCATTAACGTTCAAATGTGAACTATTTTAAAATTAAATATGGAATTTCAAATTTAAAAAAGGTTGAGAATTGACATACAAAAACACTAGATATATTAAATGATATTGTTCATTACATAAAGATTAGAAAAGGAAATGTACTAAAACGTAAATACAAAATACAAGAAAAGTGTTGCAAAGCTAAATATGAGTTGTTTACAAATGTATGAAATTCCTCAGTCAATGTGTTGACCTTTTCATTTAGGATATCTAAATAATGGCCAACCTCACAGACACTATGTTGTTCAGACGTGATTTGTCGATCAATGTATGCAGTAATATTTGAGACCATCGCATCAAGCCAAGTAGAGCGCGCATCCCCTCTAGATGTACCAATCGGCTACATAGTGGTACTCTCGTTATAGGGAGCAATACTAGCCCAAGACTGGACTTGTGGAACAAGATTAGGTGTAGGCCTAGGCTCACACTGAGCACGCCTATATCCTTGTCCAATGCTCCGACAGTGTGAGATCATGTCTAGTGGATTCATCTGCTCAGTCAACCTTTCCTCCGCTTGGGTTGCCACTATCCGCTCAAGTAATAGTCGAGTAATAACCACCTTATATGAAGGTTGTTAGTATAGATGATGCTCGCCTTATAACGGATCCTCTCAAATATCCGTAGTGGCAAGTCGATGAGCTCTGCACATGCTACTCATAGGAGGAATTGTGCACAAGTCCAACTGAAGGTGACCCTATGTGCTACATGATCCACATTTGTTGCAACTTCGAGATGCAACATGCGGAAAAATGGCAGCAACAATGTTTCAGAGGACATGTTTTTCTTATCAAACGGTGTGCAGTATCTCCTAGTGAGAATGAAGAAATCTTCATCGCGATCGTCATCTTAAGGCTGATCACTCCCCTCACCCTTCGACCGGTCTACGTCTCTGGCTATAGACTCGATTGGGCCAGTAGATGATGCAGATGTGCCTAAATCCGTAGCATGCTCAGGCTGATCATCCATTGTAATCGATGCCTCAAATACGGGATGGATCCCAAGTAGGTCAGTGATGACATCCGTTGATTCCTCAAACTAAACATCGTATATAGTTACGGTGTGAGTAGCTGAATCCTAAGGCATGGACGACATCTCCATGTAGAACTTGCGGACCATGGAGGGGTATATCCTCCCCCTTAGTGTGTAGATGTTGATCCAACCTCTAAAGATAAAGATGTACCTCAGAATCTTGTCCTCCCATGTGAGCTCTTCGAACTCGTTGATCAACACTTCGACCTTGGCCATAACAGTTCAAATTCCTATTCGAGAGGTGTCGAGGGTTCCTTCTTTATCTCTTTTCCTAATTATCAAATAATGAGACATATCCTACATAAAGAAAAAAGCATGAGTAGACATTTATATAAAGGTAAACTGTTCTAAAGTATGTTTGAATGCTTGAACTTTAACGTTTGAATGTATTCATGTCTGAACTATTGTAATTTTACATTCAAACATTAGGAGTCAAATGTCCCACGAAATGTTATATTCGAATGTACATTCAAACGTAAATTAACTCACATTCAAAGTACAACTAATATTGTTGTTGATGTGCAAAGCAAATATATATGTTTGCATGTCAATTTAGCGTTTGAACATAAATCCATGATTTGTTCAAACAGTTGTATAACGTTTGAACGGAACGTTGTATGTTCGAATGGTGTTCATGAGCAAAACATTCGAACCTAGAAATGGCTCAGTAAACTTTTTCATTTTCAATTTCCACAAGTAGGATGTTACTCTTATAATGACCACCGTAGAAATGAAGCATACACTAAATGTAGAATATATACAGTGACCATTGGCCACTCTTGGTGGTCGGAAAATGAAGTTACACATCCGGCCCAAAATGGGTTTAAGTTTGAAACTCCCTAAAAACGTTGAAAAAAATACAATAAAAGAAAAGAGATGGACACTTGCCTTTTTTGTGCTGGTTGTGGTAGTGATTGATGGCGGTGTTGGACCTTATCGATAACTGAGTACGATGGTTCAAATTTTGGATGTGGGTGTGAATGACGTTCAACGTTCTATTTTTATTTACATGTAACGTTCTAACGTTATAATTAATATGTTTGAATGTTACATTATTTCCCTTACCATCCAAACGTTTGATTTAACTGTTCGAATGTAATCTGAATGAATTTTAATTTTTTACAAAATGCAATTATTATTTTTAGGTTCCAACTTATTCATCTATTTTATGTTTTGTGATAAGGCATTTCATAAATTTATATTTGAGTTCATAAATAAATAAATATAGTACTCTTATATTATCTACTATATAACAATATCTACTAATAATAATATGATTTGGGGAATTACTATATAGTACACTTATAGTACTATATAACTATATAATATATATTAAAAATTACCATATTTATTTAAATTAAAAATAACTTATAATATTATATAGTATTATATAATATGTGTTATTATAGTATTAGAATCATAATATATAAACCACATTCGAACATTAAATAAACGTTCAAACATAATAGGAATTACATTCGATCTTTATATTGAACATTCGAATGTTTGGAAAAAATATTGTCCAGAACTTTCCCGCTTAGATTTTATGTCATATATGGGAAACTTAATTTTATCTACACTTGCATGTCAATAGTATTACATTCGAACGTTTTTTTAAAAATTTGCGAGAACTTTTCCATGTTGATTCTATGTCATATACGGGAAACTTAATTTTATCTACGTTCGCCTGTCAACAGTATTACATTTGAATGTACTGAAAAAAATTGGCAGGAACTTTCCTGCATTGAATCTATGTCATATACAGGAAACTTAATTTCATCTACGTTGCATGTCAATAAAATTATGTTCGAACGTGATAGTATGTAGCACAGACTTGGCTGGTCACTTAGGTGGGATTGGAAAAGTTTTTTACAACGTTTGAACATTTCACAAAAATGTTCAAATGTTATGTCATTTTATTGCGACGACTTCACATTTAAAAAGTCACCGTAAAAACTCATTCTACTAAACAGAACGTCGCCACTCTATTTAGTTTAACCTGCCACAATAGGAAAAAAATTATGATGCTCTATACAAGACTGGGGCGTGTTTAAAAAATGGGAATGAGAGAGAGAGAGAGAGAGAGAGAGAGAGAGAGAGATTCTGTTAGAGAGAGTGTGTGTGAGAGAAAGTGAGACTGAGTGAGAAAGAGAGTGAGTGAGAAGGAGAGATGGCGTAAAAGAGAGATAGAGGCAGGAGAAAGAGAGATAGTGAGGGAGAGATGGAGAGAGAGAGAGAGAGAGAGAGCACCAGATTGAGAAATATTTGTTGAAGGTTGAGAGAGAGGGGGCTTGTTGAAGGTTGAGATATTGAGTTTATTTTGAAGGAATATATTTTTTGTTTATATATTTGTTGTGTTTATTTGGAGCTAATACAAAAGGTATTTATTTTGTAGGAATATTTGTTGGAGCTTGTTGAAGGTTGAGATAGAGAATATTTGTTGTGATTTTAGCCAGTTGTATTTCTAAGCTTTATTGTGTTGATGATTTGCATTAGCTAGGTACTAATGCACAAGCAAGGGAATGAAAAATTAGAAACATATATATGGGTGATTGTATTTTTGTTATGATTTGTGGAATTCAAATATGCATGTGCTATCATTTATGTTGATTTTGCATTGTTAGAAACACATGCATGTGTTATGATTTGTGGAGTTTAAATATGCATGTGTTAGGATTTTTGTTCGTTGTTATGATTTGTGTTGATTCTGCATGCATTGTTAGAAACATATATGCATGTGTTATAATTTGTGTGGATTTTGCATTGTTAGATACATACATACATACATACATACATACATACATATATATTATATATATGGGTGATGGTATTTTTGTGATATGTGCTGTGAATTTGGGATGATTTTGTATGGTGTTTTATTTTGGAAAGTTTGCTGTTAAGATGTTAGAATATGTGGTTATAGAGTGTTTTAATGCAATTTCCTAATAGAAATTTAATGTGTCATTTACATATGCAAGAAAAAAATTAACCAACTCATATCAAACTTAGAGAAAAGCAAATATAAGCTTAAGTCACATATTTAATTTTAATACTTAACCACACATATCTAATTTAAATTTGGAAAATAATACTTAAAACGAATAATCAATAATACAATTGGAGCCCCTTTAGAACCTTATAAAGAGCGAAAATTTCTCATTTCCAAACAATGTGGGATCTTGTACATCATCTATCCTTATCTTTATCATATGGGGTATCATAATCTATCCCACTTAAATGCTGGACGTCCTCATCGGGCTTATTCATTGTATGTGGCACGGCTCAAGTCCTATATTTCTAGTTGTGATAGGTTCTGATACTATTTGTTCATATCATATCATTTCATCTAGTATCATATCATATCATTTCATATTATATCAAACCACGTACTAAACATATTCATATCATTTCCATATGATCAAAACAAATCCAAAATATTTTCATATAACATGTACAAAATTCTCAGATATCATATTCGCTCTTTTGTACATTTCAGAAATATGTCAAATATTGCTCATGTCTATACTATTCATGTCAAAAGCATTTCTTCTCTCTTTCATACATATTTCATGAGCGACTGCAAAACATATATTGAGATTTTTTTTAACGTTTTCTTTTTATAAAACAATATGCACATTTTTACAAATCAATATCAATTTATTTCTTTTTATATAATCTAGCATAGAAACCGCGCTTACATGTACTTCTTAGGCTTTTTTCTGAATTTTTTCACAACAGTGCCAAAAATTTTCTTAACTCTAAAAATAATATCACTTGCTAAATTCCTCAATATTTTCTTAATCGAAAACATGTTGAAGCACATAATCAAATACATATTCTATTCTACACAAAAAATCAATACATATAGATATTTTAAAATATTTAAATACCAATAATATAAGATAAAAAAAAAAATAGAATACTTTGGTTACTTTAAATTCAAATACAATAAGTATTGAAAAACTCTTTTCTTTAGAATAGGTTTATTTTCTTAAAAGGAAGTCAGATTTCCAAAAAAAAAAATGATTTATAGCTTGCCAAAATACCTCCAAACTCAACTTAAACACAACTTCAATTAAAGACTAAGCCCAACTCATGATAAAAACATAAGTTCAAAACATTATTAGTTTGCTTAGCAACAAAGGCACAAAAATGTAATTAAAAATTAAAAGTCTACCATTCTAAAAAGAAATATTGGGGTTACTAAAAATAAACCAAACTCTTCTTTCATTCAAGGGCAACACACATCAAAGAATAAAACATAGGGTGGCAGTAGAAACTCACCCAGGATGAGAAGAATCGTGCAGCAATCTACCCAAAGAGAGGACCTGCAGTAGCGATGCCATGGGGAAGATGGAGTTAAGCTGAGGCGGTGTGGCAAAGATGCCCTCGATGGTGTTGATGGACAAAGGTGCAATGGAATTGGCCGGTATCACTGGGTTTCACTGAGCTGTCACTGGTGGCACCTAATGAGATCGACAATTAGGAGGAAGGGGCTACTTTGTTTCGGTAGCTAAAGAAAGAGGCTTTTTGGGCAGTGGAGAGAGAACTGAGCAAGCTGTTTGGTAGTTTATGGTGGCTACACGTGGGTTCAAGACAAGGCTACTCTATGTGGTTCTCGATTTGCGGCTGTGAAATAAGGCAACGTTTTAAAGGGAGGCTGGTGATGTGGGGTGGCTAGTTTGTCGCTCACGGGCGATGGGTTGGTAGAGTAAAATTGCTCTAGTTTGGGTATATAGAAACAAAGGTATGATGGTTGGTCGTTGTTTTCGATTTTCCGTGTACTTGAAGATTATGACGCTCCCAAATTCTGTTTGGGATCTAACGGACATTTGAAGTATCGAGACATGCAACACTAGGTTACCTGCCTCCATTCATGATATATAAAATGAAATGTTTCTAATATGCATCTACTTGCATTATACAATATTTGTAGCTGATAATTTGTTTCTTTAGCAATACTATACAATAAACTGAAAATATCTTAAATGCCTAAAATATATTTCATACTTAAAGACATATTGAATAAATAAGATCACAATACTAGTCCAAAATGGCTATGATCCAAAAGATTATTGAAGATGCAACTCTATAGTACAAGTAGTAATTTAAGTTAACTATATATATTAACATTAATGTCGCACTGTTGCTTAGTCGACTGTGTCCAGTTGATCAAATTTTGATTTTCCTTCAGGTCCTGTAACAAGATCTACCATTTGGGAGGAATGGTAGTTGGGACTACTACAGTGAGATTTGATTACAAATCTTAGTAATTTAATAGAAAACCTCCAAATAGGTTAATGATGCATG
This sequence comes from Carya cathayensis, assembly GCA_011037825.1. Taxonomy (NCBI): domain Eukaryota; kingdom Viridiplantae; phylum Streptophyta; class Magnoliopsida; order Fagales; family Juglandaceae; genus Carya; species Carya cathayensis. The sequence goes on from QGSO01000520.1 coordinate 297,899, forward strand.
CATGACAGTAAAAGCATGAATGCATAATCAAATTCATAAGCAATCATAGCATAATTTGACATATAATATAGCATAACTGATATAACTTAAACTGAAACGTGAACTGAATTTGACTTACTTAAACTAAATTGGACTTAAACTGAGACTTGACCTGACATGAACTTGATCTGAAACTTGACTTAACATGAACTTAATCTGAAACTCAACATGAACCTGGAATCTTATTTCTTTAACTGCTTAAACTCAACTTCTTGGGTGCTTCATGGGTCCCCTAGAAGCATGTGTCTCTGTCCATTACCGCATCATAAAATAGGCATCTAGACTAGCTATGAATACATTAATACATACTCCACATCCGGTGAGGCCCTATGTATTCTACGTGTCACAATTGTTGTGTCTCACGTGGTGTATGCACTACAATTACAGCGACCCCATACTTCATGCTCCACAGTTGTTGTGACCCCATGAATTATTGAAATGAAATATGGCTACATCGGCGTTAGTGTCTGGACCGCTCCGGTGACTAGTTAGTTAGGTCCTCGCCCACTACCATTTGACAGCATTTCGTCAACTCAAAAAATTTCACATCTATTTAAACACTCAAGCGTGAACGAAGGAGTTTTACTAGGATATTACCTCATCCTAACACTTGGGGTCGTGATTGACATGAGTAACTTGACTTGACTGTTCTTGAAATACACAAACTATACTCGAGATGAAATGTGACTGGAATACAAAAGGACAGAAGCCCTAACGTAACATAACATGACTTGAACATAAGTCGAAAGATATGACTAACTTGAGATAGAAAGATTTTGTAACATGGCATAAACATGTAACAAACAATATTGTGTAACATGGTAACACATATAACAGACAACATACTTAACATAACAAACTTGCAAAAGTGAATATTACATGACATGATATACATGTAATAAATGGAATACTTAACATGATGTACTTGCAATGTATAGCAATACGTGACAGAATATATTATGTAATAGAAGAATAACTCGTGACAAAATAAATTGTGTGTAAGAGAAAAATATGTGATAACTTGGCATGGTATGACATATATGATAACATGCATACATACACTGTAGTTCCTTTAATTATCACCCAGACGCAGTAAACTGCTAGTAAGTTAAAAGCTAACTTACCTCGATCTTTATGTTTTCTAAGCAATTTCAAGCACGATCATGTAGAATTGAAAATAGTGATTTCTAAAAATTAAAATTAATCACTAACAATTATAAATATGAAAAATTACTAACTTAGAGAAAAATTACCATTTTACTATTTACATGTGGAAAAATGACCAGTTAATCTCTAATTTAAGGATTTTTCATTCTAACTCCAAAAATACCAAAATATACATAACTCATTTAAATTTTGTCAAAAACTCAAATATCAAATCAAAAAAATTTAAAACTAAATACAACCATAAAAACTCTATAGAGGCTGAAACTTCCATTTGCATTTTCCTTGGCTTTTGTTGCAATTCTTCAAATTTCAAAACTTATGATCAAACCAAATTTTTGCAACAAATATTTTCATATCCTAAGTTTAAAAATATACTTAAAACACCCACTAAAAATAAGCTAATCATCACTATCAAACTTTTAGAAAATTGATTCAAACTTTTTAACTAAAAAGGCAAACCATTGAATCAAATGATTTGATCTATTTTCAAAAATTTTCAAGAACATTCAAAAATCTAAATTTTTCTTATAACATATTCATAACATATTCCTAAGAATAATCATGTTTTGAATAATCCATAAAAGTCATCAAAATCACTAAAACAATACTTGGAATTTTTGGTTTCTTTCTAAGCTCTAAAAACATATTTTTGTTTCTAACTTGTTTGATCAACATTTTGATCCATGACTTATAAAGATGTGATCTTCAAATTAAAACATCACATGGTTTAAAAATGTTTCCTAAAACATATGTAAGCTTCAAATTCAAGATCACATGGTTAAAAATGAAACAAAACATAAATTTAGCCAAGAACATCAACACTTTGGCCTATCCAAATATCTCTTTGCATAAAATTTCATATCTTTGAGACTAACATCAAATAAAATTATCAAAGACATTGGAATAGGGTAAACTATCAAAGATTTAAACTTTATCAAAACAGAAATTGTTTTTTCTCTTCCAGTTTATAAGTTTTTAGATCAAAGAAAATTTTTCATCAAAACTTTTAACCATGCAACACATCCTCAACCAATAATCATAAAAACATGTTAAAAATTCTCCCTAAAATTTTCGGACCAAGATCTATCCATTAGATTGGTCAAAAACTCCAACATACTCTCCAGTTTATCGCCCATAATGACCTTTTTGAGGTTTTAATAACATTTTACCAAATAATTGATCTTCAAATGGAACTAATAAGGTATCCAAGTAACTAAACTAAAAAAGTAACAACTTTTATGAAGGAAAGTTTATGAGAAATCACTTATAAAAAGCTTCAAAATGGGCATGCAAAAGAACTCCTAAAAGCTGTCCAAGAGAGTCTTTAGTTTTCTTTCTAAGGAATGTGGGAAAAAGAGGTGGGATGATTGTGAAATGAGCTAGATGACTTCTTGGATAAGTGGGGGATGAAGAGAGGCTAAGAGTGAGCTTGAGTGTTGCTCTTGACAACCCAAAAAAAGTAGACAAAACTATCCCAAAATATTATTACATCATGGTTAAGTATTGAGTTGAAAGAGTGACGTGACCCCTTTAACTTATCCCTTCTAGAACCTTTTAAGCCCCTTTTGATAAATCTGGTCAGAAAGTGTGGGTGTAAAACTGAGCCAAGAAGCACTGCTAATCTAGCCAAATTCGTGGCCTAATCAAATATTCAAGGTTTGAAAGGTTGGATAATGATGTTCTAACATAAATTTGAAAGATTAATAGCATATGAAAGTAATTTAATCAAGTGATTAAGCACAATATTAGAAATCGATTCAATTAGGATTGTGGTCAACTTTAGGATTTGGATAAAACCATTTAGGATTTTGGTTTCAACCATGCTTTTGGATTCCAACCACATAGGGTTTTACTAGGGTATAAATATTCTTTGGTTTGGCACATTTTGAGTAGTCGGATGGAATAGGGTTCTTACTTAGGTGACATGATCTCACATCTTAGATCTTTCAGATCCATCAAACATTTCTCATGGTACCAAATGTCTAATACTACTCACTATATGTGACTAAAATATTTCCAAGTGTCCAATTAAAATTTCTCTAACCTAATTTGGGCATTTCATACCGTAATTTTTGAAAACATTGCCCTTGATGCGCTTATCGAGATTACTATTCACTTCAAAAAAGTGTATAATAAAATTAGTACTAGAAATTCCTGAATATTCATATAAACTAACAGTGAAAATCGTTTACCGAAATTCAAACCCGAAGGGCCCTTAAAAATAAATTCACAATTTCGAACATACGTTTCGTTTGAAAATATGAAAATTGGTTATTGCGTCATAAAATTCTAAATAATCAACTGAGTTTAAAAACATAGACCATAATGCATTCTGACACTTTTAACTATCTCAAATAATAAAAATCACATTTCTGACACCATAGCGAGCGATAACACTGATGATGTTGACAGATTAAAACTTATGCGATCGGTCGATTCATGAAAACTTATAAGATTTTCATAAGTTTCCTAAAGCCTATAAAAATTTTACGATTGAATTTCTAGCGGGCTATTACATCTTGGTGGCTCTCTTCAAAGATGGCTGAGGAGTGGGTTAACACGGTAATGGTGCTTGGACGGCAACATGTAGAAGGGTAACGGTACTTTGTGTGGGGGTGAATATGGAAGACTGTGAAAACCCTAATATTTAAGGAGGAAGATGAACCTACGACACTGATCTATGCATATATATATATATATATAAGCATTTAAAAACAAAAACCCTAGAGAGGAGAGGATAGATGTGCATGCAGTGGAAATGGAAGTGATGGAGCCATGCATGCAATGAATAAAATGGACGTGAAACATGATCAATACCGTGTTAAGGGAAGTCTAGCATGGTTGGTTTGGGATTTCTCTCATAATTTCATGGGCCCCGATAAATCCTTAAAAAAATATACTTGTTCCATAAATAACTCGGCCGATACCAAGATTTCTACCCAACCCAAAATATTTAATGAAATTAACTAAATTGGCAAGCCTAAAAAAGAAAAAAAAAATTGGCAGCCCAAGTCTATTACATGATTGATCTAATGAAATGGGCTGATTAACCTAGTGGAGAGATAAGTTGGCGAGTTATATAGAAGTTTGTTTTTTTGAATATTTATGATGTATGATTGACAGTGGATCATGATTATAATGGAGATGAAGATGACAATTCAATTAGAGAGGCCTACTAGGAAAATGGACAGTGTATTAATTTATTTGTTGATCTCAGTGCACTCGAACGAATCCTCTTATATAGAGGTGACAATCCATCCATACATCTCGACTCATCTATATTAAATGATCATTCAGTTCAAGACCTTAACAAAGAAGAAGAAGAAGAAGAAAATAAGGAAGGAGATCACAAAGATGTTATTGAAGGAAATTATGAAACAAGCGTGAAAAATACTTCTGAAAATGAAGATAAATGTACTAAATGTTTTATTAACATAGATTAGGCTATTAGATTTTTCAAAATTATTTGTAAACTAATTCATTGAAAATAATAATGTTTTTTAAGAAAGCCACCAAAACGACAACAAAGAAGTGTGTCTCCCCTACCAAGTCTCAAACTGATTGAGGACTACCTGAGTGAGGACTTCGCTCCTGATCAAGTTGATACACAACAGGCAAACGGCCAGTCCACACCTACTAGTAAGTAAACTATTATTGATAATTAATTATATTTGAATACTTCAGGAGAAATTGTTTTTAATAATTTTTAATATATTAGTTGATGCCTTGTCATGTTGTAGTCATAACTTAACACTTGGCCTGACTTTGAAAAAAATAGAAGACACATAAAAATCAAGGTCAACATCCCCAATAACTCCATTGGGGGTGTAGATGATAGTGTGGCATCACTTTCGTCATATGTTAGAACACTAGTCCGAGCTTATGTGCCATTTTATATGCAGTCTTGGCAAGATGTTTTGAATGAGGTTAAGGATCACATTTGGAGTCGTGTACTAGTAAGTTTATATACCTTAGTTTTTTAGAGATGTTTTAATCTCGTATTTTTTACGCAATTCACTTCTTAGGATGAAATTAACCTAAAATTTGGCCATAGCGAGGAAGTATGAACTGTGAATGAGTTGATGGCTATATTATTTCGGCGTCATCAGGGACGATGTTATAACCACCTCAAGAAATTTGAGACGTTAGAAGAGGTTGCTTCGTCCCCTTTTCAAAAAGTGAAGTTAGATAATTGAAGAAAATGTTATAATCTTTTCACAAACCCATATTATCAGATATTCTAGACTTTTTTCCTATAACTTATTTATATCTATATTGGTCTCATAGATTATATTCAATATTGTTAATTTCTCATGCATCACTTAAATTCTATCAATGCACAATCTTTGACAATCCACTATCGCGCTGGCAATCCACTATCGCGTTGGTTCAAGGTCATTCCAACGCTTCCTCAATAAAAAGGTATTTAGTTACTAAAATTAAGTTATTTTTATCATATTATTTATTTAAGTACTAACATGATTTTTTAAATTTACTACTATAGCTTTGTTAGAAACACGATGATTCTAAAAATTTCTCCCTCATTCATGTCTATGTTGCTGCTCACACCAATGCCCATAATGAGTGGATTGATCTTGTCATCAAAGATAATTATGTAAGTTGCATTTATTTTGTGTGAATAAATTATGCCAATATGTAAATGGATATTATATTTTCTTACTATTTCTTTTAATATGTTAATTGTTGTGTAATTTTTTTTCTAATTCTTGTAGGAAAAAATGATTGAGATGTAATCTGCCTCTAAGGAATCTTCTCTTGGTGATATCAACGTATTTATGCAGGTTCTCGGGACCAATTCTGGTTTGGTCAGAGGGTTGGGACATTCTTTCAAGCGTGTCGATTTATCTTCCATGGCCTCAACTTCATAAGTTAATAATTTTACTAAAGATTTAAACAATGCACGCCAAGAAATTGAGCAGAAAAAGTCAAGCCAGCAGGAGCTAGAGGGTCTTTTATCATAACAATTCAATTTAGAAACACGTTTGCACACTCGGCAAAGAGACCAGAAGATAATAATATGCATTGAAGTTTAAGAACAAGTACAGAGGGAGATGTTGGTCCAGATGGTACGTATTATGTCACTGTAGCAGGATCGCAGTGGATGAGGAAAGAATAAAAATAAATCTTATAATTGTTCAAAACATTTATCGTCTAATTTTGCAACTGTCTAAAACATTTTTATGAGATACTATTTGTAGTGTAATATGAAACAATTTGAATGATATTTAATTTTATGAAATTATTAGTTCTGATTATCACGTTTGAATGTAAACAAAAAACATTCGAACCTGTCTTTACGTTTGAAACAACTTTCGAATATAACTACATGAACGTGCGATACATACATTCGAATGTAAGGTATTACGTTCGAACGCATATGCTCCACAAACGTTCAAACTTATTTAGTTACGTTTGAACGAATATTTCTTAATGTTTGAATGATTAAAGAAGATTCGTTTGAACATATTTACGAATCATTTGAACATTTAATCTTTGATGTTCAAATAGTTTTCCATTAATGTGCAAATGCAAAATTCAAACATTACATCACAAACGTTTGAATGTGTGTACGTTCGAACGTTAAATTCAACCATGGGAATGGAAAAGATTGAATATTAGATATTTATCATTCAAATGCTAATCGGTCGGGTGAACGTTCAAACGTTTTTATCAACATTTAAACGTACTTTCTGTGATAGAATTCGATTGTCACAAAATCACTTCACGTTCGAACGTTGCAACTCATGGCAAACTTCAAACTATCACCCAAAAAAAACTTTTAGTGATGGCTGTACATAAACTGTTACAAAATACTTTCTATGATGCCTTTTTGGTGACGGTTGTCCAACAGTTTGAAACTGTCACAAAAAAGTTTCTGTGGTGATTTTCTATTTTTTGTAACAATGTCAATGTCGTAATAAACGAAATCTATTGTAGCATGACATTCTTGCATAATTTAGAAGCAAATAAATTCAATTAACCAACGAAATCATATAATTGAATTAAAACTGAATGTGAGATTTTTAATCCAGATTCAATAGCAAAACGAACAAAAAAAAAAGGCCTAAGTAGTAAAGGAGTTGTAATAGTTTCATTACCCTATGACTGAAACTAGTGAGCAAGATTGATCGAGAATGATGATCTTTGTTTTCTTTTAAATAATGATGTCATTGTGTTGGATTAATTAGTAGTGTTAATTTATTCCGGGAACAAATATGTGAGATCCCATATTTTAGTGTATTTTAATTGAATGATTATTTTATTTAATTTAAATATTGGTTCTCTTGTTTTAAATTTAGCATATTTCTTGTTGGATTTATTTTATGAATTTTAAGTTGTCGAATTTATTTTTTATGTGTTTTTTTAATATTAATTATTGTTTTGTATTTAAATCGCTCTTTGATTTAAATTAGTTTTTGGCCTCTAAAATTATTGTGTTGTTGGATTATTTTTATCATTTTATTTTATTTAGTCACTACGTTTAAATTATTTTATTTAACTCGCTATTTTGAAAATTATTTTTGTTTGATCAGTTTTGTCACCCAATTGAAAGAACTGAATCTCATTTCTTTCCCTTCCTTTTTCTTTTTCTCTTTCTTTCCTCTTCCTCCTCAGCTTATTTCTCCTCCTATGCGACGTCCCCTCCCCTCTCCCTGTCGGTTTTCTTTGTCCACCCTTAACGCCACCGTGCACCACCCGTGACCGACACCACCCCTTCCATTTTCTTCCCCTTTGGCCGGCGAGCTCCCCCACCCATTTTCAGCTCCTCCCTCGCCACCTTTAGCCCTCACGCACGGCTTGAAGCCGAGGCCCTTTTCACTCCAGGGTTGCCGTCGTGCCACCTTTGGCCACCACCTCTTCACCACCGGCCTCCCAGCTACCTAACCCACTCTTCCCCAGCCTCGATCAGCCACTAGTGAAGCCCATCCATTGCATTTTCTGATTTGAACTTTTTGGCCTCCAACCGCAACCCACGCCATCACCCACGACCAACCACTACCACCACTAGCTTCACCAAAACTTCTAAACTCTTACCTAACCATCCCAAGTTTTCATTTGTCCCCATTCAAAAGTTGAATCTTTTAGACTCACAGCCCTTGTCCATTTTGCACTATTGCGTGGTTGTGCCGCCACTTCTAGCACCTTTGTAATGCTCCAACAATTATATTATAACGCTGTAAGTAATTTTTCAAAGAACGTTATGAGATTTGAATATATTTTTGCACTAACATACTTTCTGCAATCTGGTTGGTTGTGTCGGATGTTGAGTCCGAAGAGTTTGGGGGTCGGTTGGATTGGAGGATGGAGTTGTCTGTGTGATTGGATTATGTTGGGATTTGTTGGCTGTTTAATATTTGTGTCGTGTCATATACATTGCATAATTACGAGCATGTTCATGTTTGTAAATGAAAACTAGGTTTTCGCATAATTACATACATGCTCATGTGTATATTTGGAAACTGAGTTTTCATGTGAGAGATGATTTTTAAGTATGTTTGAAATGAATGGATTGAAAAGAATGAAAGAAAGGAAAAGGAACTGTATGGATGATGATAAGCAAGGATGGTGATAGTCTTGCATGTGATTCATGCCTATAGTGCATGCAGTAGGGAAAATGATAAGCAGGGATGGTCGTAGTCCCGCATGCGATTCCCACCAACAGTGCAAGCTGTAGGAATAGTGGTAAGAAGGAATGGTGGTAGTCCTGCTTGTAATTCTTGCCTACGGTGCACGCCGTTGGGATGGTGGTAGAGTCACACCTGTAATTCCTGCTTGTAGTGTTAGCGGTAGAGATGGTGGTAGTCCCACCTATGGTGTGTGCGGTAGGGATGGTGGTAAGCAGAGATAGTGGTAATCCTACCTGTGATTCCCGCCTACAGTGCAATCTGTAGGGATAGTGGTAAGTAAGGACGGTGGTAGTCCCAACTTTGATTCTTGCCTACAGTGCACACGGTAGGGATGGTGGTAGTCTCGCCTGTGATTCCTGCCTACAGTGATTGGATAAATGGATATTTTAGGCTATTTTATGAAAAAATGGTGGTTTGTGGTTTAATGGATATAGGACCATTTTATGGGAAAATTGTAGATTTATGCTTAGGCCATTTCTGAGAAAATGACGAATGGTATTTAATGGCATGTCTTGGGTCAAATGAGATTTTTGGTGTACATTGGAAAATGGTCATTTTCGGGGAAAACGGTCATTTTCGGAGAAAATGATGATTTTGGCCACATGCATGTTTCATCATGTGCATGCATACATGTTGGTTTGATTACTTACTGAGATTCACAATTTGATAGTATTCGACACCCTGCGGTTCCATTTTATGGAACCGTAAATTTTGATGTAGATGAAAACGTTGAGCCCGAGGGATTGGCTCCGCTGAAGGAGTGACATGTGGTCACTTTTTGGATTATTGAATTTGTTTCCCTGTTGTCTATGTATTTGGCTTTTTACTTTATTTTCACGGATAACTGTATAATTTTCGATAATACTTTTATTTTGGTAAACTTGTATTTAAAATTCTGATACTTAGTTGACTTATTTAATTTATCTGCTGCGTTTTTGTTGTATACTTTCTATATGTATACGTACTTGGCACTTATTGTTGGGATGCTTGACCCGTGTTGTAATTATCCCGACGTCACGGTTCCCACATTTCTGTATGTGGGAGTCCGGGCGTCACAAAATTTGTGTTCTCTTGCAAAGGGAAGTTTTGATGCCACTAATAAATGAGATATTCGTATTTATAAAGAAAATGAACTGACATAATCATGATCATGATTAAACAATATAACAATTTCACCCGAAAGAAGATATACAATCATTTTTTAAAACTTAATTAGCATAAATGTATATATAAGATATCATGCAATTAATTTCAACCAGTTCTAGATCTTATAACTATTAAAAATACATCAAGCAGATTTCCGGTCCTACAAACCCATAAAATTAGAGACCATCCATCAACTTTTATTATAATTAGGAGGTCAAAAAACCCAAATGTCAATTTGAAACTTAATTTTTTGGGGTAATTGAAATACATTGAAACTTAATTTTGGTAAATTCTAATTGATTAAGTATGCATCATAGGCTGATCTCTAATTATGGAATATAAGGGATCAAAGATCTACTTCCTTAAAACTAATTATGGACGGGAAATGTCATTGCTTTAGAAGTTGGGCACTTTGATAAGTTTTATTCATCATCATTTTTAATATCAACTTCTCAACCTCTCTTAATTATATATATAACGTTAAATAACTGGCTCACAAATGAAACATAACATAGTCTCTAATCATTAATACATGTTATATCATAGAATGATAAGAGTATAATAGTAAAAAAACGATGCGTAACATTTCTCGAATTCATTAATTCTAATTCTTATGATCCCTTGAATGTATATGAAGTTAGATATATGCGTTACAAATTCTTTTATGTACGTATAAAATTAACGTCCTACCAACCACTACAAGGACGGATCCCGATAAATATTAGATTTCTAATAAATAAAGTATTGGAAACGTGTTGAGTTATAAATCTATTCCATTCGGGAGCTAGCATGAAAATCCAAAATTATTTGTATTTTTTTTTCCCCGAGCAAATTATATTATAAGATAGATCACTGCATTAATGAAACTGTGTGACACCTGCATTAATTATTAATTCCATGCATGGTAACATGCATGCAGTAGTAGTACTATCGACGATGTTTACGATCATGCCAAATCACATGAGAGCTAGCTACTTTTATTTTATTCTTTTGCATGCATGCAGCATGTGGTTGGGGGGAAAAGACGTTAGAGCCACCTAGCTAGCTAGATATAGTGCTATATATTTGTCAGAGAGATCATGTTCAATGATCTGATCTCTCTCTCCTTGTTCGATCAGAAGAGACAGAAATATAAATGTTTGGGAATTAATGATCAGGGAAGATGATGAGGTTTAGCCACGCATCCGGCCACGAGGAGTCAAAGACCAAGCAGCCAATTGAACATCCACGGCTGCGCCGATACACGTGAAGCTGTTGAGCTCTTTTTAACGGTATGCACCGTCTGATCCTCAAACTCTGTGCATGCATGCAAAGTACAGATTTGGTGCGAGTTCGAGGCTCTTTTTAAGCAGTGGGAATTAAATTAGATGGTGAACGTTATATGAATATATAATAATTATTTAATGCAACACAAACATGCGTACGTTCACTTTGAAACTGCATGCGTGCCTACGTACGTAGCTGTGTAATATATATCAAGAGTACTTCAATTTGTAACCACCTGGAGATCAGACTCTACTCTGTGTCCTTGTATATTTAGAACGCGTGTATGAACCTTACGTATATGTGGATATTGTCGGTCATTAAATTTGCATCATGTCAAATTCTTTCAGCTTTTCGGAAAAAAAATATCCCCTAAAGAAAAAACAAATATTATAAAAAAATTAGTTTTTGTGATTAATATTTTACAATTAAAAAAATTATTTTTGACAAAAACGAGTTTTTCATCCAAAATAATCTTTTTAATTGTAAAATATTAATCACAAATATCCATTTTCTTATAGTTAAATTTAACTTTAAAATTTGTGCTTGCATGATTTTGCTACAGCTTTATAAATAAATAAATAAATATATATATATATATATATTTATATGTATATAAGTTGTTCTCCCGATCGATCAAGTCAATGAGTTCCTGCAGTGTGTATATATATATACACTATATGAAGAGCACGTGTAAAACACGTTTATCTAATAAGATTAAATAAATTTTTTATAAAAATAATATAGTTTTTAAAAAAAAAACTTGATTAATGAATAATTTAATGCATAGAGATAAAAAAAAGTAAACTTTAACAAATATTTTAGATAATTATAGGTCGGTAAGTATAATAATTACATATTTAGATACATTAGAAAATAAAAAAAATTAGTTTAAAATTAAAGTCAATATATATTATAATAACATATATAGATAAATAAAAACAGCATCATTTCCATTACAATAAATACTACCACCACACTCAAAAAATGCATAAGATTTGAAATTTTTTTGGAATGTTGGATGATAAATTCAAATCATGTGCTTTGATATATATTTTTTTTAATCTCGACATATTTGAACAGTTCTTGTTTAGGTCTGAGTGTTTTTCTTTGTGGGGTTTTTTTTTCGTTTTATACTTGCTGTTCTTTATTATCCTTTTTTTTCCTTACAGATATAAACATTTATACTCAGATTAAGATTTAAGTGTTTTAGAGAAACGTGTAAGATGGTAAGTTTAAGGGGATAGGTAAAAAGGCAGATATCGGAGAGTGGGAGAGAGGTGAGAGAGGTAGAAAAAGACAATTATATCCCTAAAACAAGAAGGTAACGGACTTAACTGAAAAAAAAAAAAGTTAATGGAAAAATAAGAAAAGTTATTGTAACAGTTAGATAGCCACTTATTATAATAGAATAGATATATTATGCAAACTAATATATAGCTATATATTCTTATCATATTTATTAGGTAGGGTGGTCTTTAATAAGGTGTGGACTTTGTTATATATTCCATAATCATAGCACTATGTATAAGAATAAAAGCTCATTAATTATTGTTAGATTTTATTAATTTAATAAAATATATTTTGGATATTTCAAATAAATATACTTATTTCCTTATATATATATATATAAATATATAATCTTATGCATTGATGAAAAATGTCAAATTATTAAAGTATATATATATATGAAGAATGAAATATTAGTCTCCATTGATCAAATAAAGTGTAGACAAATAGTTTATATTGAATTCTTTTCACTAGCTACAGTATGTATTGTCTTGAAGTGAAGGAGAAGTGAGAGCTAACTTTTCCTTTTAAAAAATCTCTCTATCTTGTAATTCTCAAAAAATGGTGTTTTGAGTTGTACTATAAAATATGTTACTTTAGAACAACAATTTGGAGGGCTTCATTGTATCCTGTGAATAATTTTGTCAATACTCTATATATAGCACATCGAAATGGAATCAATATCATGTTCTAAAGAAATCATCATTACAATCGAGACTTGGATTCCAAAATTTTATTTTCTGACTTTGTGATCCGGCCCCTTATTTTCATTATATTTTTTAATAATTATATTATGAATTCCTTCATAAGCTTTTCCTCTTTATTTCAGTCTTCATTATAAGTGACATCAGATCGCATGCAGGTTGAGAGTTTCCAAACCCAAATTACACAAATCAAGAATGTCCAGAAAATGGGTAAAATTACAATGTCAAAGTTCATATAGCTATATATTGTGATCAATCACAAGTTTTCTTCAGCTAGGGGAGTCTGGGTGTGGATTTCGTGTTCTAAATCATGTCGATCGATCATATATAGTTTCAATATTTTTCGTCTGACTCCTCATATATATGGTTTCACAAAAACTATATATTGGTAAAGAACTATATAAAGAAATTATATAATATTCTATTTTATGGGCAATAAGGGTAAAAGGAGTGGATCGGAGGTGGCAGCTTCCTTATAGACTTGAGTCTGAGCACAATATCACCTTATAACCAGCTATAAACCGGATAGCAGAAGCCAAGACGGCGGATACATAGTCGTATGTACTCTCACAAGTCGAGTTTGAACTATAATTTAGACCTCGGCCCTATTAGAAAATTCAATAAATCTTAAAGAGACTAATACCAATAATCTAAAATAAATCTATATCAAGAAGATAAGAAATATAATACATATATATCCTATGTGTTTGATCTCATACGTTTTCCATATTAATTATATCGATAATATTTCAGCATGATGATCAAGTTCCTCGATTTGGTACTCATCCATGATCTCCCATATATATATATATAAATGTCGACCGACATGCGGCCTAATATATATACCAGCCCGACCACCTGCTGTTTAATTAGTACTGGACCACCCGCGGCACCTATAATAATGGCAGCAGGGCAGGGGCTAGCAGCTAGCTTTATTTATGCATGGAGCCGTCGAGTAAACTTGGAGATCAATTAAAAGACGTTCTTGACTTCCGACAGTAGAGCCCGACAACGTTGGCATCGCAACAGATCATATTGGCAACTTTTCAGGTTGACGAGACCTGACTTAAGTACTGCGCGCTGGGTTTCGATATCTTATCTTTTTTCTTTTATTTTAGTTTATTTGATCATCTACCGCCAGCTTTGACAATCTCAATTCTCTGTGGACCAAGCTACTAGCTAGCTAGCTTCCTTCTATCCCCACGCGTCAAATAATTACCATGCATGCCGACCATTGTACAAGAAAGAAAGAATAGACCTTCGGGGTGCATCTCACATGGACACTCTAGATCTCTACGTTCTAATCATGGTCTCTATGAACGCGTGCCTCATCATATATAGACGTCCATCAGGGCTTAACTCCAGGCTCCAGTAAACCTACCCCATTAGGATTCAATCCCGTTGGGCCGTTTCTAATTTCTTCTCTTGTATATGTAAAATTCAGTCATTTTTCAGATCAAATCATGAACATCCAATTAATGAGTGATCATTGTTAAGGAAAGAACTAATTATTATTCGTTGGGTCAATAATTTCCATTTATGACAAGTCATTTTCCGTTTTAATTATAGATTAATGAGTTATCCCTTCGAGCCATCTTTATATCTCGTGAGTCGTGCCTTTTTTGTTTTATGAATTTTTATTCTGACACGGTTTTTTACAAAAATAGATATAAAAAGGTCATGATTAATTCCATTTTCTTCGTGCGAAAGCTGCTCAGTACGTAGGTGATCATTCTGATTTAGAATTACAGAATTTCTTTGGTCGGTTGAGTGTTTTTGGATTCAATGTCAACTTTTAGCTCCATTTATGACACATGCATTTTCAAAAATCGACCTTAAATTCAAATTGAAATACTTGCAAAAGACAAAATAACCATCATTTATAGTTTTGATGGTATGCATGCATGATTGCAAAGCTAATATATAAATCATTTATATATACTGTATTCAGTGAAAATTTATAAATACAAATAAAAATGAAAAAAAAGAAGTTATCTAGTATTAATGATCTGTACGTTTATTGACAGATCAAGCAGTCAACATATATATGATTACCTTCAGCATGAATCAATTAAGATCAAAATTATTGGTATCTTAATTTTTTGTAACTCATGTAATAAGACCTATTATATAATCCTATATATACAGTAAATAATGTGTTTACGCATTAACTTGTAAAAAAAATTGAGAGTTTATAATATATATGATAAAAGAAATAAATAAAAACTACTAAACATAACATTATGTTTAGGACGTGCGCATGTATAAACTTGGCATTATTTATACAGTGGAAATTGGAATCCTCAAATTTGAAAGTCAAATTAATGATTAATAAAAAGTCATTTTCTACTTTTTTTTTTTTAAGTAATATTACGTACAGTCATGAAATGTGCATGTCATCTAATTATTTTGAAAAAGAGTGAGATCTACTATTAAAAAATAATTTATTTTCATATGAGTTCCGATTTATTCATTTTTTTCAAAATGATTGTACGGTATTTACACACCCATTGTTACAAATATCATTTCTCTTTTTTAGTTACCAGCCTGCCTAACGGCCCTCCTTAAACCGAATAATCGTTGATCCAGAACTGCTCCAAATGTCATTCAACAGTAGTACTGACATTGGGCATGCATGCAGTAGAAAGAGGAATTAGGACCACAAGGAAAAGCTTCTTTCTTTCTTTCGTTGTAGCGTATAATTAATGTATATCGTTGATTTAAAGCCCAAGTAAGAATAGACAATTAAGAGATGGAGGGCGCTTGAAATTGGAGTAGCACTGTACGTACGTTAATGTCAGCCAACCTGGATGTACATACCATGTACTACAATTATTCGACCGACAACGAAAGCAACGAATGAAGGCTGCCCACGTCAACTGCCTAACAACAACATTATGACCATGACACACCCTATCTTTCCACGTGTAATCAACCCGGCCGCATGCAGTAGCTCATGCATATTATATACATGGAGCTGCAAACAGTACAGTACAGAGCATTGAAATCATAGCACGAGTGCGTGCATGCGTGCGTACGTACGTACGTAATGCCTTACAGAAGTAGGAAGATCTGACAGAAATGGGAGCTAGGCCGGGTCATAGATTTTCATGTGCTCCCTCAGGAAAAAAAATATATAATAAATAAATTATATATTCAGGGTGTTGCGCTCAGCTTGCTCGATTAAAGGACATGTGGTTCTTGATCATGTCGTAATGTATAGAAGAATACGAAGGCTTTATCCCTTTTACCACTTTGGGATCTAATTATTCCCATACAGGGGAGAGGAGATCAGGTTTGCTAACGAAAGGTACTGTGTTTCTAAGGCCAGGAATGATCGATTATTCAAGATACCAGCTGCATGCTTTATATGGATCGATGGAGTAATTATACACGTGTCCTTAATTTACCATGCATGAATTTCATTATCAAGCTTAACTCTTTGTTTGCTATATATATATATATATATAATAAAAGCTACATCTTTTATTATTTTCAGTGAAATCAATTATACAAACAATTAACCATATTTAGTAATTTTGCTGATCAAAAGCTAGCTTGTAATTAATCTAAAGCTAGATGGTATAAATAATTAGGAAGGGAATTAAATTATAATATTGTAATTCAGATCAAACGCAGATGCATGCTGTTGCATTAATACATTATATATATATATATATATATATATATATATTAATGATAATTATTTATTCTCCAATGGTAATCATGATCAAGACATGGTCCACGTACGAAGCCTGCAGTCAATCTTACCCGCGATATTGTAATATGAACCACTCAACATCATGCAGTTTACTGCATGTCTCATTTTCTCTCCTTTTATTTTCTGACACCTTTTAATTCTATGCATGCCATTATTTACTAAAAGAAAGGAATGTACTCATGATTCTTTGCGTGAAAATTGAAATAATGGTTCATTTGGAAGAATATTTAACACAATTTAAAAAATATAATTAGTTGACAATCAGTATAATCTCTTTCTTAAGAAAGAACAAATTCTGGGCATTCTCCAAATGATCTGATGAATTAATTAATGTCCATTATTGAGATCATAAACAATGTTTTGGGTGAAATATTCTTGGAGATCACAGAGAGAGAGAGAGAGAGAGAGAGAGAGAGAGAGAGAGAGAGAGAGAGAGAGAGAGGGTATGGAATTATTTGAGTTTTTAACAATATTTTTGTTTTAACTTTAGTTCTTAATGCATCGTGTACGCTTTTCAGTGACCAAGTACGTACTAGTGGAATAAATTTGCATGCATGCGTACTCTCTCTAGATAGATTCCTTAAACACCATAAGAAGAATATAGGCTACAAATTTTAAATTCTCACTATATGCAAATAATTCTAAAGTTATTCATGTATAGATAAGCTTCGATCGGCATGCGCGCAGTACTTTCATCGACATCTCATATTTATTTGCTTTGACACTTTAAGGCCAGACAGCCTCAAAATGCTCTATCTCATTTCTAACAATTTTGGTTCCCATGCATGCATCTGAAAAGAATCTGGTTTAAAACTTTTTTTCCGCCAATAACGCACTTTTTTTATGTCGACCGTAGTAGTGTTTTCCTTCGTCACGTTACGTTCTTTGTTCCCACCAAGTAAAATTTTCATCTTTTAGTTTATATGCAACCAAATCACATTCTATTCCTCGATCGAGAATATTCATATATTCAAAAAAAAAAATCTCAATTGCATTCAAACCAATCCGGCCATGATATGAAAAATATCTTCCTCATTCATGCACGTACTGTGGAGGTTCACATATTGCATGATCAGAGGCTGATCATGTAAACATCTTGGGAAGTTTTAATTTTATGGATAGTCAGGAAATGAAGTAGTAATTGAGATGAATTTCTATTAGTTGTTATATATGAAAGCTATTTGAATAATGAATTTTTGTACGTGAAATATTTACAAAAATGTATTGTTTAAATTAAGATTATAAATTATTATTTTACTTTTCCATTTGTTGTTTTATTTTGTTTTTGCTTAGTTAATTAGGTTTTTTTTATTATTTGTTTTGTTTAATAGATAAGAAAAACTGTTATTCTACATGATGTTGGGTTCTCTTTAAAAAATGGCAACCGGATCAATTAGGAGAAATATTGAGCGATTCAATAATAGGAAAGAGCATTAATTGGGAACATGATTGAAATAAACTTTGAACGTCAAATATCGAGTTAAAATTAATGACCGAAACCATAGATCAAACCTGCAATGTGCATGGGCCAGATGATCACTTGTGAAACATGAGAAATGATTTTTGCAAAGGTATGTACACGGCATGTACGAACCCATTTTGAAAAAAAAAATTGATAAATTTAAATGGTTAACTTTTTTTTTTAAAAGGATTGCATTGGATTTGCACACCCTAAATCCGTATCTAACATTACTTTATGAGCATTAGACATTCAACATCCATGAGTTTTGTGCGCACGAGTTTCATGCAGTGTTTAGCAATTTTAATGGTGTAATTAGCCCTTGAGATGGAATAATTAATTGAGTAATTAGAGTTTTTTTTTTCCGAGGCCACTTGATGAGCACGAGGAACAAAGACTTTTCAATATCTGTGTGCGGCAGGGAATATTTCACATTTTTATTAATGCTTCGATAACTAATGATATAAGATCGTGACCACTGACCATGATCAAAGAGGCTTTCAACCGTACAATCAAGGCAATAATTGAGTCTGAAAATACTTTAATTATAGCCATGTCACAAAGGATATACTTGTCGCTTTAATTAGCTGCTGACCCAATTCCTTATCTATATATATAGGAAGTTTCAAAATACAAACAACATTGCCGGGTCAGGGATTCTAAATTAATGTCAATTTGTAGTATACCATGCATGGGAGTTATTATTAATTTTTTTTTTTAAATGCTCTCCAACTAATCTCCATTCACTTAATTTGAGGATACCATAATAAATAATAATCTGCATGAAGTTCCCATCATGTTTCCCTTCAATACTCAGCTATATTTAGAAAATGTTTTAGCAACAAAGAGATCTCATAAAAGTATATACACAAATTGAAATGACTTTATGCGGTACTCTAACTTGTAAAACTGCTTTTATTGTGAAGTAAATATTTTAACATATAATATGAAGGTTTCACTATATTATATATTTTTGAATAAATATATATATATATATATATTTGGACAATGCTACTATGCCCCATAATTTATTCCATTCAATTTGTCCCTTGACGTAGAACCACAATCATGTGATGTCACGTGCCTTACTAAAAAATATCAAAAACTGAAAACATTAACATAAAATGGGAGAGAAAATCTAGGGTTTTAGTATCATATTTTTGTGCTTTTGGAGTAATCCATCTTGTTTTGGATATATATTTTTATAATTTTTTTATAAGCAGTGTGGTGCCACATCAAGGAGACAAAGTGATCAGTGGTATAAATTAAGGGACATAGTAGCATTTTTCTATCTTTTTTTACCCTTTTATGAATATAATAAGTTATAGACAGAAAATGGTGTGACATTAAGCACCCTTGCAAATAGCACTGAGTAATGATGAACCAACAACTATTTTACAATTATTTTATAACTCGTTTTCAATCAACTAATACAATTAAGCAACTCCATTAAAAATAAATTTTGATATTACAAAACTAAAATACATTTCATGTAGAGTTGTATAATAGTTGTAAAATAGTTGTGAGTCATTTTCCTTTCACAAATTATTCAAGACTCAATAGTACTCTGGCTAGACTTTTAAAGAATCTTCATCTATATCTAATTTCTACATTAAATTAGCGAGAAATACTATTTATAAGCTTTCTAATCATCATTTATCAATGTGGCATCAGATTGAAAAAATATATGTTATCTTTTATTACTTGCTTAATGTCATTTAATATCACATTGGGTGACCCTATAGATATAATTAAAAGATTCATGAATATCATTTTTCTAAATTATAGATTTTGATAGAGAATTGATCTGCAATTTGATTTATTACCATCCTTATATTACATATATAGTAACAAAAACAGATACCATAAAAAAATATTTTTCAGGGTTTTTGATCACATGATAAAAATAGATATATACTATCAATTATTCTTCTTCTTTGTAAGTAAGATTTATTGGGTAATAAAACAAATTAATAAAAAGGGACAGTGGGGATCTTGACAAAAATACCATCAAATCAAGTATTACGGAGTAGAAAAGAAATCAACTGGGAAATGCATGGAACGTCCAACGAGTTAATCATGTTCCAAACTTCCAACCCAAAAGATTCTCAATAAAGAACTAAGAAGTACAAGAAGAGGTAGGCTAGCTAGCTGCATCTGATTACATTGAGTTGGTTGCATTAGGTACTGCTACATCTCCCGAATACCCATGTCGACACTTACTCACTAAGTAAAAATAAAAAATTTGAGACACAATTTGGGTCCGAATTCAGGATCCAAAACATGTATCGTTACATTAACACGCAACAAAAGAAGAAGACCAAATTGAAGTCGATAGGCATGCATGAGATTTGCTTATTAAATGAGATGAATGGAGTTAATGCCATTGCGTGAGGCAATGCGTGGGACTTATGTATGCCTGTGGCGATGCGTGAGCTCCATGCAAAAGCAGAATCGAGGCGTGGTGCATGGTAGAGCGAGCGAGCTAGCTAGCTAGGTTGATTGACAAATGGAGCGAGCGTCTGGTGTTGGGATGCGTGCGTAATGGTCATGCGGTAGACCTGACGACTTCCTATATTTGGCGACACATCACTTTAAAAATAAATAAATAAATTAACAATAAAACAAGAGGAAAAAAGGGAAAGAAGAGAGATGGAGAATATTAATAAATGTATATGTTTGTGGTATATTTTATTACTTTATATCAAATATACTATATAAATAAAATATCTACATTATATAACATTATCTTTATTAATAAATACGTGCGTATTAAAATATGTTAAATGTGATAAACACTGCATATATATATATATAAACTGATCAAGATGTAATTGTCCTACTTATTATCTTCATTAAAGGAAATAAACAAGACTTAATTTCTATTGTACAGCAAAGAAAGGCAACCAATTTAATTAAGTTCAATTTTAAGGAATTCTTCCTTATTTAATTAACCATGCTAATTTCGGGAAAATAAAACGACCCTTTAAATTGCGCAACAAATTTAAATTTCAGAAAATAAATATTGCTACTTCATTCTATTTTAGAAGGCGATGGAGATTATTGCAATATTTGGATTGACTAGGTTTGAATGTTTTGTTGAAAATGGAAAAACCCACATGATTACGAATTAAATTTGGTTTAGACAACGTTGGTATTTATTCTCAAATAAGTAATGTTACATACAGTCGTAAAGTGTGTAAATATCGCGTAATCGCTTTAAAAAATAGTAAGATCCACAATTAAAAAAGTTAGTTTTTTTTTTTATATGGGTCTCATATTAATTCACTTTTTTTAAAAAGATTGTACGGCACTTGCAAATACCATTTCTCTTCTCGAATATATATCACGTTGCATTATTCATTAGCATAATTAATGCCTTTGGACAATTGTTCTGTTCAAGATCAATCCTTTTTTAAAGGAAAAAATAAGCCACGTGGCACATATAATGTTGGATATATATCTTGGCAATTAACTCGGAGATATGTTCCCAAAAACAAAAACAAAAAACCCAAAAAAGAAAAAAAACCCAGAGATATTGTATAATCATCATTTAATCAAAAACCTTTGACAAAATTGATTGATTAATTAGAGTTTATTGTCTAGTACTAGCAAATCATGCTTGGGGTCCGGGGGTATATATTTAGGTCACGTTTGGAATTTGGACTGAACTTAGATCAATTCAGTTCAGTCTAATTTTAAACTGAGTCTAACATCTAAATACTCAATTATCAATTATTAAACTCATCTCAATTCAAAACTATTTTACACGTGAAACCTACAACTTTTTTCAACACAATATATCTTTACACGCAAGATCTACAATTTTTTTTTCAATTTTTTATAACTATATTTAAATATATCTTAACTTATCTTAACTCACTACTATTTATAAAGAATTTAACTCATCTCAATTCAATTTATCAACATCCAAATGGGGCCTTAATTTGCATATGGTAAAACGTCTCTAAATTTTGATCCAATATTAGTCGCTGATTTTGTAGGGTTTTAGCTAGCTAGCTAGGATTTTGACTTAAAGCAACAAAGTTAAAATATGAGATATAAAAAAAAAGTGAAGATGAATAAGAGAAAGCACGCATATGCCTAATGGCTAATGGTGACAAAGTCAGAAGCCAGAAGAGCAAAAAACCATATAAAAATCTTCATTGTTTTTTTTTTTTTAAAAAAATTATTTTTAATGCTTTCACAAAAGTTTGTGTTAGTTTGCTGTTTTTAGAACTGGGAAATTAAGCAAAAGGCAATTTCACCCTCGATTGCATAAATGCCAATTAGCAGACACAGCCAGATGGCTCCTCTTTATAGTTAGTAACGCCTCTGAACCCTCCAGCTTTCCTCTCATGCAGTAGCAATTCTCGCCCATTTAAACCCCCCATCAATCTCATCACCCTCACAACCAAACGAGTCTCCTCCTCCTCCTCCTCTGTCTCTCTGAAAAACCAAAACAGCAGAAACAACTACTATGGTGGTTCTTTCTCAGCCTGCAGCATTAGACGACTACTCTTTGATACAGACACGCAAGCCCCCCGGCTTGTTCACTGGAATTCCAGTGGTGGACCTCTCAGACCCTGATGCCAAGACCCTTATAGTTGAGGCCTTGGAATTTGGGATCTTCAAGGTGGTCAATCATGGAGTCCCAGTGGAGTTCATGAACAAGCTGGAAGCCGAAGCCCTCAGGTTCTTCAACTTGCCCCAGTCTGAGAAAGACAGGGCTGGCCCTCCCGACCCATTTGGCTATGGCAGCAAGAGAATCGGTCCCAACGGTGACGTGGGTTGGATTGAATATATCCTCCTTAACACCAATCCTGAAGTCATCTCCCACAAGTCATTTTCCATTTTCCAGGAAAACCCAGAAATATTCCGGTAAAGTCTCTAAACAGAGTCCTCTGTTTCTCCTACAACCTCTCTCTTTGAAAAAGACTTCTGTGTTTTTTTTTTTTTCTTCCTTTTCTGACAATTTCTTTTCCGCTTCCTTGATGTAGGTCTGCTGTGGATTGTTATGTTTCAGCAGTGAAGAAGATGGCTTGTGAAGTGCTGGAATTGGTAGCTGATGGGCTGGAGATTAAGCCGAGGAATGTGCTGAGCAAGCTTTTGAGGGATGAGAAGAGCGACTCTTGTTTCAGGCTCAACTACTACCCACCATGCCCAGAGCTCCAAGCATTGAGCGGAAGAAATTTGGTTGGGTTTGGGGAGCACACAGACCCGCAGATAATTTCTGTCCTAAGATCTAACAACACCTCAGGCCTGCAAATATGTCTGAGAGATGGGACTTGGGTTACAGTTCCCCCTGACCAGACCTCCTTTTTCATCAATGTTGGTGACTCCTTGCAGGTACATTAAACAAGCCCCCCAATCACACGTCACCAAATTGTACACGAGTTTGCCACTGCTATCATTAAGCGAAGACTAGTCTTTTGGCCCCCAGTTTCTGTTATTCTGGGTTTTCCTAAGAAGCTTCTTTAACATGGGATCTTGTTCTGTTTTCCTTTTAAACTCTCTCTCTCTCTCTCACACACACACACACACACACACACAACTAACACTTCATCCTAGGTTAAAAAAGATGCTCAAAAAATTCAATGATTATCTTCATGTTAATAAGCGCCCCCCCCCCCCCCCCCCCCCCCCCCCCCCCCCCCCCCCCCCCCCCCCCCCCCCCCCCCCCCCCCCCCACCACCCCCCCACCACCCCTTCCTCCCAGTTTAAAAAAAATACCCAAAAAAAATAACTATTTTTTTTTTTTTAATAAGCCCCCCCCCCCCCCCCCCCCCCTCTCTCTCTCTCTCTCTCTAGTCAACAATATTGTTGATATTCTTTATGGGGTGTCTTCATTTTCTTTCTTTTCCTTTTTTCCCATAAAAATTTCTAATAAAATGTACTAATCTGGATGTGGGATTGATGCAGGTAATCAGTAATGGGAGGTTTAAGAGTGTGAAGCATAGGGTTTTGGCTGACCATACAAAATCAAGGATTTCAATGATCTACTTTGGAGGGCCACCTTTGAGTGAAAAGATAGCACCTTTACCCTCACTGCTGGCGGAAGGAGAAGAAAGCAATTACAAGGAGTTCTCCTGGTGGGAATACAAAAGGTCTGCATATAAGTCAAGGTTGGGTGATGATAGACTAGGTCTCTTTGAGAAATCTGCCAGCCAATAATGCGGTCGAATTCCCCATTTTAGCAAAGACTATGGTTTTTGTCAAAGCTCAAGATAGTTTGAAAATGTTGACTCTACTTGCCAAAGATGGAAAAACGAATAGGATGTTCTTTTTTTCTCTCTCTCTTTTTGTTTACATCCCAAACCCCCACCCTCCCCCCAAATCTTTTTTTTTTTTTTAATTTCTCGTTCCTTTTTTCTTCTGGGTTTAAATGTAACAACAACTCTTCTACTATCAATGCATGGTTATCATCATCTTCATCGTCATTGTCATCATAAATGTTCTCCAAAAGTAGTGAAAACTCCCCATGAATGACCTCAAACATGTTGATATTACCAATTGCGGTTATCCTTATCCATTCCCCCGCCCTCGTTAGAGCAGTAAAATCACATTAGTAACTGCCGAAGTTGGTGACTTTGTGGGTCACCAACCATAACTTCTTTTTCTTGCAACCCATCAAGGACAAAATGGATTAAATACGTACTGCAAATGCCTTTTCCATCATTTACTAGAAAGCACCGCCACAGATATCCATGGAGTGTCGCTTTAAATACTTATTTTTTCTTCATTTACTATAGGTGAAAAGTAATTTTCCCGGAAATTTATAATCTGTGATCAATGCAGCAATATTTTTGTAAATTAGTTCCGTAATAAGGGGAAACTTCGGAAAGAGAGAAAAGATAAGAGGGAAAGAAATGAAAGGATTATCCTGATAAACTTCCGTGCGTTCTGTCATAGGGCCCCACATGTTTCATATTTTACATGATTGGACTGAAAATAAATCACCTAAGATTAGTGGAAGTGATACAGAACCATCATTTCGGAGTGTGAAAAAAATCATCACCCAGAAAGCATTTTATAATTCTACTACCAAACTTCATTCAAAGGCTTGAAAAAAAAAATAAAATAAAAATAATCTTTTATATTTTTTTTCCTTCTTTCCTTGACTGAGTTCCGAAAAGGGTAGATATCCAATATTTTGAGCTCATGGTTTTTTGGAGTCCCCACTTCCCCACACAATGGAAAGAGAGACTGAGAGAGGCAGAGAGAAGATTCTGATAGGGATAGGGCGCAATCACTCTCATGTTAAGAGTTTGCATTTGACTATCCAACCTCATTGGACTCTCTCTCTCTCTTTCTCTGTCTTTCTCTCTCTGATGGAAAACTCTCTGCATCTATCTCTGTGTTGGAAAGCATTTCATTATCCCAGTCCCACCCATTCTCTGACGCAGCATTTCATCATTCACTTCCTGAAACGGGTCTTGATATTGACCAAGAAACTTAGGTATAATTACTCATCACTTATGCCAGCGCATTGTTTTGACACGCTGAAAAAATAACGAGTGATGCCACGTAAACTGTAAATTGTCCGAACCTCGTTTTTTTTAAAAAAAAGTATAATTTATTATTAATTATTTTTATATAAATTCTATATTTATTTATTTATTTTTTTAAAAAATGAGATAAGATTTACACACTCTGCAACTACACATATCATTTATCAAGAATAACAACTTAAAGTAGGATTAAAATTGATAACTATTGATAGTTCCACTGAAAGAGACTATATTCTATAGAGATAGCTTCAATCTATGTTAAAAAGAACATTATAAAATGACATTAATGAAAGAATCTAAAGATGGGTGCATCATTATCCCATTTATTATCAAGATGCACATAAGAAATATGGGAGCCCCTACAGGCCGGATCACCAGGTGTAATTAGAGGATTTACATCTTCCATTAGGAGGGTGACATGTGGCAGGCACAGTAATTTACAATAGGTGCGAAACATAGAAAACAAACAGTTCCCCTTTTGAAATACAATCTCTCTCTCTTCACTCTCTCACTCTCTCTCCCTTTCACAAACTAAAACTCGATTTACAATCTCTATTCACACACACACACACACTCTCTCTCTCTCTCTACCACAACCAAATTACAAGCATTTCAATGGCAACAACACAATTATGATGTTTCATGAATTTAGCGTGTGAAGAGAGAGTGAAAGTGGAAGAGAGAAAAAGGGAGGAACGGGAAGAGAGAGTGAAATGGAAGTGTGAAGCAACCCACGATAAGTTTCATAAATTTATAACGTAGCACTCTCTCATTGGGCGGTGTAAAACACCCGAAGTCACCGCATCATGTTTTAAGATAAACTCAAGAAGTATATAGAGTTTTGTCAAAAGATTTGTGACAGCTTTAACCTAAATATCTCCTTTGAGAAAAGAAGTGGCATTACTTGGGCTAGCTAAAGGACCCTTTCGTTACAGCATAGGGCCAAAAGGTTTTTGATACAACTTTAGTGGCATGTACTATGTTATTGCACACGATGGTCGAAAAGAATAAGTGGAAAAAAACCTAAGAAATATTTCTAAAATATAGTTTTATGGCATTTATCATGTTTTTTCAAACTACGGCGGTCAAATTTTAGGTGCACACTCCTCTAAATCATGTACTAATAGTGAATGAGCTCATCTTCATGCAGTTATAAGCGTTACTTTTTCATCAAAAAATGGCATGCAACTTGGTGTTCATGAATAGATGACAACATTAACTGCGGGCATGAGAACAGAGAAGCTGCCTCTGGTTCCAATGGCTAGATTACAAAGCACTCATCGAGGTTTGTGAGGATCTCAATTGATCATTTGGAATGCATATTTTCTTTAATTGAATCAACGGTTAAATTTTTTTAAGAGATAGACATTTCACGCGAGTGATCTTAATTACAACATTTAAAATTATATATAAAATTTTCGTGAACTAATTCACATGAGCATTTAATATTAATCTTTTAATTTATTATTATTGTGAACCATCTAATTCAATCAAACAATTATAAATGAGTTCTGCTACATATAATCACTTTTGCATATTTTTTATATACTACTGATGTGATTAATGGTAAAATCAATTACTTTATATTAAAAAATGATATATCCAATCACATCAGTGGAGTGTGCAAAGAGTACGCAAAAATGACTGTACATAAAATTTTTTATTATGAATTTAAGAGTCTCAAATTTGTGAGGGAGAGTGCTTCATCCAAAACAAGGGAGGAACTGATCAAAAGGAAGATAAAGAAAAGAAAACTGCTACATACACAAAGAGATTACACAAAGTAAACCCATAAACATATGTGGTTTTGTATCCGTCAGATCTAGTACTTTACAATCTAACGTAACATATCAAACCACATCAATTCATGGCTTAGTACTTTTGTGTAATCCCTTTGTGTCTAAAATATTTCCTTAAAAAAACCTTAACTTAGCTCACTAATTACTTTTAATTACTATATATTTGGATTATGAAGTATTTTGCTTATATTCCCGTGGCTTTGTGGGGATCGGAACAACGGCCTGAACTTTAAGACACATTGGTGGAACTGATACTTTTCATTTCATAAATAATCTTTTCCAAAGACAACCTAACATTTGACATTCTTCATTATGTGATAATGGATCTGATTCCAACTTCACTTAATAGTTCGGCTTGAGGCCATTGATGTCAACATTGATGAGTTAGCTAGAGATCCCCCATCTTGGATATATACCTTGTTCGCATGCCAAAGTGCTACCTTCACCAATCAATCGATCGATGGATGGTCAACTATGTAAAGTTCCCAAAAATAAAATAAAAAATAAAAAAAGAAGTACGTAAATTAAGGATCCATAATGCTTTTGCTGAAGCCTGAATGCGGACCCCTGCATCAGGCTTAAGTGAGAGATCATTAAACTAATTACCATATAGTTTTATGAACGTAATTCGATCGTGACATTTCCTGTTTCCATTAATTTGTTGGTAGGAAATGCTTGACACAGTACTAGTACTGTTTCTACCTGCCGACGTATATATTGTATTGGTGTCGCGTGTCGCGTGCAGTATTTTGAAAGCAAAGAAAAGTAAATTTGAATGAAATGATCAGTATGGGCATATATATATATATATATATATATATATATGTAGAAATCTCCCTCTAATTCTATGGTACTAGTTATTGCAATTTGATGGATGCAGAATCTCGCGTGAATGCCAAGAATCTAAGTGGAAATAATTGTGATATATACGGCCTCTAGAATTATAATAAGTCATGATCATTAGGACGTGGATGGGTTATAAAGACATGTCATAATTACTAGCTAAGTCTCACAAATCAGATGCTACAAATCAAACCTCTAGGAGCGTCTTTTCTATGCTTGGGATTCACGAGTTTTTCCTTATAATTAGCAATTATTTTCATTTCCAACTTTGATATTTGGATTTTTGTTGTTTTCCTCATCAAAATACCCTCTGTAGGTGCATTGGGAGCTAATATAATTCATCCATTTGCTTCTCATCATTACATCCATTGTCTTCAAGTCAAGAGATAAATACCTCAATCCTATTGAAGGAGCCCCATGTTGAGCATTAGGGCTACCATTTGACCCTCTTTATGCACACCACGCAGGGTGGCAATCGTTGTGGTATGGCTCGCTATCACCCTCTAGCCAAACTGAGAAAGTGATCCCTCCTTGTGGGTGGTGAGCCATCCACGGAGGACACTTCGGCCGTGCTAACATGTGGGGCTCACTCCCTAATAAGGTTGAGGATGGGTAAGGCGATTTTGGAAACTCTAGAGTTGGGAAATTGTAACATATGTGGTGTTTTGGGACTTGAATATTAGAGAATGTGAAATCAGTGTGTATAAGCCTTATGTGCTCGTCTCTCAACGACATTTCCTTATAGGGTTTGAAGATGGCCCTAGTGGTATTTTGGTAGTAATTAATTAGGCCTCATTTGTTTTTACAATCATTTTCATCTCATCTCATCTCATTTAATCATTACAACTTTATCAAATTTTCATACAAAATAAAATAAACAATATTTCAACCTTTTTGAATCTCAAAATAAAAATAATATTACAAAAATATATTTTAACAATATTTTATTTAACTTTAATTTTTATCTTAACTTATTTCATCTCATCTACCAAAGTAAATGAGGCTAAAAGTATGGACAAAGTTTCTACGTAGGATCAAAATCTAGAGTTTTATCCAAACTTTAGGACTTCAAGCGGGAGCCGAGAGATAAATGCATAAAGTGAGCTTTATAACATTTATTGATAGAAAATGATTTACACCCCGGATTGTGTAAGCATTGCGTACTATTTTTTGAAAAAAAATAAAATTTGAGACTTATATGAAAAAAAAAAAAAAGAATTTTACTAATAGATTTCATTTTTTTCAAAATAAGTATACAAGGTATACATAATATCTTATATAGAGCTATATATATCTAGCATAACTCTTTATTAATTATTTTGTGTTACCTAAAATAAATTCACACGGACAATAATAAATATGATAGTCCATAGCAATGATTCCTTTTCATTTAAAACACTCAAATTCAATAAAAATTTGAGAGAATATATATATATATATATATATATAAATATATATATATATATAACCTGCAGGCTGCAATGCTAAACGTCAAAACAAGGTCGATAATAGTACTGCATGTGTATAAATTATAGAATAGCAAAAGCTGTGACAAGATCATGTTTACGGTGGTACAAAATTTGGTACAGTTATAATTCATGCAGGTTGCCCTAGATGTAGCAAGTGCAAAGAGGATAGGGCACAGCAAGTGCCCTTTCGATCGTAGTCATTTTCTGTCTAGTCCAACCTGCAATATTACAAAGGACAACAGATGATAATTAATGGCACTGTCTTTTTGCTATGCAAAGCTATTTATGGGATTACTAAATTTCCAAAACATGTTTGGGAGCAGCCAGCGTTTCCTAGTCATTTTCTGTCTAGGCGATCCATTTTCAACAGACCGACTAGATCTGTTGGATTGTTTAATCAAATCCCAAAAGACAATGACTTCTTTTACATGTAACCTCAAGTTTGCATTAATTTAGGACATTGCTATCCTCCTGCTCCACAAGCAAATGACTAGCAGCTAATGAGCAAAATGTTCTCTCTCTCTCTCTCTCTCTCTCTCTCTCTCTCTCTCTCTCTCTCTCTCTCTCTCTCTCTGTTTTGGATGAGAGAGGCCATACATGTAAAATCTTGTTCCTTTAAGTACATACA
This sequence comes from Carya cathayensis, assembly GCA_011037825.1. Lineage (NCBI taxonomy): Eukaryota > Viridiplantae > Streptophyta > Magnoliopsida > Fagales > Juglandaceae > Carya > Carya cathayensis. Next base: position 328,587 of record QGSO01000520.1, read on the forward strand.
TGTACGGTTTATTTAATGCAAAAGCCAAATCATGTCATGCCAAGGCAAGGATCCAATCATCCAAAGACAAAATCGATCTTCGATTATGGATATTTTGTATACGCTAGCAGCTATTTGCAATATCCTTTCGGTTTCATATAACGGGAAACATCAAACGTCTAAACTGGATTTCTCTGTCGAAACTTGCAATTATTCATAAACACTAAACAACAAAAGTTGATAAAGCTTAGGAAAAAAAACAAAAAAACAGAAGTTGATAAAAGTAGTAAGAGTACATCTGTTTTTAATTATCCAAAAATCACAGCTCGAGAAAAGTACGTTGTTGATCATCACTGTCATATATAGTACTTCATCTGGCAAAGCCATGGAAATTTTGTGGTTGCACTAGATCATCTAGTAAGTGCAAACAGCTGGCCTGGCCGTTAAGAGTAATAAAACCATTACTTCCTAGTCATGGGCCACGGCGCTTTTTCTATGATCTGCAGCATGAAAAATGCTGAATTAGACGAGATGATATTGATGGCCGGTTTACGTACTGCGCGGCGCTGTCTCTATGGAAAAGCAAAAGATCGTGAAAGGCTATATGTATATATTTTTACAGATCATTACTGAATTACTATATTCGGAAAAGTTAATGAAAATTGACAGTTGCATTAGATTTAGTACTGAGTGCAAACTTGTTTGGTCAATTTGGTCATTTTTTAGCTATGAGATTAATATATTTTTTTTTTTGTGGTTATTTCTCGCGGTTGTATATATTACTTCGCTTGAAACATGTATCAGCCCACTAAACATCATGATATATGTAAATGAGTATAATTAAAGGTGTGAAAAATGTAAATATTGAAGCAGCTAAAATATAATTAGTCTTACATTAATATAGATATATATATATATATATATATATATAAAAGTAATTCCTAGCTAACTGCTTGTAAGTGGAGATAGACTCTATAACGATCGAATTTAAAGAGCTCCAGTTGAGATTTTGATTTGGTTTTATGTATGGAATATAAGCTCAATTATTATGGCTTATGCTAATTTTAACCTTATGCATGTTGTCTCAAATGGTGTTAGAGTGACCTAGCTAGCTATTAATGCCATATGGAGCTAAAGTACCACTTGAAAAAAGATTCTCTTACGTTTATATACAAACTTGAGAACCTCAAGCGATAGAGTGAGAAAAATATATAAAATGAACCATACAATATTTATTATTCGCTTAATATTACTCCAGATATTTATACAAACAATAATAAATATTTATGGCATATTTTATATATTTATTCTCTCCCACTTGAAACCTTTAAATTTTGACAAGATATTGATGAGCACTTTATCCAAAGCACTTAGTATCATTAATTTGGATGGTGATGCTAGGGCAGAATAGATGATTATTCTGACGGTTAGTTAAATAACAGAAGCAAGAGATTGAGACTGGGAAAATCAAAAACAAAGAGAAAACTCTGAGATTAGGGTCAATAAAATAAATTGAATACTTGTTCTCTTGAAGCCTACAAGCCGAGCTTAACTAGCTAACAAAAAATGGCAAAATTGTAATTTAGGCCAAACAGTAAAATATGAGATAAGATAACTATAATTAAAATCTAGCCTAAGAATCCAGAATAAAATTGTTACTAAAGATAAACATTACCATAAAAGAAAATTAACTAAAGATGGAAAAAATTAACTAAAAATGATGATTCAGAAGGAAAAATGGTTGATTTTGTCGACAAGGGGCCCACAGGCAAAGCATGGTGACCACGACATGCACGGTAAAGAGAGCTTTCTAGATTGAGGTCATATGCGCAATGCTAACATCTATAGGCCAAGTTATGAGAAAAATATACTAACAATGTCATTTTCCTCGCCCAACCGATAAATAAGTCGTAATCGTCCAAATCCAAGAAATACCAATATTTCTTGTCCACATCTGCCTCTTCTCATCCAAATCTTAGGAATACGCATATCTTCCCACTAGTTTTGCACCGGTCTACCTCTTTAAGGTAGTCTAGTGCTTTTAACGTTGCATCTATCAGTTGAACCTCATGATCACTAGGCCTCGATCCTCTGCATAAGAGGGCCCTCCTAATATTTTCCCTTTATTTTTTGTTAGATATTGTAAAGATGTTACTGGCCGGTTAAATTATTTTAAATTTTCTTTTCAAAACGAGGGTTGATTTTATAATTAAGCAGCATGCATGCATGGTAAGAGGAGGCTAAAATAGATTACAAGGTTACACGTGTGGGCCACCGTCACCTCCTTTACTTGATCTCTTAAGAAAACGAAAGCAAAGTCTAGACTTAGAGATCTCTAGCAAATGCAGCCTCCATAACTTAGATAAATTCATTACATGACTTCCAATATGCCCATTGCATGCAAATATGTTCTTTTTACTACAGTAAACTTTAAAAGCCACTTGATCATGATGGCCTTGGCAATGACGAATTAACAGAAATTAACAGTACTATATACTTTCTGTGTATATATATATATATATGGACCTACCTATTCACGATCCAAAAAGCTTTAGGATTGTTATATACTATATGGTTAGATTCAAAACCCTATTAGAATATAGGGTATGTATTAGCATTATATCACGTACACATAAACTCGACATTCACGACGTACATGATCCAAGTGATCTATCAACATTGGTTTGAATCGTTTGATTGTATCCTAGCTAGCCTTCTCTTTTTTATGGAATCCCATTTGACACCTATACGTACGTATTTAATGAATTAAGTTAAAACCATATATGCTCTAGATTGTTCGATTCGGATTCTAGAGATAATGGCTGCTCTAATACCAATTGTACGTTATAGGCCTATTCATACATTCAAAAGTTTTAATACCATTAAATACTGATTTGGTTAAACCCTTAACATTAATTAGTAATATCATGATATGCCATACCATTCAAGAATATTACTCACGAGTAGTGGGTCATTAATTTATATATGTTTCATATAGTGAGACGGAACAATATCTAACGTACACGATATTCAAAATAAGAATATTCTTATGAAGAAATACACACACACACACGTACACACACACACACACACACACACACACACACACACACACACATATATATATATATATATATATATATATATATATATATATATATATATATATATATCTTGATTCCGGCCAACTTTGATTCTCACTTAAAAACTGGACAATTGTCTCATGTGCCTTTATTGAGATGAGCGGGCGCATGAGGCGCATGGGATGCGACGAAGACGAGCACTGAGCAGGCGCATGCGCATGAGACCCGTCGAAAAGGAAGGCATATGTACGTGTGCTAGCTAGGTAGCCAGCTTCTAGAATTCTTGAACTAATTAATTGAGTTATAAAGTAGAAAGTTTTGAGCAGCAAAGCAAGCCAGCCCCATGTATATATGGAAATGTCACTATCCTTCACGAGCAGTACCAGTGCAGTGGCTTGGACCGTTGTGTTGTGCTATGAATTGAAAGCAACTCAAAAGCTTTTTCGATTCACTCACTTGCATGGGGCCTGGCTCACGCAAGAGATTTCGCGATCCCTCTATTTCAAATGGACGGTGCTTTCCTGGCTGTCTTCAAGATAAATGAAAAAGTATTACAAATATGTCAGATTTATTTTTTTATCAAATCAAATCACGTCAATCTATAAATTTATTTGCGCTAACGGTATCAAGTACAAATAGGTGTGAATCAGGTACCATGGCAGCTTTTTAAAGTTGTTTTCTTAGACCGCAGACAATTGCTTTCCTAGCTGATGAGTCTGATCAGGACGACTACCTTTTGACATTCTCTTCTCTAAATAGTAGGTTACTCAGCATTCTTCCCATATTTGATTTCCAAGTCCACATTCATTCACTACTGAGTGACATTGACATCTGAAATGGCCTAATTATAAGTAGGTGTCACTTCCACCTTTGAAAATCTTTTTTGCTTCTATATCTGTATGGAAAGTTCATCACGAAATTCTACACTGCATGTGAACACCATGTCGAGGTGGTTTCCACCCTCCCATAATGATAAAACGCGATGACTTTTATTTGACAATAATATCCCATTTTCTCATCATGAAGTCTCAACCTCGATCAATGGGGAGCATCGAAATTATATATGGACCTCATGTTTAATTTCTTCCAATCTCTACAAGGCTACAAGCAATTATTTGTTTTTGAAATTTATTTTTAAAAAAATCTGAACAAACTGTTCATTTCTGTCTTGAAAGGAAAATGAAACCACTCGGAATATAATGTTTGTAAACTTTATTTTCAACTCTATGATAGGAACTTTCAAAAATAATTTTTCGAAAGAAAAATTATATTTACAAGTCGATGTGAATTGAATATCATATTTAGTAAAATTCTTACACAATATAATTTGATTTGAGAGATCAATTTTAAAATTTAAATATTATAAATTAAATTTTACTATTTAATTAATATGAATGATATGTTTTTCCAACCTACTCGAAAATAAAATAACTCTTTATGAAAAGACAAGCACATCCGCATGCACTTGTACAATTATTTATTGAAGATGCAGACCTGTGTTTTGGTCTAACCAGCAAAGTAGTAAATGAAGTAGGACTTGTGTAGCCAGCAGGCCCAGGAAAGAAAAGGACAAGGAGTTGGATATGGGCCAACTCATGCACTGTCCAATGAGTCCAAATCTGGAGCACTACATACTCTGACAGATGCGCTAGATTTAAGAGCATCCTAATTGTCACATATTTGGGTACGGAGAGTACCTCAACTCTCCTCAACACTTCTCATTACTATTCCTTACTTTATTATTATTTTTTATCTACTTTTATTATTATTCTTTACTTTTTATTACTATTTATTACTTTATTATTATTTTTCACCTACTTTTTATTACTATTCACAATTCTCCTCAACACCCAAACCCAAATAAATTCCACCTGATTTGATGGTGCCACGTGCTTGGGTTCAGGTCTCTCTGCCTTGGATTTGCTATATAAAAGTAACACGTTGGATCGGCCTATTAAATTCATATATATCTGCTATATAAATCAGTGCGAATTGGTGGATGAATCAGTGTTTTCATCCACCAATTTCTTTTCAATTTTGTTCGTCGTTTTCTCTTTTCCTCCCCCCTTAGGTTCCTGCTTTTCTCCTCAGATGTTGATTTTGGCTATTGTTTTTTCCTGTTTTACCCCTAATTTTATAACCAAGTTACAACTTGGGAGTCCCAAGCCCATACGCATATGCATGAAAGAAAAAAAAAAATACATTAGAATCTTCTACTCAGTTTAGCATGTTTGAATTTATACACTATGATCAAATAGATCATAGGCATATGCATGAGAGGAAAAAGAAAAACCTTCCAAATAGATAAATCCAACCGAAAAAAAATAAAACTACATTTCAACAAACACAAATCGAACACCACATTTACATCCAACAAAAAAAAAAAAAAAAAGAGAAGAAGAATCCAACAAATCCAAGTACACAAATCTAAGACTGACATATACATCTAGGAAATTAAAAATCTACACTGAAAAAATCCTAACTTTGTGAAAATTTTTAGCAAATCTAAGAACAACAAAAATTGAACACCAAGATCTACATGCAGGAAAATAAAAATCAAGGTTAAAAAAACCCTAGCTACCGAGGATTTTTACCAAAGCCAAGAACAACACGAATCAAACACCGAGATTTACATCCACGAAAAAAAAATGGAGGAGAAGCATCGAGGAAATATCAAAATGAAGTAAAAAAAAAAAAATTCTTAAGTAAATATCAAAAGCCTTCGATTCCACCCAAAAAATTTCCTTTTTCATTCCTCTCGGATGTTTATACAAAAAATACGAGCACAAGCTTTGGTACAGATCTGAAACATATCTAAAGAACACGACTGAAGATCTATGACAGATCTAAAGATCAACTACAAGGCCCAATTGCAACTTGGTTATGGAGCCCAACAGATCGACAATTTTTTCCATGATTTCCGTCCACACAAAGAATAAAGTGGCGGTTGAGAGTGACGGTTTTTGTTGGTGTAGAAGGGACGGAGCATAGATACAATAGGAGAGAGAGAGAGAGAGAGAGAGAGAGAGAGAGAGAGGTGGTTGCACTGTAGCAGATGAGATGAGGAAAGGGAGAGACTTTTCTGGGAAAGTTGGTGTTAGTGATGGAGTTTTGTGAGAATGGGAAAGAGAGAAACACATGGAGAGAAATGAGAAGAAGAGACGGAGAGAAAGACGAAGAAGAGAATAAATAGCTAGGGTTCCTTCTATAAACAGCGTCGCATAGAGTGCATCGGTTTAGGGGGTAGTTGGGCTTTCGATATTAAATTTTTGGGCTTCCTATGTAGAAAAAAATTATGCTTTAAAAATCGACTCATCTGAATAAATTAAAATTTTTAACGACATGTTATTTTCTTCGCTTTTATATTCTAGAAAATTATTGAATTTATTTATCACATTTTAGTACTTCACATTATATTGCTCTTGCTTCTAACTATTTTGCATATAATTAGTAACAAGTTTATAATTAAAAAGTGATTCCGTTTTATTAATGTATGAAAAAATGTTTACGAAAATTTTTTAGATGAATTAAATTGATAAATTCTTTTCCTCGATCTAAAATTATAAATTAAACTGTTTATGAAGATATGCAGTGATGAAATTAGTATTTTTTAACATATATATATATATAAACAATTTTAATACCAACTGTTCATAAAATTGTAATAACAAAAATAAATCTTAAAAAAATTGAATCAAATTTTGAGGAATTTTTTTCCCTTCAGTTTTCAGTTTAATATTCATATTATTAAAATATTTGAAACTTCCGACTGCAGAATTTTAAATTATGATGTTATATATTTATTTTGTAAGTGATAAATATACAACGTGTGCATTGAGTTATAACTGTTGGTATATAATATTTTAGGACTTTTTATCATTTATTCATTTACTGTAAATAGGCTCAGAATATTCTAGACTTAGGTTGGTTAGTGGTCCTCTGCCTTTTGTAATAGTTTTTTATTCCCTCTTGTATTTGTATAAATACACCACTTCTCTCAATATGAATTAAGAAAGGAATTCGTGAAAATCTCCCAGGCTTACATGGTATCAGAGTTGCTCGACTAGCAGTCTCGTGATCCATGGCCTCACTTCCTCAGCCTTCTATCACACATCCCTCTCCTTCTCTCATCTTCTCCTTCACTAACGTAATCACTCTTAAACTTACTACAGAAAATTACTTATTATGTGTTGCCAGATGACTAACATAAGAGAGAGGGTGAATTAAGTTGTATTTAAAAATTAACAATTATAAATCAAATACACAATATAAAATATAAACAAAATACGAAACAGTAATAAATATAAAGAGTAAGAGCAAGAGAGAAGCAAACTTAGAATGTTAACGAGGTTCGACCCCACTGCCTACGTCCTCGCCTCAAGCTACCCCTTGAAGATCCTCAAATTCACTATTCAACCTTATTTAGGTGGAGATAGAAACCTATTACACCTTTGAACAACACCGCTACAAAGGATCTATGTAGAACATCCTCTATATTTGCAATTACCTTACACGTAGTAATTCAACTATTCTCTGTGTAGAACACTTTATACACGCACAAGGGTTATACACACCATTTTACTTATACAAGAACTGATAGTGGGTAGGTTATCAGAGAACACTCCTCAATGAGTGAAATAAGAACAATACAGCGCAAACTATATTTTTCAAAATGAACAAGGGTTAAGGCTCAATGCTTAGAGAAGAGAGAATGAAAGTTTTGAATGAATGTTGTATGCTCTTGGTGTTGTGAACTGAAGTTCTCAAATGATCTATTTATAGGCATATGAGATTTCATATTCAAATTTAAAATGATTCACATGTCAAAGACAATATCATTTACTTTTTAAAAATTTCAAACCTAATCTTTTACTTTTGGCATATGACAAAAAGAATACACTTTACTTTTCAAAATTTTCAAACAAAATCATCTACTTTTTACATAAGTCAAAAAGAGTATCAATCACTTTTGAAAATATTCAAATAAAGCATGCACATGTGAAAGATGACAATCAATAATCTTTATTATTTTTAACATTTTCAAATAAAATCATCTACTTTTTGCATAAGTCAAAAAGAGCATCAATCACTTTTGAAAATATTCAAATAAAGCATGCACATGTGAAAGATGACAATCAATCATCTTTAATATTTTCAAAATTCAAACCTTTAATCATGTCATGCACTTGTGAAAGATGACAATCAATCATCTTTCAAAATATTCAAATTTAATTTTTAAAATATTCATGCACATGTGGAAAATGTATTTTAATGCTTTATGATAAAATATTAATTTTGAGTCTTAATCCTAATTTCGAATTTTTAAGAGATTTACAACATTACTCTATGACTTTAATGTGAACTTGTTCTCTTTTTGCTCATACTTGGTTCCTTGATATGCTTGATTCCATTGTGTAGACAACTTGAGTTTGAGACTCCTTTATTCTTTGAATTCATTTGTTATCATCAAAATCTATGTGTAGATATATAATTACATAAAATTTGAAACATTGGGTTCAACACTATGGAAGGTGCAAATATCAGCTTACCTTAGAAGACAAGATCTCTATTGCTATATTGATGGCACCTTACCCTGTCCAGCAAAATTTCTTCCTTCTATTTCCAACAAACCACCAAAAGTCAGCACTGATTATACGTCTTGGGTGAGGACAGATCAATTGGTTCTCAGTGTTCTGTTATCCTCTCTCTTTGACTCTATCATCATCCATGTTCCATCAGCCACTACCTTCTGCTCTCTATGGGATTCCCTTATCTCCATATTTGCCTCTCATTCTCAGGCAAAAGAATTCCAGCTATGTTTTTAGCTGACTAATTTATCTCGTGGTAATTAAACCATCACTGACTATTTTGGTAAGGTTAGGTCCATAGTTGATAGTCTTGCCTCCACAAGCAACCCTTTACCAGACAAAGAATTAGTCCAATACCTACTCTATAGCTTAGGTCCTCTCTATGAATTATTTGTTACCTGGATGACCACCTCCTCCAATCCTATTTCTTCTCAAGAGCTATACCATATTCTTCTTATCCATGAGAACAGACTTGCTCACACTTCTAAACAAATCATAAAACCCTCAGCCAATTTCAGTGCTCATGGCTCTCCTGGAGGAAGATCTCAGCGAGGTAGATCATCTCCTCGAGGTCAACAGGGTCAAGGTCGTGGCAATTACTCTGGCCGTGGTGGTCATTACTCACATAACTCCTCTGGGAACACTCATCAAACACCTGGTGGTGCTCGACCAACTTGCCAAGTTTGCCAAAAACCAGGTCATATTGCCCTTCAATGTCGTCATAGATTCAATCATTCATACCAAATGGAAGCTCATCCTTACTTCTCAGCTAATTATACATCCAACTCTCCTGCCCAAATTCCTTTCAACAATTTCCAAAACTACACCTCGGATGCCTCTTGGTATCCTGACTCTACCGCAACCCACCACATCACCAATGATCTCTCTAACCTCAATCTGTCCAGTGAACACTACAATGGACTGAAGGCATTCGCATGGGTGATGGATCGTGTCTTTCGATTCAAAACATCGGTGCCTCTACTTTGCTCTCTAACGCATCTTCCTTTTTTTTGCATGAATTGCTTCACATTCCCAATATCTCCTAGAATCTTGTTTCTGTTCTTCAATTCTGTAAAGATAACCATTATTTTTTTGAATTTCATGTGAATTTTTTCTATGTGAAGGACATCTGGACGGGGAGGTCCCTCCTCACCGAACCAACACGTAATGGTCTTTATGTTTTTCCTTCAATAAACACTCTTGCCTCAGTTCATCTTGGAGAGAAAACTTCCATCTCGGGGTGGCACCATCGTCTCGGTCACGCTTCTCTTGATCTCATGTCCAAGATTCTGCACACTAAGTGTTTACCTGTATCCCGCAAAGATGATGTTGCTTTTCAATGCTCAGCATGCCCTCTTGCCAAAGCCTCTAGGCTTCCGTATATCTTAAGTTCGGCCCATTATACAAGGCCATTAGAAATTGTTAGTGCGGACCTTTGGGGCCCATCTTCTGCAACTTCCAGAAATGGATTCAAATATTTTATCTTATTTGTGGATCATTTTAATTTTTCTATTAAAATTAAAATCTAATGTGTTTCAAGTTTTTTCAACATTTTTACCTTATCTTGAACGTCTCTTTAATTCAAAATTACTTGTGCTACAAATGGATGGTGGTGGTGGATTTACACCACTCACTTCTGTTTGTCAAAAATTTGAAATTACACATCATTTTTCATGTCCACATGCTCATCAGCAAAATGGGTTTGTTGAACGCAAGCATCGACATATTGTCGAAACTAGATTTGCGCTCTTAACTCATTCCTCTCTTCCTAAAAATTTTTGGGTTAAAGCTTTTGAAATAGCGATTCACTTAATTAACTTGCTACCTTCAAAAGTTCTTAATAATAAATCTCCTTATTTTTTGATTCACCAAAAGGATCCAGATTACACCTTTTTAAAGGTGTTTGGTTGTGCATGCTGGCCCAACTTGAGGCCCTATAACAAAAACAAATTAATGTTTCAATTCACACCATGTGCTTTCTTGGGGTACAGTAATTCCCACAAAGGCTATAAATATTTTGATCCAAATTCTCATTGTCTTTACATATCGCGGGACATTGTTTTTCACGAGGGCTCATTTCTTTATTTTCACTCGAAGCCCATTTCTTCCAGCCCACCTACTTTACCAAACCCTGCTACACACACAACTCTGTCCTTATTTTCTCCATTAATCCTAGGGCCCGACCCAAGTTTGGCCTCCACATCGTCACTCTCTCCAGAATCTTCATCCCTTCACCTAACCCTACCTCCAACTAAGAATCTCCATCTCCTTCAAATCAACCAACCTCGACTCAGAGTCCTGAAAACCCTACCTCGTCCTTTGTACCTCCTCCCCCCACTATTCCTTCCTCAACATCGACTATTCTATGTCCTCCTCGTTCTCTTGTCATAACCCGTAGTCACACTAACTCCTCCCGAACTCATGTTTTTCGAGATGGCACGATCCCTTACCCACGGTAGCAAAATTGTTTTCTTATTGTTGCAGATGTATCAGACAATCCATCCAACTTCTTGATCGCGAACAAATTCCCTAAGTGGCAAGCCGCCATGGCCCATGAATATCGTGCTCTCCTCCATAACAAAACATGGAGTCTAGTACCCCCTGATCCCTCCTTTAATATTATAGGTTGTAGATAAATGTTTAAAACAAAGTTCCATTCGGATGGCTCCTTCGAAAGAAAGAAAACCTGTTTGGTAGCCAAAGGCTACCATCAACAGCCTGGGCTTGATTTTCATGATACCTTCAGTCCTGTTGTGAAATCCACAACTATTCGCTTGATTATTTTACTTGCTGTTACGAATGGCTGGCTTATACGTCAGCTAGATGTTCAAAATGCGTTTTTACATGATACTGTCTATATGCAACAACCCCAAGGTTTCATTGATCCGAAATATCCTAATTTTGTATGTAAATTGGATAAGGCTATCTATGGCCTCAAATAGGCTGGTTTGCACAGCTCAATACTTGGCTACTTGGTTATGGTTTTTCAGCATCTCAAACTGATCATTCTCTGTTTATATTGAATCATGGTGACTTGAAAATGTTTATGCTCATTTACGTTGATGATATTGTTGTCACCTCATCACAACCAAGTGCAATTGACTCTCTAATTAGTGCTTTGTCTCAAGAATTTACTATTAAAAATCTTGGATGTTTGTCATTCTTTCTTGGACTAGAAGTTGATTATTCGGATTCTGGACTTTTTTTGTCTCAAAGAAAATATATCAAGGATTTACTGAGTAGGACCACTATGCTTCACTCAAAACCTGCGACCTCACCAATGGCGTCCTCTATTAAATTGTCTCAATATGACTCTCCTGAGTTTGAGGATAGTACACTTGTTGCCTAGATGACTAACACAAGAGGGGGGTGAATTGAGTTGTATTTAAAAAAATAACAATTATAAATCAAATATACAATATAAAATATAAACAAAATATGAAACAACAATAAATATAAAGAGTAAGGGTAAGAGAGAAGCAAACTCAGCATGTTAACGAGGTTCGGCCCCACTGCCTACGTCCTCGCCTCAAGCTACCCCTTGAGGATCCCGAATTCACTATTCAACCTCTTTCAGGTGGAGATAGAAACCTATTACACCTTTGAACAACACCGCCACAAAGGATCCGTGTAGAACACCCTCTACACTTGCAATCACCTTACACGTGGTGATACAACTATTCCTGTGTAGAACACTTTCTACACGCACAAGGGTTATACACACCCTTTTACTGATAAAAGAGCTGATAGTGGGTAGGTTATCAGAAAACACTCCTCAATGAGTGAAATAAGAACAATACAAGCACAAAATATATCACTCAAAATAACACAAGGGTTAAGGCTCAATGCTTAGAGAAGAGAGAATAAAAGCTTTGAATGAATGTTGTATGCTCTTGGTGTTGTGAATGTGAAGCTCTCAAATGATCTATTTATAAGCATATGTGACTTCATATTCAAATTTAAAAAGATTCACATATCAAAGACATCATCATTCACTTTTCAAAAATTCAAACCTAATCTTTTTACTTTTTGCATATGACAAAAGGAGCACACTTTGCTTTTAAAAAAAAATCAAACCTAATCTTTTACTTTTTGCATATGACAAAAGGAGCACACTTTGCTTTTCAAAAATTTCAAACCTAATCTTTTACTTTTTTGCATATAACAAAAGGAGCACACTTTCCTTTTCAAATTTTTCAAACAAAGACATCTTCCTTTTGCATAAGTCAAGAAAAGCATCAATCACTTTTGAAAATATTCAAATAAAACATGCACATGTGAAAGATGACAATCAATCATATTTAATATTTTCAAAATTCAAACCTTTAATCATGTCATGCACATGTGAAAGATGACAATCAATTATCTTTCAAAATTTTCAAATTTAATTTTCAAAATATTCATTCACATGTGAAAAATATATTTTAATGCTTTATGATAAAATATTAATTTTTGAACCTTAATCCTAATTTCAAATTTTTAAGAGATTTACAATATTACTCTATGACTTTAATGTGAACTTGTTCCCTTCTTGCTCATACTTGGTTCCTTGATGTGCTTGACTCCATTTTGTGGACAACTTGAGCTTGAGACTCCTTCATTCTTTGAATTCATTTGTTATCATCAAAATCCATGTGTAAATATATAATTACACAAAACTTGAAACCTTAGGTTCAACAATCTCCCCCTTTTTGATGATGACAAATACTTGATAGAACCTGAAACCTGTATTAATACTTAAACTCCCCCTGAGAATGTGCGTTAGTTTTTCAAGCAAAAATATAAATATAATTCCAAGCATATATAACAAGTTTAGCAATTTAAACAATGTTAATGTTCTAGTCTAAAACTTCTCCCCCTTTTGGCATCATTAAAAAGGATCGGCAGCAAGTAAATGATGAAGAAAACGGTGCGTTAATAGACACTGTAGATAGTTGAAAAAGGAGCCGTCCGTGACCCGACAAGTGCTGCAAAGCCTCGAGGCCTAACTCTATGAATTTAGTCGGCTAAGATTTATACGATCGCCTGATGTTGTTGACAAACGGGATTGAAGGCTCTGAGTTTCTATTAAAAAATCATTTTCATCTATCGGATACCCAAAAAAATACATCGCTTCTTGACCTGAGTTCTGTTTTTCCATAATGATAGAATGGCCGAACAAATCTCTTCCACTAATGTTCCAGACTTGAATCAGGAACCCTTGATGCATCAACCATCAATCTTCTCTCATAAGGCCGTCAATACCATGATAGGAGCAGAGAACCGTTTTTCTAGTAGGGCTGATTATGAGATTATTGCAGAATCAAGAATGCTCAGTAGTCAATATGCTGCCTCTGTTACGATCATACCTCGGAGGTTAATGGCGAGGGTAAATGAGATTGATCATCTTAGCATCCAAATATCTGAGTTACGACAGAAGCTTGCTAATAAGGATAGAGAAAATAAAAGGCTAAAACAAGAAAACAAATAGTTAAAAAAAATTTACAGATTGGTATGCTCATGATCTGCAACCACGAATAGAGGAGCTGGAACGAGAAAGAGTTCAGATACAAGGTCAACACCGGCAAATAACAACAGAGGTTCATCGTTTACTAGAAAAATAGGGACAATCTACTGTTAATTTCGCTGGCTTAGTAAGAAAACTTTTGACAATGTGTGTCCAGCATATCTTGTATTTCTTTTGACTAAATAAGATTTGAAGAGACAATCGTTTGTCTTGTTCTTTATGCTATCTCTAGGGGTGAGTATCGGCCGGTCCGGACCAGCCAAACCGACCGGACCGGCCATTTTTGGACCGAACCGAACCGGACCGAATGAGTCCGGTCCGGTCCCGGTCCAAATTTAGGGGGATCGACCAAGTTCGGTCCTGTCCCGGTCCAGGGGTTTTCTACCCCGGACCGGACCGAACCGAATAAAAATTAAAAAATATATATTTATATATATTATTTATATAATATTTGTATATAATTAATTATATATGGTATAAAAAAATATTAATAGTCTAATATAGATTGTAGTTATACTTATACTAATATAGTTATACTAAATCATTATAACTAATACTTCAACAATAGCTATAGTGACATATAATAATAGTCTACTATTAATACTAATATACTATTATATAATTTATATACTTATACTAATCATTCTAATTAATACTATGTATAGCTATATAGTATATTTATCACTATAATTAATATAATTTAATTATCACTATACTATAATTTATATAGTTATACTAATCATTATAGTTAACACTTATATAATTATACTAAAGCACTGATTCATCATAACTAATATTACTAATATATAGCTATATTGATGGTCTAATACTATTATAATTTATATAGTTATACTAATCATAATAAGTTAATAACTAAATCACTAGAAATATAACTATATATATTTAGTATGAATTTATTATTATATTCTTTAATATATAACTATAATATATAGTACTAGTATATATTAATATATTATAAGAGTTATAGTATAAATATAATATAGAAATTATAATATACTAAATCACTATAACAGTATAACTAATACTAATATATAGTTATACTTATAATCTACTATTATATAGTTCTAATAATTACTATAATTAAAACTAATATATAGCTATACTGTATACTTATATAGTTATACTAATACTATTAGTCTATTATATAGTCTAAGACTCTCAATTCTAATATAGGCTATATAGTTATAACTAATACTAATATTTATATTAATACTAATAAATTAATAATGTAGAATATAGTTATACTAACTAACCGATTCAACATAACTAATATTACTAATATAATATAGCCAAATTGAATTACTAATAGTCTAATACTAAATCAATTATATAGTTATACTAATCATAAATTCATAATAACTAAATCATTATAAGTCTATAACTATATATATTTAGTATCAATGTATTAATATATTCTTTAATGTATAACTATTAGCTATAATATATAGTACTATAATATATAGTACTAGTATAACAAATCAAAAAAATATATATAGTACTAGTATATATATTAATGTATTAACATATTATAAAAGTTATAGTATAAATTATAATATATCATATATTTGTAAATTTATAATAGTATTAGTATAGTTAGCTTAATATGTAATCTGTTAGTATTAAATCACTATAACTATATAGAGTATTAGCAATAAGAGTATTACTAATTTACTATTATAATATTATTTCTATTATTTAATATAGTATTACATATAGTATCACTATCATTACATATAGCTATTAGTTATAGTATTAGTACTAGGATAGTTATTAGTACTAATAGACTAATAGTATTAATTATTAGTATTACATATAGTTACATATATTACTATTATTGCTATTACTATTACATATAGTTACATATATAGTTATCACTATTACTATTATTACATATAGTTATTAGTTATATTATAGTTATTATTACATATAGTTATTAGTTATAGTATTATTACTAATAGACTAATAGTATTAGCTTATTACTAATATATATATATATAATAGTATACTATATGTATATATATTAAATATATCACAATATAATTACATAAATATTAAACAAAATTTCATTGGATTAAAATTTAAAAAAAAAAATAGGGTGGACCGAACGGACCGACCGGACCGAACCGGTCCTTAGGAAGTTCGGTCCGCTCCAGGGTGGGGAAACCCTGGACCGAATAGGTCCGGTCCGGTCCGGAAAACCTCCCCGGACCGGACCGAACTCCCCTTAGCTATCTCTATAAAATCAGTCTTAAAGTTCATCCGATTTGCATCAAATCTTATTCTCATCTCTATAACTCATCTGCATTCTTTCAACATTATCGCTTTAAGTTTTTCAATTATTTTCTCAATGGCTCATTCTTCTAACATTCCTCTAAATCCATCCATGAGACATTCTACACATCAATCTCCTGTCCTTTCTGCAGCTACCATTGGTGCCATGTTGCAGCAAGAGAATAATAGTTTGAAGTCAGACTCCGATGCTATCTACGACTTGGTGAGTCTTGGGACTCGCTACTCATCCTCTATTGCTGTTTTTTCCCAGCGGGTACAAGCCAAAAACCATGAGGTTGAAAGGCTTAAAGAACAAATTGTTGTACTTCAACGAATTGTTCAAGAGTCTCACACAAGGGAATGAATCATTCGGCAGAAGAATAAACAGTTGAAATCTCTATTAGATTCTTCATTCCGCTTGCCAGTTCCCATGGATAGGGATGACATGATATTGTATGAAGAGAATGAGCGTCTCAAACATGAGGCTAAGAACCTCAAGTTTATGTAAAAGTATTTAAAAAAATATCTCTCTATTTTTATGAACTCTGGTCTACCTTTTAAGAGATATTCATAACATGCATCATACCTATTTCTCTTCTAATCATACACAATCTATCTTCTGGTAAAGGTTTTGTGAATATATCTGCTAACTGATTGTGTGTGTTTGTGAACTCTAGTACTATATCACCTTTCTGCACATGATCTCGAAGAAAATGATATCTTATTTCAATATGCTTAGTTCTAGAATGTTGTATTGGGTTCTTTGAAAGATTTATAGCACTTGTATTATCACATTTGATTGGAATGTGATTATACATGAGTTTAAAATCTTCAAGTTGTTGCTTCATGTAAAGAACTTGAGCACAACAACTACCCGCAGCAACATATTCTGCCTCAGCAGTAGATAGTGCAACAGAATTTTGTTTTTTACTAAACCAGGAAACTAATGCATGACCTAAGAAGTGACATGCTCCACTAGTGCTTTTTCGATCTATTTTACAACCAGCATAATCTGCATCTGTGTAGCTGATTAGATCGAAAGATGTGTGTTTAGGGTACCATAACCCTAGGTTAATTGTACCACTAAGATATCTAAGAATGCGCTTAACTGCAATTAAATGAGATTCTTTTGGAGATGATTGAAAACGTGCACATAAACACACACTGAACATAATATCTGGTCTACTGGCTGTCAAATATAATAAGCTACCAATCATACCTCGATATACTTTCGAGTCAACTGTCTTACCGGATTCATCTTTATCAAGTTTAGTAGATGGGCTCATTGGTGTTCCAGTTTCCTTAGCACCTTCCATCCCAAACTTCTTCAGCAATTCCTTAATATATTTTGATTGATTGATGAATGTCCCACTTTTTACTTGCTTAATTTGCAATCCGAGAAAGAATGTAAGTTCTCCCATCATGCTCATTTCAAATTCATCCTGCATAGTCTTAGCAAAAACTTGACACATATTTTCATTAGTAGCACCGAATATTATATCATCAACATAAATCTGAACCAAAAGAATATCATCATTTTCGTATTTAATGAAAAGAGTTGTGTCGATTTTTCCTCTTGAGAAACCTTTTTTAATCAAGAAACCACTGAGTCTCTCGTACCACGCTCTAGGAGCTTGTTTGAGTCCATATAGTGCTTTTGTGAGTTTGAAAACATGATTTGGAGAAATATGATTTTCAAAACCTGGAGGTTGCTCAACATATACCTCTTCATTTATAAAACCATTTAAGAAAGCACTTTTAACATCCATTTGAAAAAGTTTGAAATCTTTATAACAAGCATATGCAAGTAGCATTCGAATAGCTTCTAATCTTGCGACTGGTGCATATGTCTCATCATAATCAATTCCTTCTTCTTGATTGTAACCTTGGGCTACAAGTCGAGCCTTATTTCTAGTAATGACTCCGGACTCATCTTTCTTGTTTCTAAAAACCCATTTTGTTCCAATAATAGTATGATTTTTGGGTTTAGGAACAAGTGTCCAAACATCATTTCTTTCAAATTGATTAAGCTCTTCTTGCATAGCTAGAATCCAAGATTCATCAAGAAGTGCTTCATCAATATTTTTAGGTTCAATCTGAGATAAAAAAGCAGTATGATTGCAAATATTTCTAAGAGATGATCGAGTGCTTACACCTTGTGAAGGTTCTCCCAGAATTTGTTCCACTGGATGATCTTTCACAAATTTCCACTGTTTGGTTGCATCTCGTATTAAATTTTGATGATCTTTCCTGATGTCTCCATGTTGGACTTCCTCTATTGTGTTCTCTTTGTTGAGATTGAGACTTTCTGTATTATTTATACCTCCTGTTTCTTCATCAATGGATTTCTTGGAGAGTAGAGAATTAGATTCATCAAATACTACATGCATAGATTCTTGTACAGTTAAAGTCTTTTTATTGAATACTCTATAAGCTTTACTATTTGTAGAATACCCGAGAAAAATACCTTCATCCGATTTTGCATCAAATTTGCCTAAATTATCCCTGTCATTCAAAATAAAACATTTGCATCCAAATATATGAAAGTAACCAATGTTGGGCTTTTTCTCATTCCAAAGCTCATAGGGGGTTTTATCTAATTTAGACCTTAGCATAACTCTATTTATAACATAGCATGCAGTACTTACCGCTTCGGCCCAAAAATAACTGGGCAAGTTGTTCTCATTAAGCATTGTTCTTGCCATCTCTTGAAGAGATCTATTTTTCCTCTCTACTACCACATTTTGTTGAGGAGTTCGTGGAGTAGAAAAATTATGCACAAAACCATTTTTATCACAAAATGTTTCAATATTTTTATTAACAAACTCTTTTCCCCTATCACTTCGGATACTTGAAATAGTATAGCCCTTTTCATTTTGAATTCTCTTGCATAACTTGGTAAAGGCATTATGTGCCTCATCTTTATGAGCAAGAAAGATGACCCAAGTATATCTAGAGAAATCATCAACAATAACAAATGCATAATATTTTTCTCCTAGACTTGCAACTCTATTTGGTCCAAACAGATCCATGTGTATTAGTTACAGTGGTCTAATAGTAGAAATATATTTCTTGGTTTTAAAAGAAGTTTTTGTTTGTTTACCAAATTGGCATGCATCACAAATTTTGTCTTTAAGAAAATTTACCTTTGGTAAACCTCTTACAAGATCATTTTTTGAAAGTTTATAAATAAGTTCCATGTCGGCATGGCCTAGTCTTCTATGCCATAGCCAACTAGTTTCATTTTGAACTGAAAAACAAATAGCATCTTGTGAGGTAATTTCTTCAAAATCGATTGTATAAACATTGTTGCTTCTAAAAGCAGTAAAACAAATATTACTATCATGATCATTCAAAATAATGCACTTATCCATTTTGAAAGTAACTGTAAATCGTTTATCACATAATTGACTTATACTCAAAAGATTATGTTTTAAACCTTCAACAAGTAGAACATCTTCAATTATGAGAGAAGATTTATTACCTATTTTACCTATTCCCACGATTTTCCCTTTCGAGTTGTCTCCAAATGTCACGTGTCCTTCTTCTTTAGATCTAAGATAAAAAAACTTAGTGTTGTCTCCCGTCATGTGTCTTGAACATCCACTATCTAAAAACCATTTGTTTTTGTTTGTGGAGGACTTCATGCATACCTATAAAAACAATTAAAATAATTTTTCTTGGTACCCAAGTTCTTTGGGTCCTTTATTTATTAGTATTAGAATAAACAAGATTTTTAGGTACCAATATGGCCCTAATAGTCATTGTATGCTTTCTTCTAATAGGACAAGCATGATAATTATGACCATTTCTATTACAAAAATTGCAAATAACATCTGGCATATATGAAGAATTTGAGCGATTATAATATTATCCTTTTCTGACAAAATTATTATGAAAAGAATTTTGAATATTGGATTTTGATGTAGAAGGATTATCAAAGAAGTTTTTATAAGATTTGTATTTTTGTTTTAGCATATATCCCAAGCCTGCCTTGTCAAAAACACATCTTTGACTACTAAGAAGTTTTTCAAAATTTCTTTTTCCATTCGTAAAATTTTCAACAATATTTTCTAAATCAGTTTTCTTCTTCTTCAACTCAAGATTGTCATCTTTCAAAACAATACTTTCTTTTCTTAAAATATCAATTTCGTTTGTTAAAGAAGAATTTTTCTTTTTCAAAGCAGTATACTTGATACCCAATTTTTCAAATTCCTCATATATCTCTTCTAAAATATTTTGCAATTCTTCATATGAAGAATTTTCAATATTATCAAGATTTGTTACCTCAATGTCATCTTTAGCCATAAGACAAAGATTTGCTGATTCTTCATTGCTTGCTTCACCATCTAAGCTACTTGAATCATCATCCTATGTAGCTTTCATTGCGTTCTTGTCTTTATTTCGATATTTCTTTAGCAGAGGACAATCTGGCTTGATATGACCAGGCTTATTGCATTTATAACAAATTAAAGTGTCATTTTTACCTGAGTCTTTCTTGGAAAACTTTTTGAAGAATTTCCTCGGAGGAGTTTTATTTTTCTTTAAGAACCTCTGAATTCTTCTTGTTATCATTGCAACTTCTTCATCTTTGTCATCATTTTTCTCATCTTCATCACTTTCACTTTCATGAGGGACAGCTTTAAGTGCCAAGCTCTTTTTTGGTTTTCCTTCTTCTTCTACTGTTTTCAATGTGTACTCATGGGTGATAAGTGACCCGATGAGTTCATTCACTTCGAGCTTCTTGAGGTCTCTAGCTTCAAGAATCGCTGTCACTTTTGATTCCCAACGTTTTGGTAGAGAGTTGAGAATTTTTCTTACCATTTCCACTTTGGAATAAACTTTGCCAAGAGCTGTCAAGCTGTTTATGATGTTAGTAAAACGAGTGTGCATACTAGAAATAGATTCATCATCATTCATCTTAAACATTTCATATTCATGAGTAAGAATATAAATTTTTGATTCCTTAACTTGAGAAGTTCCTTCATAAGTAACTTCCAAGTTATCCCAAATTTCTTTTGCCGTAGCACAAGTCATTACTCTATTAAACTCATTACCATTGAGAGCATTATATAATAAATTCATAGCAGTTAAATTCAAAGTATAAAGTCTATCGTCTTCACGATTAAACTCTTCTTCTTCCTTTTTGACCTTTACTCCATCAACCACTTTTGTTGGAATATAAGGTCCATTTACAATGCATTTCCAGATTTCTCGACCTTGAGCCTGAAGGAATATTCTCATTCTAACTTTCCAGAATGAGTAATTGTCTCCACAAAAGAGTGGAGGCCGACTGCTAGATTGACCTTCACCAAATGAAGCTGCAATGTTAGCCATAAGATCTTAACTCAAAAGATAGTTAATCTTATAATAGAGCTTTAGCTCTGATACCAATTGTTGCCCAGATGACTAACACAAGAGGGGGGGTGAATTGAGTTGTATTTAAAAAAAATAACAATTATAAATCAAATATACAATATAAAATATAAACAAAATATGAAACAGCAATAAATATAAAGAGTAAGGGTAAGAGAGAAGCAAACTCAGTATGTTAACGAGGTTCGGCCCCACTGCCTACGTCCTCGCCTCAAGCTACCCCTTGAGGATCCCCGAATTCACTATTCAATCTCCTTCAGGTGGAGATAGAAACCTATTACACCTTTGAACAACACCGCTACAAAGGATCCGTGTAGAACACCCTCTACACTTGCAATCACCTTACACGTGGTGATTCAACGATTCCCTGTGTAGAACACTTTCTACACGCACAAGGGTTGTACACACCCTTTTACTGATACAAGAATTGATAGTGGGTAGGATATCAGAAAACACTCCTCAATGAGTGAAATAAGAACAATACAAGCACAAACTATATCTCTCAAAATGAACAAGGGTTAAGGCTCAATGCTTAGAGAAGAGAGAATGAAAGCTTTGAATGAATGTTGTATGCTCTTGGTCTTGTGAATGTGAAGCTCTCAAATGATCTATTTATAGGTATATGAGACTTCATATTCAAATTTAAAAAGATTCACATGTCAAAAACATCATCATTCACTTTTCAAAAATTCAAATCTAATCTTTTTACTTTTTGCATATGACAAAAGGAGCATACTTTGCTTTTCAAATTTTTCAAACAAATACATATTTCTTTTGCATAAATCAAGAAAAGCATCAATCACTTTTGAAAATATTCAAATAAAACATGCACATGTGAAAAATGACAATCAATCATCTTTAATATTTTCAAAGTTCAAACCTTTAATCATGTCATGCACATATGAAAGATGACAATCAATTATCTTTCAAAATTTTCAAATTTAATTTTCAAAATATTCATGCACATGTGAAAAATATATTTTAATGCTTTATGATAAAATATTAATTTTTGAGCCTTAATCCTAATTTCAAATTTTTAAGAGATTTACAATATTACTCTATGACTTTAATGTAAACTTGTTCCCTTCTTGCTCATGCTTGGTTCCTTGATGTGCTTGACTCCATTTTGTGGACAAGTTGAGCTTGAGACTCCTTCATTCTTTGAATTCATTTGTTATAATCAAAATCCATGTGTAAATATATAATTACACAAAACTTGAAACCTTAGGTTCAACAACACTGTTTCAGAGTATTGTAGGAGGTTTACAGTACTTGTCTCTTACAAGACCTGGCATAGCCTTTTCTTTCAATAAGGCTTGTCAGTTTATGCATTGTCCCAAAGTCCCTCACTAGACTGCTGTAAACAGAATCCTTCAGTACCTTAAGGCCACTCTCAATTATGGCTTATTTTTTAAGTCTCAAACTTGTGTTTCTTTTCAAACATACACGGATGCAGATTGGGAAGGGTGCCCTGATGACAGGCGCTCCACTGGAGGCTTTGCTGTTTTCTTGGGCTCTCATCTTATTTCTTGGAACTCTAAGAAACAAAAGACTGTAGCACATTCAAGTACAGAGGTAGAATACAAAGCACTTTCCTCCATTGCAGCAGAGCATATCTGGTAACAATCCATGCTATAGGAATTGGGGATATCATTGTCCACAACTCCTACACTTTGGTGCAACAACATAGGAGCTACACATCTTATATCTAATCCAGTTTTTCATTCAAGAACAAAGCGCATGAACATCGACTATCATTTTGTTTGGGATCGAGTTGCTGCCCAAGTTTTAAAAGTTTTTTTTTGCAGCTCTAAAGAACAACTTGCTGATGTGTTTACTAAAACATTAATTTTTGATAAATTTATTTCTTTTCGTTCGAGTCTCAATGTAGTTGACACCCCACTAGACTTGAGGGGGCGTGTTAGCATATAACATTTTAGGACTTTTTTTCATTTATTCATTTACTGTAAATAGGCTTAGAATATTCTAGACTTAGGTTGGTTAGTGGTCCTCTGCCTTTGGTAACAGTTTTTTATTCCCACTTGTACTTGTATAAATACACCATTTCTCTCAATATGAATTATGGAAGGAATTCATGAAAATCTCCCAAAGGCTCACAATAACTATTAAATTAACAATAATATTTTATTTTAAAAAAAAAATAAACTATTTCATTTATTTTGCATTCTTTGTAGCATACAAACCAGCACCTTTGTTGACAAATTAATATCATTTTTTAAAAATTAAATTAATTTAATATCATCTTTTTTAAAATTAAATTAATTTTATGTCATCTTTTTTTGTCAATTAAATTAATTAAAAATTATTTAAATTACTAAAATAAAATTAAGTGAATTATTAATATAGATTATGTAACTAACTCATTAAAACAATATTTCAGTTTGGTCGGTTTTGTTGGTGCGGATTGAATTATTTACACTCCTAGTGGAGACGGGTTCTAGGAAAGAAATCTAAACTATTCACTTGAATTTTGGACCAAGTTATGACTGGGCCCATACTTGAGTAAATTCGGGTTTCAAAAATCCAAAAATTCAAGTTGTACCCGAATTTTTTTAAAAAAAAATCTATTTAATTAAGGATTTAAAAGTATTTTGATATTTTTTAATAAAAGCTTATATTGTATGAAAGATTTTTCAAGAAAAAATCATGTTGAAAAACATAACTTTCTTGAAGTGAAAGCGTATATTTATTAAAAAAAAATTAAAAAAAATGTTGAGGTAAAGACCAGAGGCAAATTACCTTTCCATTAGCTATTATCAGTAACTCATGATACTGGCCACCACTTTTTTCAACTACAATAATGGCTATTTAATTGACGGGCAAATGATGTCGGCCCTGTCCAGGAAAGGGATACAAAATAGGGGTGAGTATCGGCCGGTCCGGACCGGCCAAACCGACCGGACCGACCATTTTTGGACCGAACCGGACCGGACCAAATGAGTCCGGTCCGGTCCCGGTCCAAATTTAGGGGAACCGACCAAGTTTGGTCCGGTCCCGGTTCAGGAGTTTTCTACCCCGAACCGGACCGGACCGAATAAAAATTAAAAAAAAATATATTTATATATATTATTTATATAATATTTGTATATAATTAATTATATATGGTATAAAAAAATATTAATAGTCTAATAAAAAATATTAATATTCTAATATAGATTGTAGTTATACTTATACTAATATAGTTATACTAAATCATTATAACTAATACTTCAACAATAGCTATAGTGACCTATAATAATAGTCTACTATTAATACTAATATACTATTATATAATTTATATACTTATACTAATCATTCTAATTAATACTATGTATAGCTATATAGTATATTTATCACTATAATTTAATTATCACTATACTTATATTTAATTAATATAAATTATAATTATCACTATACTATAATTTATATAGTTATACTAATCATTATAGTTAACACTTATATAATTATACTAAAGCACTAATTCACCATAACTAATATTACTAATATATAGCTATATTAATGGTCTAATACTATTATAATTTATATAGTTATACTAATCATAATAAGTTAATAACTAAATCACTAGAAATATAACTATATATATTTAGTATGAATTTATTATTATATTCTTTAATATATAACTATAATATATAGTACTAGTATATATTAATATATTATAAGAGTTATAGTATAAATATAATATAGAAATTATAATATACTAAATCACTATAACAGTATAACTAATACTAATATATAGTTATACTTATAATCTACTATTATATAGTTATACTAATTACTATAATTAAAACTAATATATAGCTATACTGTATACTTATATAGTTATACTAATACTATTAGTCTATTATATAGTCTAAGACTCTCAATTCTAATATAGGCTATATAGTTATAACTAATACTAATATTTATATTAATACTAATAATGTAGAATATAGTTATACTAACTAACTGATTCAACATAACTAATATTACTAATATAATATAGCCAAATTGAATTACTAATAGTCTAATACTAATACAATTATATAGTTATACTAATCATAAATTCATAATAACTAAATTATTATAAGTCTATAACTATATATATTTAGTATCAATGTATTAATATATTCTTTAATGTATAACTATTAGCTATAATATATAGTACTAGTATAACAAATCAAAAAAATATATATAGTACTAGTATATATATTAATGTATTAACATATTATAAAAGTTATAGTATAAATTATAATATATCATATATTTGTAAATTTATAATAGTATTAGTATAGTTAGCTTAATATGTAATCTGTTAGTATTAAATCACTATAACTATATAGAGTATTAGCAATAAGAGTATTACTAATTTACTATTATAATATTATTTCTATTATTTAATATAGTATTACATATAGTATCACTATCATTACATATAGCTATTAGTTATAGTATTAGTACTAAGATAGTTATTAGTACTAATAGACTAATAGTATTAATTATTAGTATTACATATAGTTACATATATTACTATTATTGCTATTACTATTACATATAGTTACATATATAGTTATCACTATTACTATTATTACATATAGTTATTAGTTACATTATAGTTATTATTACATATAGTTATTAGTTATAGTATTATTACTAATAGACTAATAGTATTAGCTTATTACTAATATATATATAATAGTATATTATATATATATATATATTAAATATATCACAATATAATTACATAAATATTAAACAAAATTTCATTGGATTAAAATAAAAATAAAAATAAAAAACACAGGGTGGACCGAACGGACCGAACCGGACCGAACCGGTCCTTAGGAAGTTCGGTCTGGTCCAGGGTGGGGAAACCTTGGACCGAATAGGTCCGGTCCGGTCCGGAAAACCTCCCCGGACCGGACCGAACTCCCCCCTAATACAAAATTACACCAAGCAAAGGAAGAAGAACATAGAAAAGAACAGAGAAAACATGCAAGCTGTACATAAGGTACCAACTACCAATTCTCCATAGCGTCCCAATACATCTTCATAGCCATCATTACATAACTTCTCATCTAGATATAAACTGAAAACTTCTTGGTAACGTGTTGTTGCTGTCAATGGAATTACATATAACCTTAGTTATCTACATCAGGTTTCTCTATAATGACAGAATTTGTGTAAATTTCCAAGTGATAGAACTTAATCCATGATGATTTATTTACCAGACGAGTCTAGACCGTATATGCAAATAGAGAAGCTTCTCTTCTTTATAATCATTTTTTATAATTTTGATGCATACAAAATGGGTCATTGTAATTCACGGTTGTGGTCAACAGTAAGGTTTAACTGGAATGTAGAAATAGTTTCATCTCATCTGATTATTATAATGTTTTTAAATTTTTATATAAAATATAATAAATAATTTAATTTTTTCAAATTTTAAAATAATAAAAAATAAAAATAATTATTTTATTAAATTTTTAATTAAAATTATCTTATCTCACTGTTAAAATTACACCTCAGTCAGCCGTGAGATTCCCCTAAAAATAGTTAAAATTACACCTCAGTCAGTCGTGAGATTCCCCTGTATTTCCAGCTTCAGCAAAAGACTTTTGCAAGAAGCATTATTGCCTGGAAAGAGGTGTGAAAGGAACTGAGGGGAACGACAAGATCTAAGCAAGATTTACTCATGCAAGTAGGACCTCCCTGTCATTTCAAAGTAGTTGAATATCTCCTTTCCTATTAATACACAAGGTGATGGAATTGTAGTAACGGTCCTAAAACATCCTTAAAGGCCACGAATACACAAGATTTACCATAAGAGCGGTGCTACTCCGCCGCTCGAGTGCACGCTCATTTTGACCACACAGCACATTTTTATTTTTACTTTTTTTGTAATTTTTCTTTTCAAATTATTTTAATATATTTAAATATTTTCAAAAAATACAAAAAAATATCAATATATTTAAAATAACTTCTTTAATTATTAAGTAAAAAAAATTAATTTTTTTTTGTGACCAGCGGTCACTTTGAGGGAGCATAGAAAAGGGACACACAAGCATTTTTCTTACCATAAATATAATTTTCCTTTAGATTCAGAAATAATTTTATATAAAAGATAAAAATTAAATAAAATTTTATTATTATTATTTTAAAATTTTAAAAAGTTGAATTCAAATTTTAAAAAATTAAATTATTTATTATATTTTATGTAAAAATTTTAAAAAATTATAATAATAAAATAGAATGAGACGAGAAAAGATAACTTTCCAATCCAAACGGGCTAGAATCAAACCGCAGCTTTCAAGCTGAATTTTACAGTACAGCTTCTTGTTTATTCTCCATTGTTTCTGTTAGGAGGGGAACTCTGCCCACTTTCTTCTTCTTTTTTTTTTTTTTTTTTTCTCTATAACATTGCTAACTAAATTGGGGTATCATTGTCAAAACTATACAAAGTAGTACCCATATTCAAAAATTTTATCATTGTCAAATTACAATAGCGAGGGTTAATTTCTAGTCTCATTAGTTATAAAACAATTATTTTCAAATATATTATTTTCTACCTCCTTTCTTTTTCTTCCATTAAGCACAATAAAAAATTACAAAACAGAAAGATAGTTTATTGTACATGACAAATCAACAATACCCATAACAATAACCAATCAAACCGAATCATCAACACTCAACAATTCGTAGTTTCTTCTCCTTAATTTACAAGTTTGGTTGTTTGGTTAACAAAATTATCAAGAGCCATAATTTTCACTGACATTTTAATTCTTATGAAACACATTGTTAAGGGGTTTTTTCCCCCAAGCCCAAAGGTCCAATGGTTGAGTTCAATACCTAGGGGTCTGTACCAACCGAGCTACCTATCGACCCAATTAAAGGGCTCTCGACCTGTATAAACAAAATTTGGAGCCTTGGAGCAGAGGTCAATCAACAACCCAAGAAGCATGAGAAATTTGTCCCAACGAAAAGGGAAGAGGAACACGTCATCTCGACATAACTGAACTTTAAGACGAAGTAGAGTATCACGCCGTATTAAATGCGCTCACTAAAGCATCACGTCGCATTAAATGCATTCTTCAGAGGGTCACGCCACATTAAATAGGTATAGCGGAAGGGACTTTGGGAGGACATCCATTCCCCTAGCCACATGGTATGGCTGCCTGACCCTCGAAGCCAGGTATAAAACGAAACCTCCAGGTATCGGACAATGGTTACACTCTAGACTCTCTGAACTCTCTCTACTCTTACTATTCTCCTGCACATTTACTACAAGCATTACTGATTTTGATATTAGAGGCTTCCCCGGCCACCCAAGGGCCACCACCTTCTATCGGTGTTTTCTCTATATTTACAAGCCCAAAACTGAAGACCCGAACTGTTGAGAGCCTAGGCTAAAGACATACAAAACATAACGTTAACACAAATAATTTATGACACTCCATCGATCGCTTGAATGGAGTCCAATAAGTTCATACGTATATATTTAAACCCGTCCAACAAGTTCATACATATATATTTAAACCCAGAAACGCTTATGGTTGGTGTCTCCTATAAAGAGGTGTTATTGGAGACAAATAGGAAGTTGCCACGTAAGGGTTTCTCAAGAAATGCTTCTAGACGCGTAGCAGGGATCAGCTTGTAATATGCTCTCTCTCTCTTGAACTCATTCTCTCCTCTCTCTCTCTCTCCTTCCTTCCGTGTCTCTCATTCCCTCTCCTTCCCGAAAACCATCCCTTACCCCCGCCCCTTTCTCTCTCTCTCTCTCTTTTTCCCTTCCTTCACGAAAACCATCCCTAACTATGAAAACAAACCAAAAATTTTGCAAGACCTGCAACTTCATCTTTGAGGACCTCAATAGTTCCCAGCCTCGAGCAAATCCCACCCATCGTATTGATGAGCACCAACTATAACTCACTTGTTATTCACAAATTCCATAAAAAAGCTAGGCAATTGGGATATTTATAAGAACTAAGAGTAGCCCTTGCATCCAGAAGTTCAAAAATGGAAGAATTAGAGGAAAACCAGAAACCTTAGTTCCCACAGCTAGGAATTTCATCACACTGGTTTGAAACTATTAATGAAATATCCTAGTTCGTTTCACCGATACATCCACAACACCAATACTGATCATTACTGAAGCTCCAGTCCATTTAAGTCCTAGATTACCAATAGGGGTGTAAAAAAAAACCGATAAACCGGACCGGTCCGGACTAAACCGGTGGCATCGGTCTGGTCCCAAGGTTGGTTCGGTCCGATACCGGTTTTAGTTTTCTTAAAACCAGTCAAAATCGGTCCGGTTTCAATTTTTCTTTTTCTAAAACCGGACCGGACCGATTTATATATACATTTTAATTTTTTATATTGTATATAATATTTATATATAATATATAACTATATATAAAATAGTTTTGTATTATATGATAAATTACTAATTGATATAGCATTAAAATTTAAAATCTTATATCATTTTCCTTATTGTATTAATAGTTATACTAATATTATATAGTGCATATTAATAGTTATATTAATACTATATCACTATATATTATAATATACTACAATATATTATCACTATAGTATTATATACTATAATATACTATATTATAGATATTATATAATATATAATATAATACATTAAAACCTGTAAAACCGGACCGAACCGGATCGAAAATTAGTAAAACCGGAGTACCGGTTTAGGAGGGTAACCGGTGCGTAATCGGTTTTGAAAAATGCAAAACCGGTACATACCGGTTCGGTCCTAAATTTTGTCCAAAACCGGACCGAACCGGACCGGTTATATATTTAATCACCAAATTGTG
This sequence comes from Carya cathayensis, assembly GCA_011037825.1. NCBI lineage: Eukaryota > Viridiplantae > Streptophyta > Magnoliopsida > Fagales > Juglandaceae > Carya > Carya cathayensis. The sequence continues at coordinate 359,239 of QGSO01000520.1, forward strand.
AATCAACAAAAATCCAAACCACAAATTTGAACCTACAAATCAAAGAGAAAGTAAGAATCATTAATTCTATACGAAAAATTATGACAGAATTGTTTAAATTAATTATTTTAAAATAAAAAAGAAGAAGAAACAGTTTTTGATTGAAGGGCATATCAAAATAAAAAACCCACAAATGTTATTACATTAAAGAAACTAAATTTAAGGCCAATCACTATTACCAAGAAATAAAATAACGTTGCAGATAGATGCATACGTAAAAACAAAAAAGGAAAACAAAAGAGATAACAAGGTAGAGAGACAGAGAGGAAGAGAAGTTCAATTGCTTGATAGAAAGAGAAGGGTGGGTGAGTTGGAGTTGGATCTATTAGAAAAATGGAGGATATAAAGATGATGGTGAAAGGCAAAGGTAGGAGCAGATAAAGAAATAAAGAACCCAAATTCCAAAAGGCAAAATGGAGAAAGGGAGGAGAGGGAAGAAGAGAGATGGAAGGGGTAGAGAGAGATAGAGAGAGGTTAGAGATGGTTTTCGAAAGGAAGGAGAGAAGGGAGGAGAGAGAGTTCAAGAGAGAGCATCTGTCCAAAGCTAATCCCCTGCAGCGCGATTCACAGATTTAAAAATGTAGCCCTTACTTGGCACTACGCTATTAGACTCCGATACAAAGAGCTTAAAAAAGCTCCAGTCTAAAGTTATTCTCTTTTAAACTCTTTGCCCCTGTCTTTTCTACATACATGAATAGTACCATAGATAAAAACAATGTGTTTGATCTTTTCCAAGGACAAAGAGATCTAGTATAGACAAGACCATTGACAGCCACAAATTTTATTTATATGGGTCTTGTGTAAGATCTAAATTTAAGGTTCTTCTAAAAGCAATATTTTTTTGGGAATTATTGGATTTTCTCCCTACTTTATGTGGGAAAAAAAGTGTATTGTTGGATATTTGCATCAACTTAGTATTCCATTACCCACACGAGAAAACAACAAAAAAAAAAAAAAGATTTCTTTTGGACGGACAAACAAAGAAAAGTTTTTGTTAATGCGATTTGTTGTATTTCTAGTTTGTTGTATTCTAGTTTTTTTTTTTAATAAACAATGTGCCTGATCTCTTTCTCTAAGGAAATCAACATTAATCAGAGAAGGAAACTATCTATATATAAAAAATTAATTACCTCTTGATTAATTTAGCTTGTACTCATATATAGTAATAAATAGACATTATATTATACAAATCAATAAAATAGTAGAACTCATTTCAAACACAATGTTTTCTCATAACCCAAATCGAAATAATAGCACCAACACATAGAGAGAGAGAGTGTGCGTGTGTAAAATGGAGAAAAACTAACCTTATAGGTTGTAGAAGTTGACGATGGAGCGAAAATGTTGAAGGTGATGGCCATGAGGAACAAAGCTTCGATCGACAGATAAAAAGTGATATGAGGCTAGGGTTTTAGCGAGAGAGAGATGAAACGAAGGGGGGCTGAAAGATTTTAGTTTAGTTTAGTTTAGCCCTAACAACTAAAACGACAGGTAAGTTTTTTTAAATAAAGATTGGGTAGGTTCGGGTTTTGCAACACGGATTTCGTCCTAAGTAAGATTGGGGTCGGAACCGGAACCCAATGATTCGGATTTCAGATTGGGCTGAGCGGAGGGGGGGAGGGGGGGACGGAGTAAGGGTTCGCCCCCACCCCCAAGACCAATATGGGGTTCCCCATCCCCAATGTAAAGGGATGGGTTATTGGGGGGAGAAACCCCACCCTTCATTGATGTGGGGGTTCAATGGAGGGTGAAAATGGGGCTACCCCACCCTGTAGGGTACAGTAGCACCCTAATCTTTGGTTAGGAGCTTGTGCAAAATCTAGTTTTACACACTCCAATTACCTGCTGTCGCTTGAAATCCTATAACTTTTAAAATAAACTTAATTATACAAAATTATTATTAAAACCCTAAATAAGAAGTGTGAACTCAAAAATTACTAATGCTTTATTAATTTTTAGATGGCTTCTGATCATCACTCTAACCATCTCTTGTGGCAGTACAAGCTGATTGAAATCATCAAATACTGGACTTAGAACTAGTTGGACAAGGTGCGTATTTTGTTAGAATTGCTAGCGGCGGGTTGGAATAAATCCAACTACTGTCGGACAACCACTAAATTTTTTTAAAATTTAAATTTAATTAATTTGAATTTTAGTGAGTCTAATCTAGTGTGAGTGTATTTATGCATGATTTGTTAAAAAAACTATCACGTTCTTATTAGAGGGTGTAAACAAACTTCTAATTTTAGGTTTTTTCTTTATTGAAACTGTCTTGGGAATGACTTTTAAAAGAATTTTTTTTCGTGTTTGGAACTAGTATAGTTTTAGGAATGAGTAATGTCATATACTATCATAAATTGCGTAAGTGTTGTATATTTATTTTATAAAAGAGTAAAATTTATTATTAAAAAATTAAAATTTTCATATAAATCATATATATTTATTTTTTCAAGAGGAGTGCTGCGCTTACACATTGTTTAACTATAAACATAATATGTTTTGAAGAATAGCATTTAGAATTTTTTTACGAGTTTGGATGAGTTTGTTTTGGAAAACCATTTTTCGAACGCTGGAAAGTAATTATTAAATTATGGTTTGGAAAATTGTTCGTTGCACACATGGTGGAAAGCATGTGAAGAGACATGTCCGACCTTTCCCTCGTCTCCTCTACCACTCACTTGACCGCGGAAAGAATCTTTTCCCGAGCCGTAATTCTGCTCAAATAATTAGATGCCTGCTAATAGGCACGCGCACCGCATGCGCCACATGCTTCTTCTTCCTCTTCTTCTCCACTTGTTACTGGGCTGTGTGAGAGAAGAGGAGAAGTGAGAATTTCAGAAAGCCTCTCTTTTTCTTTTCCTCTAGCAGATCCGATCTTCGACCATGGCCGACGAACCTCAACTCACTCGCTGGTCCTTTATGGTATTCTCTCTCTCTCTCTCTCTCTCTCTTCCCCCGTCCCTGTTTGGATGCTGAGAAACTTTGTGACGAAAAGGAAAATCAATTTGTTATGTTGATCTTGTATTTGACATTGTTCGCAATTTGATGAAACTAGAACCTTCGCTTAGCTTAGTAAACTATCGGCTTTTCCGAGTTTTAACTCTTTATTTTTTCTTAAAGGAAATCAACAGATTCGAAAAGAATGGTTTTACGTTTTTCTTTCTTTCTCGCATTTTCCACCATCCAAACATAGAATCAATCACCTTAGCTGCATGGATCAACTTCACATTTTATAATGGATTTCGTATTCGCTCGAGAAATTTTTGTGTTGACATCTTTGAATTATGCTCATCATGGTTTTATAATTGCATTGCAAATCTTATCGTAGTTATCTAGCTGGTTTTGAAAAAAAGAAAAAAAAATCTAGCGGATAGGATTTACTGAGACTTGTGCATTGTGCATTTATCAGAGCTATCATGTGTATCTATAGGATTTTAAAATTTTTTATGATACCAAGTTTGGTAGAAAGAGGTTGCCGGAAAATGGTCAAGTGGCCGATAAACCGCTGAGTAATGGCAGTTCTTCAGCTGGGACGCCAAATGGGAACTCGCATGTGAAGAACACGTCCGATATGGCCATATATGAGCAGTTCCGGGGCCAGGTAGTGCATTTGGTACATCTTATGTTGAATTTGTGATAGTAGATCTTATTCACGGCCTAACTGACTTAGTTATTTGTTTCTAGGAGAGGAGCTCGACACATACAAATGGAGTTCTGTCTGGTCAAACTGATGAGAGACCGTATGAGTTCTTGATTCTCTACTTCATGCATTTTTGTTTTCTTTTAGCTTTTGTTGGTCTCAAAGTGTGGAATTCTTGATAATCATATTATGGTACTGTGGTGGGGTATAAATGGCAGTTGTATGGGTTTGGCAGAGAACAAAAAGTTGTCATCATTACTTTTAGAACTCTACATACAATTTTATTGGAAGTTCATAATGACCTGGTAACATAGTTCTATTTATCAGAGTTCGACTCTTGTTGCTAGAAATATTCGCAGCACAATCATTGAAAGATGTTTTTTTTTTTTTTTTTTTTTTATGATAAGTAAACAGTAGTATTAATAAGAATAAGCATAGTCCAAGTACTATCAATGACAATCATTGAAAGATGTTACTATCAATTGATTACATTCCAGCACAGGCAGTGCTGTGGGTGGGTGTGTTTTTTTTTTTTTGGGGGGGGGGGGGGTTGGTGGTTGGGTTAAATAAGTAACTGCTGTGTTGATTTGAAAGGCTACGAGCATTGTGCAATCCATTCTTTTATTTTGCCTTTTAAAATCAATGGTTTTGTGTTTGTTTTTAGAATGATATGAGGAAATACAGTGTGCGCATGTACTTCACATTTCCCTTGTATTAACGTATAGTTTATATGTTTTACTGATAAAAAAAAGTGTAGTTGATATGTTTTCTGAGGTATGCTAGAGGCGTTTTTTGGCATGTTAAGTTGATATTTCTTGGCTGAGGAATTTTTCTTCTTGAGCGTCTCATCATGCAGGGAATAATTATGAAGCATTTGTGTGATTATGCCTTCGAATATTGAGCATCTATGATTTATGACTTCAGTACAATTTACCTTCAAATAACTTCATTAATGATTGGCAGTAAAAAACTCTTCATATTATTATTGTATTTTTTTTTAGACGGGATGGGGTGGGGCGCTATGATTGTGTTTGGATTCTTTCTTTATAAGAATATGACAATGTTGTGAGCCTCACCTTTCCTACTATATTTATATCTCAGACATACTTATGTATATTAAAATTCTGAAGATGGGTATCTCATTTTTCAATTTACAAAATGGAGATTTTTTTCGGGGACAGGCTGGAGTGGGGTGGGGAGGGATCAGTGGATTAACTCAAATATATGGGTAACACATTGATTGACATTGACTAAAACACTGACAATATAGTAAGAAATGGTGTGATGGTTCTGAATTAATTCAACTTCCTTCATTCTTAATTTTTCTTGATGATATTGCCTACCTATTCCCTTGTAGATACTAACCAAGGGAAATAAACACATAGTACTACAAATGGTCAAGACTGCAACCTAGGGTGATTGCAGCATTACTCTGTAAAACTTTTTTTCTTGATATTTTCAGTAACGACACTGGAGTTTCTGATGCTGACAATCATATATGATGGAATAATTATTTTATGAATTCTTGGAGAACCTGCTAATCTTTTATGTTCACCTTTTCAGGCAGAAGTCTCTTCTTCCTCCCTTTGAGTCTGCAGAAATGCGGGCCCTGGCTGAAAGTTTAAGTAGGTAAAATGCTAACACAAAGGAATTCGCATTAGGCAACACCTGTTACTATTATTGCTTCTGTATAGTCTGGTTGGTTGATCATTTTTCTGTTTAGCTTACATAATAGAATCTTAAACTATACTTTTCTTTTTATTAGTAAATTTTAAATCACACTTGTTGTCTTCGTTACATCTTATGCAGAGATATCATCCGTGGTAATCCAGATGTTAAGTGGGAAAGCATCAAGGGGTTAGAGAATGCCAAACGTTTACTTAAAGAGGCAGTTGTCATGCCAATAAAATATCCCAAGTAGGTCTTGTTCATGGAATAATCTATTAATAAGTCAGTTATGTTGATCAAGTTAAGCTGATCTGTCCCATTGTTCTAGGTACTTTACTGGTCTTTTATCACCATGGAAAGGCATTCTCCTTTTTGGACCTCCTGGGACAGGAAAGGTTCGTAAATTGTCTTCTGATTTACTTTAGTTCACGTTTTTATTTAATTTATTTTCTTTCATTACATTATTTGATTGCCTTATCCTAGACAGTGATGTGTTTGGAGTTGTTTTTTTACTTGTCTTCATGTTAATTGACTGAAGTGATAGTTCTATTTGATTTTGTTCTTTTGCCTTGGAGGAGAAGAGGGAGGGGGTGGGGGCTTCATATATCCTCCTCTTTTGCCCTTCAATTTTTGTATTCGGGCATTGTCCAAATTCAAATTTTCATTTGGCCCACCCCCTTCTTCCCTTGTGTTTCTCTTGATACCATTGGAGCTAACATGCTTCCGTACAAGTTATTACTCAACAGAGATGGTACTTCAAGTTAGAAAAATGAGTTTTCTGTAAATATTCATGCAACAGAGATTTTGAACACAAAATTTAACATCCTTGTGATCTGTTCTCGTGAGATATTAATTCAATTAAAATCAAGTGGGAGTACATAATTTGGCTTGCCAAAATTGACTTATGATCTGAGTTGCTGTCTGCAAGACTGACCACCCTGACAGGAGAAAACATTATTGAGAAAGGAACGGTTTGCCAGATCTGAAATTTTGCTATTTTAATGATGAAAAATTATATTCACGAGCCTGCTTATTGGTATACCAAACATGCTATTGATGTGGAAGCTTGCCATATTAACTAGCATAATATATATGTATATTTTTTATGATTGACGTGGATATGTATATATATATATATATTTATATTTTTTATGATTGAAGTGGTCCCACAGTAAGTGCTGTGATTATATTAGTTTGTAAGTAGTAGAACTCTTTAATGATTGATACAGTTTAATGTATTATCATTTAGTGGGAATATGTGTAACTTATAAACAAAAACCTAGGAGCATGTGTAAAATGGCTTGCCACACTTCCCTCGAATGTTTTTTGATAGGTAATAGAATTTTTTTAAAATAATTCAAATATGTAGCCCAAGTACGCAGGATATATACAAGAGAAACTGGAATTAGAGGAGAAAAAATTATCAAGAAAGGAAATGGTCTGCCAAATCTGGCATTTTGTTCTTTTTATTTTATTGATTGATACTCTAGAATGTGTATCACCATATCGTTTTTCTGCAGACCATGCTTGCCAAGGCTGTTGCAACCGAGTGCAAGACCACATTTTTCAATATTTCAGCATCTTCTGTCGTCAGCAAATGGCGTGGTATGTCAGTATCAAGCAGTTTTTCTTTTTCTTGCGCCCATGTTGGTTCAATTCAATGCCGGTTTTATTCGTCTAGTTCGAAAACCTACACAACATTTTGTTGTTTATTGAGAGGACCCGTGAGGAGTTGGCCTTGGTTCCTCCTCTGGGATCAGGACCGAACACTAGAAGCAGCCTATTCAGAGAAAGAATTGGTTATGTAAGAAATTGGAGCTAAGTTAATTTGAAACTGTGAACAATAAACAAACATATATTCCATACCGACCTTTTATTGTACCTGATCAGTTGTGAAGAGCTCTGGCTAGTCCTATTTACCTCACCTCTGAGGGGATGAACTATTAGGGCATAAAGTACTCCATAAAATCTTTGATGTGGAAAAAGGAGGAGCAAACTGTATTTAACAAAATAAGACTGAAAACCAGTTGTAAATAGTTGAACTAAATGGGTGTTGAGGGTTGAAGTTTGTTTAGAGCGCTAAAGGACTACATGTTTGCTAGATGACATGGCATGATGTGATTGGTTTTTTAGAAGAGCCACTGGAGAAGGTAGCAAGGTCATACATATGATCTCCTGTAGAAGGCATTTGTTAGTGGATATTGATGTAGGGTAGGCAAGATTGCATTGTTAGTTGCGATTAGTTGTCAAGATGGAAAGGTTTCATGAGGAGTATTAAATGGGGAGATCTAAGATCTGGATTAGTTATTTGTTGCTGGTTGTCATATCCATTCCTAATTAATGCTGCGTATGGAAGGAATTTATGAGGTTTTTTTTTTTTTCCCCAAAAGTAGAAGTAATTTATGAGCTAATTGTTTTAATATATACACTGCAAGAGATTTGCATATGGTTTTAGTGGTATTTAATCAAATATTTGTTGCTCATCTTAAAATTTTGGGGTGCATGCCATCTAAGATTGGTTTCATTTTTAATTTTGTGATGACCGATACATTTCATCACGCAATTTATGAGATTGCTGCATTTTGATCTTTTCTCAAATACATTTCACCTTATGACTCTGATGATTCCTATGTATATATGCATGAGTGCACATCAGAGCTAAAATTACTCCAACCTCACAAGGAAAACCGCCCATTTTAAACACACCAAGTGTCTTAAAACAGCTAGCCTCCATAGATGGGTCTCAGTTATTACATAAACATGATAACACAGCAACGTGGAAGTTGGACAATGCTCTCATGTAGGTACTGAAGGGGTTGATGGATGGTTTTGAGCCCAATGATGTTATATGACTCAGCAAGATCTCATAGGTTGCTGGCTCTGAACTTAGAGGTTCTATTGGAAAATTGTCGTGCAAGATATCTATCAGTATGAGTGGTTATCCATTTCTAAAGGAAAAGCTACAAGCTATGTTAAGTATATCTCAAGTTTGTAGAGGCAATAAAGTAGATGAGCAGACCTGTCCTTCGTTTGGTTGAAGATGGTATTGGTTCGAAACTCAAGAATTTTATTAGGAAACTGTCTGAGTGGATTTTAACTGTGACTGTGACATAAATTTGTCTAGAGGCTTAGACAGCTGCTTCCATGGTTTATTTGCACTTGTAATGGGTTATGTATATTTTATTTGGATTGCTGGGAATCCTTTTCTTGTGTGATAGCATATTATTAGGCTAATTAAATCAGACCAATTATGATGCTATTTTTTTTTTTGCCCTTTCATATCAAATTTCACCTAAGGCTTCCTCAATTCAAAAAATGGTTCTAGATATTCCACCTCATTTCATACAAACGTGGTGGAACCTCATCATGAAGATGTGGTGCTCTTTCATTGTTGATTTCTCCCATTCCTTATGTTTTTATTGGTTCAAGCACAACACTAAATTACAGGGAGGGAAAAAAGCAAACTTATAATATTAGATGTGCTATCTTCTTCTTTTTATCAATCTGATTCAGCTAGTGACTTGCATTTTGGTTATATGACATTGCAGGCGACTCAGAGAAGTTAGTTAAGGTGTTATTTGATCTTGCTAGGCACCATGCACCATCAACTATATTTCTTGACGAAATTGATGCTATTATTAGTCAACGTGGTGAAGGACGTAGTGAGCATGAAGCAAGTAGGCGTTTGAAAACTGAGCTGCTCATACAGGTGACGTCTACTAGTTTATGTGCGATTGGATACTTACATGAAGCATATGTGCTCATAAAAATAAAAGATAATTCCTATGTCCCATTGGTGAAAAGCCAATGATTTACCTGATCCGTGTGATGGGATGTGTTACACTGGTCTGGGGTTTAACCGGGTTAAAGGTGTGTTGTGTTTGCATGGTTTCTGTGATTCCTCATCAAAAAGGATGTTGGATGTTAAATATTCTTGTTGCTAACAGCAATCTCTTAATTTGTTCGATACATATCTGTTAAGAGCAATACTTTTAGGAGGAAAGTTTTATAATCAGCCAACTTTGTCTGAGTAACTGCAATTATCATAGTTGAATAATGTGTAACAAGAACAGGGATTATTATTACAAATTACTAATATGGATGGCCAATCCTAACACCAGCAAATCAAATTTAGTCTCATTTGTTTTGAGGTTGTCATATTCTGCATTGGTTCCCATGCCCTTATTTCATCTCCCTTCATAATTGGGATTGTCAGCTCCTGTTTGTGAGAATTCAGAAACTCAAATAAATTATATTGATGAATTATCAGTTATCTTCAGTTAATATATTAGTTTATGGAATGATTTATCATTCATGATTTCCATATTTCTCTAAATTAATCACTCGGACTAAATTGCAGATGGATGGTTTAACGCGGACAGATGAGCTTGTTTTTGTTTTGGCAGCAACAAATCTCCCGTGGGAACTAGATGCAGCGATGCTCCGGCGTCTTGAGAAGCGAGTATCCTTTTCAAGAATTCATTCTAGTTATACACTATAGGAAGAGGGATTAAGTTAAATGATTATAGTCTTCTAGTGGCTATTTCTGTGATTTTGGCTATAATGCTGGGCTAATTTTATCATGCAAGAATCTTAATTGTGGGCATATTATCGAATTCATGGAGGTCATTTTAAATTTGTGGTAACTATTGAATCCAAAAACTAGTTTTTGGATCTAATTTGAAGAGGGAATTAGTTGACTGCCGATTAATATAAGTTGATATTTACTGTTCCTATCAAGTAGGAAAACAAAATTATACAATTTTCAACATTGCAAAACCAAAATATTTCAATCCGGGGGCTGCTTTCGGCATTGGTTATTACCTAGCTTCAGTTAACTATCCAGTATCTGTCTCTTGGTTCCTGTTCTCATTGTGTGAAGACACTGTTATTGGATCCAGTAGCATCTCCTCCCACAGGACAAGGGGCGGAGGGTTAGGTCACAATTGTACTTACCTAAAAAAAAAGAAAAAAAAAAAAAAGAAAAAAACTCTATATAGTTGGTATTTCAGTCAGATGGTAATGTTATAGATGAAAAATATTCAGATCTGGCAGCCAAGTTTAGTTTCTCTATTCATGGTAAAATGGTTCTCCTTTGACCATGATAAATAAGATCCTAGTGCCATTGCCAGAGCCAGAAGCAAGAAGATCCATGTTTGAGGAACTCTTGCCATCACAACCTGGTGAGGAGAAGCTTCCTTATGATTTGTTGGTTGAAAGGACGGAAGGTTATTCAGGTTCAGATATTCGACTACTGTGCAAAGAGGCTGCTATGCAGCCCCTTAGACGCATAATGGCACTCCTTGAAGAGACGCAGGAATTAGTGCCTGAGGATGGTATGTGACTTCTCTACTTTATGCAGTTTTGAAATTTACAAAAAATGTCTGATACAAGGATAACAGGATGAGTACATAAATTTCTTTGCTTATAACCCCCTTTTAGATGCCTTCGAGGAGAAATTGGTTGAAGAATGTGCTGCTTTATTATTTCATTCACAGTTTCTCTATGCTTGATAAGCATATTACTGACTAAAAGTCCACCTCTACATGCTAAGGGATCATTGTCTGATGCAATTGTACAAGCCTTGGGCTGCTGCACAAATTCATGTCTCAAGAGTGATGGCCCCAGTCTAAAATGCTTCAGAATAGGACCCATATCCAATCTTCACTCCTCCGAGGGTCCCACTTATGTGGGATCAGTTCTGAGTAATGACATCAGATATTAGATCTTATATATGACCATATCATAGGCAGAATATGCCAGAATCAAGTGAGGGTAATGAATGAGAGGGCGTCTCTTACATGCTGGTACTCAGAGGCGTTGAAAAATGACTTTAGGTTCATAAGGTGTTTGAATGAGTAGAGCATATTATGTTATGTCAAACCGTCCAATGCTAATTTTATGTGGCATTTGGTTTGGGAGATCCAAAGTCTTCTCCAACATCCTGATTTCTAAATCCAATGTTTGGGAGTTTAAATGCCAAGAAGTGTATCGATGCTAGCAAGCACTTGATTTGCTTAGAAATTTAACAAGATTAATGGGAACGGCAGATTTTTTTATGTGCATATTTTTGCTTGCTTTGAAGTCCTTTATACATTCTTAGGAATCTTGAAAGATGTTGTGAACCAAATGTGTTATAGAGAACTGTTTGACATGATTACTAGAAATCATCCTACAGGGTAAATTCTGTTTATAATAGGTTACCCTTTATTCGTTGTTAATTATGTGTATAAGTGAAGCAAGTTTGACATGCGATGTCATATGCCATCAATCTTAACATACACTATTAATTTTGTTTTACTCTAATAAATATTATTTGTTGCAAGTCATAGGGTGCAAATATTAGAAGTTTCAGTCATTATTGTCACCCTATCGGTTGGCTCAAGTGATAAAACCCTTGGGTTTGGGAGTATGCTCCCTAGGTCTAAGGTTGAAATTCCCTTAGGTGCGAACAATCTCAGGGGGGCATCGGACTGTGGGATTTTCTTTTTGAATTACTTGAGGTGTACTTGTGGGAAACTCCTTCCCGAGAGCCTGTGCACCCTTGAGATTAGTCTGGACGCTATTCCCAGACACCCCAATTAAAAATATATATATATATTGTCACCCTACATGGTATAATCTTTTTCTCCCTTTTTATAAACTAAATAAGAGGTCAACGCATGGGACATGTTTTTCGTTATTTTCTTTATATTTTCCTTGAACTTCTGAATCTTTGACCCATTGTAAAGATCATTTTGAACTGAAGGATCAATTTTTGACTTGCAGAGTTGCCTAAGGTGGGGCCAATCGGGCATGAAGACGTAGAGACAGCTATAAAGAACACTAGACCATCTGCTCATCTGCATGCGCACCGTTACGAAGAGTTCAATGAGGATTATGGTAGTCAAATTCTCCAATGAAGCCCCGCAACCTTGCTCCTAACTTTCAACAGCAAAACGTAGGTGTCAAAGTTTTATTGGTTTATCAGATTGTTATCATCCATTTAACCACTGGGACTTTTAAGCAGTGTTCATAGTTACCAGCGTAGAATGCAGCTGTTCCAAGCGTGTTGAACATCCACTAGCTCGATTCTTTGCAGTGCTTTATGCTGTAGCTATATTTCATATTGCGACGGGTTCGACTGGTTTTGAAGAATATCCTTCTGCTTTCTTTCTTCCTTTTCTTTCATTTCAATTCGAGGTATCTTTTGTTTGAAATAAGCTGTTTGATGGTACCTTTTTTTTTAAATATTTTTTATTTTTTTATAACTCTTCTGGGCAGAGCTAATAAATAAGCTTATTTTAACGGTTAGGCAATGGATGTATGTATTAAATGGGAGTTATTTTTGGAAACCTTTTCAAATACCTGTTGTTCTTTATCACTGTTGATGGATTGTTAAATTTGAGAGACGGCTGCAGAATGAAGTTATCTGGCCCGGGGCGGGGCCGAAGTTGAGTGATGTTGATCGTGGGGATCTCTTGGCTATTTAGAAAACGTCAATCATTGTTGATTGGCTGTTGGCTTTGTTTCTCAGTCGAATCGAATCCATTGATAGTAGCTTAATTTCTTTGTTCTTGGGTTTAGCTTTACATACAAGGAAATTGGTCTCAAAGTTTTAATATACGAGATGTGTTTAGATAAGAGGATGAGCTTGATCCATCCGGTGATGCCCATTGAGCGCACAGGTTATGCTAGAGAATGGGATGATTGACAGCAGACAACCTAGCCATTCCATGCATAGCAAGCACCATTTAAAGCTTTTATCATGTTTTAGATGAGGTCGAACTGCTCTATATTCCATCTTTCAAGATTTTTGGCTGCCTTCATTTTTCAAGGGTAATTTGACCTTTGACTCATAAATTCATAGAATTTTCATTTTATAGCACAGACGGATTGACCACTTAACAGTTATCGCAATCTTAAACCTAACACTACTTTAACCTGAGTTAAAATACATCTAGTTTAGGTGAAAAATGAAAGGTGTGCTCTAGTTTGCAGATAAAAAGTACAATTTCCACCTTTCTCTTATGTAGGAAAAGCTCATAATCTAGTGAATTTCCGGATCCAAAGATTTGCCTTGACGATGTTGTTGAATTCATCATCACTTCATATTTGTTTTTAGCGGGATTACATTGATCAAGCTTTGGTATTGCATGTAAACTTGATAACGAAAAACGTCAAAGTAAAGAGACGAAATCCAGATACGAAAAACTATCCAAATACGAAGAAAGCTATATGCAATAGAACTTCATACCAACTGTGACATAAAACTATCCAAAACACAATGTAACTACAAATTGAACCCAAGATGATAACCACCAAATACTAGATATGATAAGAATTAAAGGGCCGGCAAACCATTGCAAAACCATCATATAAACGCCAGCATCCAGTCAAAACACCATTCAATAATACAAATCAAAACATCTCTTCACAGGCTCAAGGATACCCCTTCAATGGATCTGCTGTTTTGCCAGACCTTGCATCAGTCCATGCTTTTGCAATTGTTCGCTTCATTTCATCATCCCCTTCCTCGTACATGTTCTGAAATTTGCAAATCGAGGCAGAATACAAGATATAAAAACTTTTATCACAGAAGCTTATGATGGATGTGCAGGTGCATGCTTGAAAATATGGTTAATGCACAAGTGAGTGAATGTGTGGGTGATCATGCACATAAGTTGCTAACGAGAAAGCAAGGTGGAACTCACCTTCATTAAATCCATGATTCCAGCCATGGGATCCCGGTCTTTGTCCACACTCGGTTTCAGCTGTTTGATAAAAGAAAAATGTATTTAGTTGATAACGTTCAATGGAAACATACACAATCCAACGACCGTACCTCTAAGATTAAGCAATTACCTTGTCCTCTTTAAACTGCAAATCTGACCAGTTCCCCTTTGAAGCTTTGAATAATGTGATAATGACCCTTTTAGGCTTAACTACCACCTTACACTTATCTGGAACAATCTCCTTGTTTAATTTAGCAATGGCACATCGGTAGTTCTTCCCTTGGACATCATGGAATTTGACGTCAACAGACAACGGCTTAAACTCGGTTTCAATTTTTTCCTGCTCAACTCCCTCTAGTGATATATATATCTGCAGGTGGTAGAATCTAGATTAGATTAAACAATGGATATGAAATAAGCACTACAAGGATTAAAAAACCATTTGTTGTCAAGAAACACGGTTGAAGATTGAAAGTGAAAGCCCACAAACACTTATATTTTGCATGTATTCTTGACTCGATGCCTTCCAAGGACCAAATACAAATATAATAGCTTTCTGCAAACTCCTTTTTAAGCAACCCAAGTCAGTTCTTACCTTGACTTTGTCATTGTCCTGATCCCAGCTGAATGATCCGAGAGTAAGATACTTCAATGCTGGATCTGTTGACACCTTAGGTGCACTTGAAATAGGAGTTGGAATTTGCGAGGGAGGTGCCGAGACAACCTCTTTTGACAGCTGCACGGCGGAACCAAGAGCAGGTCAGTACACGAAAGCAAAATATAGAACCACAAAAATTATCTCATTTCCATATACCCTAGCAAACTGATACAATCAACGGATCAAACACCTAGTAGATAATCAGAGTATTGCGAAACCCATTGGGTGCATTTCATCATGGCAAGTAAATTGCACAAATACATGTTAAAAAATCACTTCCAGAGAAGCTATTTCCCATTTCCATTGGCAAGTATAAATATGGCAGACGTAATATATATCAAAAGTAGGACGATACACAAATCTTATTATAAAAAATAAGTTATTAAATAGTTATAGGAGATTTCATTTAAAACAGAATTGTAAAAATTTAAAAAAAAAACTAAAAATTGTGTGTATATATCACTTCCCGAAAAATCATAATAATAAGAGAGTCCCCAAATCGAATCAAGTTGTTATCAAAATATAAAAAAGTAAGCTTTATTCGTAGAAAAATCGTAATAATAACCGATTCTCCTATAATGATATGATATCTCCATCCGCAAAAGCGCAGGATTTAGATGAGTAATCCACACATACGAACTGCCTCGCAGCGAGAAGAAACGAAATGGCGTCGAAAGAGTTGTTGTTTTTTTTTTTTTTTTTGAATTATCATTGTTGAACTGTAATATACATAAAATCTTGTAAATTTGCAAAGTTGCAGTGCTAACCAGAAATTCACCATTTTAGCTTAAATTAAGAAAATAAATTAACATCGTGGAAAAGATCATGCCTAAAAAAATCTGGTCGTTTCTGGACTACATTTCATAATGGCAGGATCACTGGGTTCAATAAAAAATAAAATAAAATAAATGAGATTAAGAGGGAAAAAAAAAAGTCTAAGAAGAAAGAAAGGAGAACCTTCTGGAGGTTGCGAATCTCGGAGGAAATGAGAGATACAATACGAGGCCTCTTGGCAATGGTTTGGAGGTGATGAAGCTCCTCTAAGTCCAGCGCAATTTCGTCCGCCATTTTTTGATGTCCCACACACGCTTAGCTTTCCAAGTTTAATGTCGCCGCAAAAGAACGTAGCAGCAGAGACTCGGAAATGGCAGTACGAGGGCTTTTTGGTTTAGAGTGTATGTATATGGCCTGGCCTGGGAATGGAAAATGCTAGAACCTTGTGCAATCACAGTCTGATGAGTTGGAGGGGCAAACTTGGGTTTTCAGATTGGGGCCGTGAGAAAAAAAAAAAAAACAGAGAAGGTTCCAGAGGATCACCAGCAGATGGACGAATAAGCAAGTGGCACGTGTTTAATGGTTGTGGGCACTCGTCCGTGTTTGGGTAAGCTATCTGGGCTGGGTTAATAATGGACAGTGTGGATTGGGCCTAAAAGCCTAATTTCTCGTGCCTTTAAACCCAACTCATCCCCATCTTATTTAAGATTGAGTTATCGAAAATGTAGAGCTTGTTTAATGCTTGTGCTTGGTTCAACAAGAACACGGTTTGTAAATCAATGTTTTGAATATTGTATCGGATGCCGTATTGGTCAAGATATTGGAATGAAATATTTCGATATCGATACCGTTTGGTATACCGTTTCGGGATAGTCGATATATAAATAAATTATATATATTAATTATATTCTAAAATAATAATCTATATATGAATAAATTATGTATAAATACATATATATAAAAATTATAAATAGACTGGTCTGAATTGGGGGTCAAAAAATAAGCTTGTAGTTTGAAAAAAAAATAAAAAAATAAAGATCGAAATACCGGCTAATACGTAGCCTGATACACCCTGATATTTGGACCGGTACAAAATAGGTAC
Source organism: Carya cathayensis (assembly GCA_011037825.1). NCBI lineage: Eukaryota > Viridiplantae > Streptophyta > Magnoliopsida > Fagales > Juglandaceae > Carya > Carya cathayensis. The sequence continues at coordinate 375,834 of QGSO01000520.1, forward strand.
AATTTCTGTACCGGACTAGTGGCCGGTACGACATATGCTAGCCGGTACAGTACGAAATTAAAAATAGTGTTGTAAATTGCCTCTTTTAATAAATCATAGAAGGAACTTTTGAATTTCCACCTCTTTAATTCATAGTCTACTACATAGTCTTGATGCGAATTCAAAGAAATGGCATTTGATTATTGGGTTTAATCACTTGACTAAATAGCAGTGGTATTTAGCTATAAATTGTTAGTTGGTGTCCAATGTGTACATTTTGTTCCATCTTGCAATGTATATATCAGTACTTGGTACAGAATGGCTAAACTTGGTATTGAATCAATTTGTTGTTTCCACTTCTAGGTTTAATGCTAGCTTTTGGTGTTGATGGTGGGACCAGCAGCACAATATCTAAGACCAAAATTCAAGGTTCTATCGAACCATGTGTCATCTCAAACTGGCTTGCAACTGCCAGAAGTTCAAGTGAAAATTGTATTCATTTGTACTTTATCAAATTTTTATCCAGATAGCAAACAGATAATATCCATTTGCTTTATCATATTTTTGCGTACATTATGATTGTTGGAGTTGTTATTGCCAGATTAAACGTTTCGTGGCCGATGCGATAGCATTAAAGGGCATTAGGGATCTTCTATTCATATTTGGCAGCTCTCTTGGAGCTTATCTTCTGGTTTGTAATCTTTGGATACCTTTCCTTGTCTTTTACTTTCAGATCCACAAAAATTGTTAAGTATTAAACTACTGTTATTGTCATGCACAACTTCTTCATCAAGCAATTGTTACTCCAATACTGTATGACTTCTATAACTATGATGTTGAGAGGAAAGAAAACACTAGACTTTTCTAGATACTTAAACTGATAGGACACAACGTTATCTAGAGATAGCATTCAATCATCGAACAGTTTTAACTTGTATAAACCTTGACACTTAAGAAGAAAAGATCCAACTACACTAAATTTATGTGAAATAGTGATGCAAAATATGAAAACCATCTTCCCTCTTATTTGTTATTCTAAGGAAAACGTTAACTTGTATCACATAGGCTACTAAATTCAACCAAAAATTAAGAAGACAAAATGATACAAACGTCAACTCAAAGCAATAGAATGTGATTACCATATAATGCAAAACCAATTTATAATATATATACAAACAGAAAGATATTAACTCTCTCATTTTAGTGAATTAATGAAGATCAAAACAAAACTACAAATTATAGAAATAGGCAAAACATTTGATAGGTATTACTCATTCAATGATTGCACACATCCTCAATGGTTTTCCAAATTGGAAAATCTTTTGAAAATTTAAGAAATTCAGGCTCAATATGCATAAATTGTAAAATATTTGCATGACGCAACCAAAGTAGCATTATTATGATCAGAAGTTATTACTTATGTCTAATACAGCTCTACTAAATCTTTTGTCCAATCCAGAATCATTTACAGCAAAAAACCTATCGAAAATGAGAAAATATTAGTAATCTAAAATAAATAAATTCAACCAGCACAAAGCATTCAGGGCTAGCTACCATCTTGTGTTTAAAAATATGATCAAAACAGGAAAAAAATATGCATAGACCAACTATTTTTTAACTTGTCAACTCCGAAGAGTCAGGTCTCTAAGCTAATCTAATATTTGGACCAATCAAGCAATGAACAACATAAGAATAATTTTAAATGAAGAAAAAAGGACCACCAGAGAAGCCGAATGAAAACACAAAGTAGTATTACATATCTCGATCATCTGGCACCCAACCTATACCCTAGGAAAGCGAGAAAACAAAGGAAAAAAGAAGGGTCATGAAATGAAGCAGAACAAAAGCACACAAGAAGAAGAACATTAAAGCCACCAATATAAAATATTTTAACTAAGAAGAGAAAAAGAAAAACAATATTTAAAAAAAAATGCAAACAATACAATATAATTTATCTTCCATAATCCTGCAGATAAATCATAAGTGATTGTTTTGTAGTAGTTAACAACATTTTGTACAACTTTAGAGACCAAATTAATTATTTTGTAGTAGTTAACAACATTTTGTACTTACTAAATTGCTTGTTTCAAGTAGGGGTCTCAACATACAGGTTTAAACATTCATAACTGATTCAAATTAATTGTTGATTTGGAATTCTTTGTTTGCGCACTGAGGGCATTATTTACATATGTGGAAACTATTTTGTGTTTAGGGCTGTTCAATCGGGTTTCAACCCGGGAACTCGGGTATAACCGGACTGGAATCCAGATTTCAAATCTAGACTAGAACCCGCACTGGGTTATTCCAAGTTACCCAGGCTGAAACTTAGATGAATCCGGGTTTTTAAAAACCCGGATTTTGGGTTTATCCTGTGTTTTTTTTTTTTTGTAACAAAAGTCAACATGTTATTAAATTTTTTTAAAAAAATAATATTGGAAAGCTTTTTTTTTTTTTTTCCTAAAAGCCTTTATTTTATTACAATTTTTTCATGAAATAATGATGTTAACCCTATAACGTTTCCTTTTTCCCAGAATATTTCATCACTTTTGCTCTGACCGTTTTACCCTTTTGCTCTGCTAGGGTTTACGTTCATTTTTGCATGGCTGCCGTGAGGGCCATTGATGGCTCCATGCCGGCGACCAATTCAAGAACTTTTGCAGATCTTATTTCGGCAGTCCCACACCCAATTCCTAATGTGCTTCTGCCATCAATGACTCCTAAAATTATGAATGGAGAAGTATACTTTTTGTTTTCGAAGGAGGAAATTGTGAAATCTGCAGAACCGTTTAGGTTCTCGTTGGTGTTGAAGTTCTTGAGGCAGAGACCATCACTGGATGCTATTTGAATATTCATTAAAAATAGATGGGGTTTAACTGGTATTGCTGTGGTTTCAGCCATGAGAAAGCCACGTAATGTTTTTGTCCGATTAACATCGGAGGAGGATTTCAATAAGGCTTTTTCTAGGGAAGTTTGTGACATAAACGGTGTGGCGTATAGACCGTTTCACTGGACTCATGAGTTTACTGAAGAGGAAGAGACTTCGGTGGTTCCAGTTTGGATTTTTCTTCCAGGTTTGGCTCCAAAATTTTATCATCCTTCTATCTTGAAAAGTCTTATGTCGCCTATTGGGAAATATATTAGGAGTGATAATTCTACACGGTGTGCCACTAGAATAGACGGTGCAAGGGTATGTTTAGAGGTTGATGTTGCTAAATCTCCTCTTTTATCGTTCTGGATTGGTGCGCCCTCTTGTTCTGCAAGTTGGTTGCAGGAGGTGGTGTATGAAACCATGCTGGCGTTCTGCACTAAATGTAAATTACAAGGGCATAATTTGAAGACTTGCAAGAAGGGTTTCTTGAGGAAGGATAAAGAGAAATAGGTTCGGCTTGAATATAAGGCAGTCATGAAACAGACGAAGGATGCAGAGCCTGTGGGATTGAACAAAGCATTAAAAGAAGTGGATGATCAGGGTACATTAGATGCGTTGGTGTTGGGTAGTGATGAGCAAAATAAAGTTGATACGGAAGGTGAGAAAGTGGCAAATGTGCAGTCGGTGGAGATACATGGACACGGTTCTAGAGATAAGGCAAAGGATGTCAATACAGAAGTTGTATGCTCTGTTTCTGAGCAAATGGTGCCAGTGGATCCTGAGGTGGGAGAAATGCCGTGTTCTGGTTCTATGGAGGTGGTTTCGAAACCAGTAGAGTGTAGTGTGATTTCTAAAAATATTCCAAAGGTGTGCACGGAGGTGGAAGTTTTGAGGGATGATGAGGTGGGTGACTTTGTTCCTACGGAGGTTAACGTCCAGTGTTTTGAAGAAGTGCCGAGTTTGATTTCTGCGGAGGTAATTCCGGATGCTTTTGTTTCTATTGTGGTAGATCATGCAGAAGACGTTCAGGGTGGATTGTCTATTGGGCAGGTTGCTGAGTGTGGTTTGACAGGGGTGAGTGGTGATATGGCCAGTCTATCAGATCCTAAGTCGGGGGATGGAAAAATAATGTTGACTAAAGATGTTTGTTCTGATTCTGAAATAAAAGATGCAGTGAAAGACAAGGGTGAGAATGTACGCAAGAAAGTTCGCAGTAGTAAACGGGTAATTACCTGTGCTTCTAAATTGAATTTATGATTAGTCCGATAGTGTATTGAAATGTTAGAGGGGTGAAATCTTCGAGTAGTAGGTTGAAAAAGCTTATGAATGTGTATAAGCCGAAGATGGTTGTGATAGCGGAGCCTTTTTTACGTGGTGAACAATTGGATGATGTTAAAAAGGTGCTTGGTTTTGATTATGGGTTTTCAAATGGTGCGTGGAATGGTAAATTGTGGATATTGTGGATGAATGATGTTAATGTAAGCATGGTTAGTTGTGGAACTTAGCAAATTTCTGTTATGGTGACTGATGGTATGATGAAGTGTAAAATATCTTTTGTGTATGCCAAATGTTCCTATGAGCAACGGTGTCAGTTGTGGGTAGAACTTTCCAGGGAAAGTAATTCACCGGATCCTTGGTTGGTAACAGGGGATTTCAATATAATAGCTAATGATGGAGAGAGATGTGGTGGTAGGCCACGGCCTGTGGTGGCTATAGAAGAGTTTAATTCTTGGATTCATAATTGTGGATTAATGGAATTAAAGTTCTTGGGTAAGAATTTTTCATGGTGTAATAGGCATGTTGGTAATAAACGGAGTTGGGCTCGCTTGGATCATTTTTTGGTAGATCAGAATTTTTTTGATGCTTTTCCTGATTCAGTTATGAGATATTTGACTCGTACTTCTTCGGATCATGCTCCTATGGTTATTTCGCTAGTGAAGAATGTTGAAGTTTATGGACCGTCACCATTCCAATTTCAGCAAATGTGGGTGGATCATGATGATTTTGCTAGATGTGTGGGTGGATCATGATGATTTTACTAGATGTGTTAGTGAGACGTGGGATCAATCTGATGTTGGTGGTGGATTCATGCAACTGGTAACAAAATTAAAAAGGGTGAGAGTAGCTTTGAAAGGATGGAATAAGGCAGTTTTTGGATGGACGGGTATGCACATTCAGGAGTTGCAGGCTCGTATTGAGAGACTTGAAGAGCAGTTGCAAGTGCGGTATGAAGAAGAAATGGAGCTTGACCTGTTGGCTTCAAAAATGGAGTTGGATACCTGGACTCATCGTGAAGATATTCGGTTGGCTCAGTGTGCGAAAGTTAGATGTGGAATCATGGTGATAAAAATTCCCGATATTTTCATGCTATTTTAAATAAAAGGAAGCAAGCAAGGATCATGGAGATGAGTCTTCCTAATGGTACTACCTTATTGTCACCACAAGGAATTCATGATGGTGCTGTGCAATATTTCATGGATTTCTTGGGACAGTCTACAAGTGTAGTGTTACCGGATTTGGGTGATTTAGTGTCTAATGTGATTTCAGAGGAAGATAATTTCAGTCTTAGTTCGTTGCCCATAGAAGAAGAGGTCAAACAAGCAGTCTTCAGTATTCCTATAGAGAGTAGTTCAGGTCCGGATGGATTTGGTTCAGGTTTCTATTGTGCTTGTTGGGACATTGTATGTGAGGTGGTGGTGGAGGCAGTAAGGGATTTTTTTAAGGGAGTCCCTTTTCCCAGATTTTTTACTGCTTCTTTTGTGGTGCTTATTCCAAAAATGGCTTAGCCGACAGGTTTTGATAAATTTCGTCCTATCAGTTTATGTTCCGTGTTTTACAAAATATGTACTAAGGTTTTGGTGGCAGCTTGCTCCTTTACTATCTACTTTGATCTCCTCTGAATAGTGTGCATTTATTCCAGGTAGGAGTATATTCGATAATATCAGCCTCACGCAAGAAATGGTGAATTCTCTTAATAAAAAGTCTTTGGGTGGTAATGTTATTTTGAAGCTTGATATGGCCAAGGCTTATGATAGGGTGGAGTGAGAGTTTCTTTTACATGTGTTGGCAGCCTTTGGTTTTTCTCCATCTGTGAATGCTTTGATAAATAATTGTATTGCTTCGCCTTGGTATTCGATTATGATGAATGGGACATCTCGGTGTTTCTTTCAAGGAGGTTGTGGTTTGTGCCAAGGAGATCCGTTATCACCATATCTTTTTATTATTATGGAAGAAGTTCTTTCTCAATTACTAAAGAAGAATTTCTTGTGTGGTAATATTAAGAGTTTCTCACATCCGAGAGGTGTGCGTCTTGTTTCTCATCTCCTTTATGCAGATGATGTAGTTATTTTTTCTAATGGGCGAAAGAAGTCGATGCGAGAATTGATGAAGGTTATTGAGACTTATGAGTCTTGGTCTAGGCAGCGAGTGAGTAAGGAGAAAACAACCATTTATTTTGCTAAGCAATTCTCTACAAGGCAGAAGAGGGATCTTATTCATATCACTAGTTTTATAGAAGGTACTTTTCCTTTTACTTATCTTGGTGCACTGATTGTTAATGGGAGGCTTTCTAATTTACATTTAGATCATATTCTGAATCGGGTGAGGAATAAGCTTGGGGGGTGGAAATTAAAGTGTCTATCAGTTGGGGGCAAATTGATTTTGTTGAAGCATGTTTTATCCAGTATGCCTATACAGATTATGTCTATTCTTCAATTGCCAAAAGGGGTTTTGAAAATTCTAAATAGGCTTCTCAGTTCTTTCTTTTGGGGTGAAAAAGATGGGAAGGAAAAAAAGAAATGGGTAGGATGTCGATGTGTAAGCCGACTGAAGAGGGGGGAATTGGCCTTCGAGATTTTGATGAGGTTCAAACTTCTTTGTACATGAAATTTGCATGGAAAGTTATGACTGGGAGTGATCTTTGGTCACAATTTTATCGTGCTAAATATGTTGAGGGATAACCATGTTTCTTTACTAGATCCAAAAAAGGGCTCTTGGTTTTGGAGAATGGTTGTAAAATGTATTCCGGCGGCGTTAGAAAATTTGAAATGGAGAGTTAGGGATGGGAATATTTCTTTTTGGTGGGATTATTGGTTAAATGAAGGTCCTCTTGCTAACTCTTATCTAGTGGTTGATGTGCCAAAGATGATGTTGGCTGATGTTAGAGTTGAAAATGGATGGGATATTGAAGTTTTAGAAAGACTGGTGGGAACACAAAAAACGGAGGAGATTTGTAGTTTCTTGGGTGCTCACAAAGCTGGACAAGATTTACTTGTTTGGCTTCATAATAAAGATGGAGGTTTTACTACCAAAAGTGCATGGCAATGTATTTGGGTTACTACTCCAGCGGTGCCTTGGGCTAAGTGGGTATGGCATGAAGTTCTACTAAAAAAAATATCTATATTAATGTGGAAGGCTTTCCATAACAGTTTAAGTGTTGTATGATTGATTGAGGAGAGTGGGTATACCTATTACTTCCAAGTGTAATTGTTGTGAACAAGGAGGCTATGAAGACCTAAATCACGTTCTTGCTGCAGGTGATGTAGCTTCCGGGATTTGGAAGAGATTTTCTCTAATATTGGGCATTCCTTATGATCAAAATAAACGTTGGCTTGAATTGGTGTCAATGTGGTTAAGACGGGCGTCTATCAAATCCCAGGTGGGTAATATTTTGGGCCTTATTCCTTCTATTATTATTTGGAAGTTGTGGCAACGCAGGTGTAAGGCAAGAATGGAAGGAAGAGTCATCTCGACAGAAGAGCTTTGGAGATCTATTTGTGTGTGGCTAAGGAGAGTGCAAAGTTCCTTAACAAAAGTCACAAAGATTGGATTTGCTGATGAGGTGAGGTTGAGGGATTTGAACATGTCGATTTTGCCAATTAAAAAGGTGTAGGTTAAATTGGTTTGTTGGGAAAAGCTTAGAAATGGAAGATTTAAATTGAATATTGATGGGTGTAGCCTTGGTAATCCAGGAAGTTTAGGTGTGGGGGGGGGGGTGTTATTTGGGATTGGCGTGGTGATATGGTACTTTCTTTTTCGTGTTACCTTGGGGTGGGTTCTAATAATAATGCTGAACTGAAAGCCTTGTTAATAGGGTTAAAATATTGTCGAGCATTGGGTCTACATCAGGTGGACATTGAGTCTAATTCCTTGATTTGTGTATCTTGGGTTCAGAAGAAGTATTGTGGAGTTTGGTATTTGGAAGATTTCTGGGAGAGGTTAGAGACTGTACGAAAGTGGGGAATTTATTATTAACATGTTTATCGAGAAGGAAATGCACCGGTTGATTTTTTAGCTAAAATGGGAGCTCAAGTTCAACCTTTGTTTGGCGATCGTTGTTACATGTTCCAAAATTTCTTAAAGGTTTGATTCGCACGGATAAATTGTCCTTGCCTTATTTGAGAGGTCATTGAGTTGTTGAGATGTCAGGTTGTTGTTTTTTGGACTGGTGTTCTTGTTTGTGGTGAGGAAGTTCTTTATAGGCATGTAGTTTTTTTTTTTTTTTTTTTTTTCCATTCTTTTATTGTCTCTTATGTAATTTTGGTATTCCTCCACCGTAAGTGAGGGTTTTCTTAATAAATCTGGGAAGGGGTCACTCTTGGACATGTGACCTTAACTCTTTAAAAAAAAAAAACCCTATAACGTTTTTTATATATAAAAGCCTATAACAAGCCTATATAAAAATATATCAAAATGAAAAAATTAAATGCATGCAACATTCCCGATATAGTCCACCTCATATTACATTATTTGAACTAATTTACTAAAAATATTACAAAACACCTACATTGCTTTGATCAAAATTACATTATATGAAAATTACATATCCAATGGTCATGTTTTACTGCCAGGACACATGAAAATTAAACATTTATGGTCTTTTTTGCAACCTATAGCAATTTCCCATAACATACCTACATGTTCATTCAAAGGGAAATAAGGTCAATAGATTATACAATAAAAATATTCTAGGCTGAAAAGAATGGAAGCTTTTATAGATTGAGTGAAAAAGCAATATCTTTGGCAGTAAAATATCTCACCCACCTATATGGACTATAAGTTCCAGATTTCTTTGCTATCTACAAGTATTCCACCTCCATTAGAGATAGATTTCAGCATAGTATACCATAAAACATCTCTACAATAAAACTATCATCCAGTTTTTCCAACCTTAATTACCCAGTTCAATTCAAGTATTTAACAATCATAACAACCTTCTAACCCATAGAATGCATGCTCCGATCAGGACCAAATCACAGTACAAAACCATAACAATGAAGGATTCAATGGAACATTCCAATGACAGTAGAAGCACACATTCAAGTTTGAGATCTACATTATTTGAGAGATGAAAGCATTACTCATGACATAGTGAGCTCAAATAGATTTACAAACTCTATGCAAATCTCAAAAAGTTGCTTATGGTACAATTGTTAAATGCAACATGAATGGGCACCTTTCAAATCCTTAAAAATTATCAAGTACTTTGGAAGTAATATTTCCTGGTCTCCCAATAACAGTGAAAGCATTGCTCATGACGGAGAAAACTCAAATAGATTTACAAACTCTATGCAAATTTTATAAAGAATGTAGCTAGTTGAGGTAAAATTGCTAAATGCAACATGAACCAGAACTCAAACTGCCACAGAAAACCAGTTACGTTGCTAGGTTGGCATAAATAACTATGTAGGCAATCCATAAAATGCAAACACAGACACAAAGAAAAAAGGTCAGTTCGTACAAGCATATTAATGCACAGCTCCAATAGAAGCATTAAAGCAAAATAAAATTACTAATTTGTCAGACAACATAGGCCCATCACAAACTCCAACCACTATTCGTTCCCTTGCCAGCTCTGCCGCTGCCATCCCCTTCCATCTCCTTTCATTCACAACAAACAAATCCCCTTCTATTTTCTCAAAATAAATAAATAAATCCCCTTCCATTCACAACAAATAATCATCTATATAGTATGGAGTTACATACTTTTTTTCCCACAACATGCCAAATATTCACAACCAAACAACTCCCCAACAACCAAAAAATTTAACAATGGTACCAACTCCACCATAACTACAACTGCACAACCAAAAATATAAAAGGAACATTTTCATCAAAATAGACCCAAATTAACAAAGTAATAAAATGAAAGAAAATCCTAAAATCTCCACGAAATCTACAAATTTCTAAAAATAGTACCCTAAAGAAATCCCAACCCTATATCTCATCACATGCCTTGAGAGCAACAACAAAATAGCCAGAAACTTCAAGAAATAAAACAAACCCACTACAACAACTGAGAACCCAACAAGAATAGGAAGCGTTAAACAAATAAAAGGCAAACAAACCACCACAAACAACAAAAAAATAAAATATATATAGCAACTTTGAATTGAAACAGAGGCATTCCTTCAAATAATAGAACTTAGATGTCTGGGTTGACGGAGAAGCTAGTCCTCCATCGGCGAAACCTGCAAAATAATAGAAGTCATAATTTATTGACTATGTAACTAAAGGAAGATAGAGATGGAGGAACACTAAATATATACCCAGAACCGAAGGTCACATAGATCCTCAACATAACCGACGACGATGGCTAGGGTTTCAACTTCCCCAACACACCCTTGATACGAAAGAAACCTACCCCATAGAGAAGAGATCTAAACGCTCAAAACAGAGAGAGAGAGAGAGAGAGAGAGAGAGAGAGAGAGAGAGAGAAGTTACTAGTTACTGTCGAGGCTATTAATGCCAGCCGGGTACTAAGTGGAGCCTCCCAGAGTGAGAGTGGCCGGGGTAACATGGAAGAGGAGTCGACGACGCTGCTCTGGCTGAGGCTTAGGAAGTGAGAGAGACTCTAAGCGAGATGCTAGAGCTAGGGTTTTTGTTGCAACTTACGGGCAAGAGACCAGAGAGTAATAAGGTTTTTATTTCCTTTGTTTTAATATATATAACCCGAGTACTGGGTTTTAAACCCCGGATCCCAAGATTCATAATTGGATCCGGACTGCATTGGTCTGGATTTTATAATGCGGGTTTCAAACAGGATTGGATCCAGGCCGAAACCCAGAATCCGAATCCGGTTTATCCATATTCCGGGCCGGGCAGGGTAAAAATCGGCCTGTATGAACAGTCCTATTTGTGATGAATATGAATGTGATTCATTGGTCTGTCGAGCTTGGCTTCGATATATAATTGATTTTTCCTCCAAGTTTTTCCTATTTTACATCTTGAAAACTCATCCATTGAGAGCAATGTGTTGCATCATGTTTTTATGACTAGAAAACTCATTTATTATGATCCACGTGTTGCACAGGTTCTTGTCTAAACCTTTTTCCTCTCAGCATACCGTGCTCCAGTTGTGGCTACTATTCTTACAAGTTCAATTTCTTTATATACTCATATTACAAATGAGTTTTGTATTTGGGTTGATTTTATGCATATGTATCATGATATGCTACTGTATTATGCATATGTATTTGGATTAGTCTTCCTGTGATATCTCCCTTTTTATGTACATTTTTATTGAAAGATTTTTTTTTTTTAAAATTATTATAACTAGTGGTTCCCCTGTTTTAAATTAAAGGTGATTTTCGCGATATTATTTATGATTTCTTTTTTAAGTTGTGAAATTATTTTAATGAGCTTCATTGATACTAATTATTGTTTTATATTTAAATTGTTCTTTAATTTAAATTAGTTATTTTTTGGATTTTAAAATTATTGTGTTGTTGGATTTTATTAATTTATTTTATTTAGTCACTGCATTTAAATTATTTTATTTAACTTGCCGTTTTAAAATTTATTTTCGTTGAATCAGTTTTGAGTCATTGAGTTGAAAATGTTGGATCTCATTTCTTTTCCATCCTTTTTTTTTCCTTTTCTCTTTTTCTTCTTTCTTTTTCTCCCTTGATTCTCTCCCGTGCGACCTAGCCCCCTCCCTCTCCCCGTCTGTTTTCTTCTCCCCCACCCAGTGCCACCGTGCGCAGCCCGTGCCATCACCACCCCTCCCACTTGGTTCCCCATCGGCCGGTGACCTTCCCCCTCTATTTTCAGCCTCTCCCGCGTTGTCGTGAGCCTCAATGCATGGCTTTAACCTGCACGGTTTTCGTGGCGCCACCTTTGGCTATCATCTTTTCACCATTTCATCACCAACCTCCTAGTTACCTAACTCACCCTTCCTCAGCCCCGATCTGCCACTTTTGAAGCCTCACCATCTCCATCTCCATATCCGATTTGCCTCTTTTGGCCTCCAACCACTGATTGAGCTGAGATATTGCATATTTTAGCTATTTAAAACCAATATATTTCAATTGTTTCGTGACATTATTTATTGGTTTTAGATGAAAAAAATAGTTAATAAGCATAAATTCGAGTTATGATTTTTAATTGATTAATATCATATTTATGCTTAATTTTATAACTATGATTTAATTGGACAATACTTCCTCACATATATAATATTTTTTTTAATAATCTATTTTCTTTTTAATTTATTTCGAGTGTATTTTTATTTCTTTATTTTCAGCTTAAATAAAATTCACGAGATCAAACAGTGAAGTTTTTACGTAAAGTCAAGAAGCAGTTTCACGTGTTGTCTGGGGGTGCTTTCGGTGGGCTAGTTGGACGTAAAAAGGAGACGGAATTGGGTGCAGAAATTAAGGATAGTTTCTTGCATGTTGTCTCATGCAAGACCTTCCTTTGTGTGACAACACTCCATACTGAAAACAAAAATTCTGCAACCTTTCATACTTGAAAGGTTTACCTCGCATCAAAGGTTTGTGGAGAACCACCCCCACCCCCCAAAACGCCGGCCCGCTCTCCCAACAGACTCTCTCTCTCTCTTAGAGTAATGAGATGTTATGCTTTCTAAAGTTCAGCAAGTTCGTTTCATTTTTGTAATGTGTGCAATCACCTATTCGGATCCACCATCGATCACTTCATGATTTTAAGTAGTATCTGGTATTTGATGTTTTTTATGCACGACTGGATGGGATAGGGTGAGTTGGAGATCAAAATTTTGATGTGGGTCTGAATTCCTCTGAGCTCCATTATTCTAGAGTTCTCTAAATACTCTTATTCATGAGCATTTCTACAGATTTGTTTTTCATCTATATGACTGCTGTAGACAGGCCGCATGTTATTTTTGTCCACTAAATCAGAATTTCTTGCGTGTCATAAAGGTTAGATTGTAGTGTTGACGTGAATGGCGGTGACTGATGCTCAAAATCCCCTTCTTGGAGAAACATGTGGTTCTTTACTGCAGAAACTGCAAGAAATATGGAACGAGGTTGGGGAAAGTGATGAGGAACGCGACAAGATGCTTCTTCAGTTAGAGCAGGAGTGCTTGGACGTATACAAGAGGAAGGTTGAGCTGGCTGCTAAGTCAAGGGCACGGTTTCTTCAGGCCTTATCAGATGCCAAACTTGAACTTTCCAGTCTTCTATCAGCTCTTGAAGAGAAAAGTTTTGTTGGGATTCCAGAGGAGGCTTCAGGGACAATCAAAGAGCAGCTTGCAGCTATAGCACCAGTACTTGAACAGCTTTGGAAACAAAAGGAGGAGAGAGTAAAAGAGTTCTCTGATGTTCAATCACAGATTCAAAAGATATGTGGAGAAATTGCTGGGAACTTGAACCCTAACGATCAGGTTGAGACTCCTGCAGTTGATGAGGCTGACCTATCCGTGAAGAAGTTAGATGAATATCATGCACAACTTCAAGAACTTCAAAAAGAGAAGAGTGAAAGGTTACAAAAGGTCCTTGAGTTCGTGAGCACTGTGCATGATCTTTGTGCTGTCCTGGGGATGGACTTCTTCAGTACTGCAACTGAGGTTCACCCAAGCTTAAACGACTCTACTAGTGTGCAATCCAAAAGCATTAGTAATGATACTCTATCTAGGCTGGCTAAGACAGTCTTAGCATTAAAAGAAGATAAGCAGCAGAGGCTGCACAAGCTCCAACAGTTAGCAACTCAGCTAATTGATCTATGGAATCTGATGGATACCTCCCTCGAAGAAAGGAGTAAGTAGCACCGAAAGCATCACCTTAAGCACACAGAAATACACTCGGACAGCAGAAAACTTGGACCACGGACAGCACCTTCACCTCAAGCTGAAATCATGGCACCCCAATGCAACTCACGGCACAACCAGAAAATGCAGAAAAGTTAAATTCAGCACACAACAGCAGCTCACCGATTTGGAAAGTTGAGAGCACATGCAGAAAACATGGAGCCCACACACATGCAGCAGCTTCAAGCTGGAACTCATTGACAAGCACCTGCAGAAAATCACGGCAGCTCACTCGGACAGCAGAAGAAAATGAAGCAGCACCGAAAGCATCACTCAAAGCATGCAGAAAAAGTCAAGCAGAAATGCAGATCATACACGGCACCTAATGCAGAAAGTTCAACTAATGCAGACAAAGCAGAAACATGCAGCAGCATCACATGCACATGCAAAAAGGAAGAGAAGCAAAGTCATTCACGGATGACAGCAGTGCAGAAAAAAAAATGCAGAAAATGGAATGATGTTCGGCTGGGATGAGTGATTTACGGAGAGAAGCTGAAGTTGAAGTGAGGTGCATGATTAAACGGAAAAGAGATGAAGAAAAGAAGCAGCATCAATCACGGTTCACATGCAACTCCAGATTTTTTTTTTGTTTATTCTGTTACTTCATTAAGTTAGCTATAAGGTTGAAAACTCTATAAAAACTTACGGATGGCAGCAGGAAAAAGAGAGAAGGGAGGAGACACATACTGAATTTACACATACTTGGACGTTACAGCATAAGCAATTTAGTTTTTTTTCCTCTGTTTTCTATTTTTTTTCATGTTCTTTGTATTCCGTTTGTTCCACACTTGAGAAGAGAAAGAACTTTAAAACTTAGTTTTCATTTTCAATTTCATTTTTTATCTCAGTTTCAGTTGTTGTTTCATTTTATTCTCATTTTCAGTTTCATTTCTTAGAGAAGCATTCGGTTGGGGTATCATCTTTTTAATTTTTTTTTTGGTTTTTCGTTGGAAGAAAACTCTCTCTCGGCTAAGTTTTTTTTTTTATTATTAGGTGGTAACTTCATTTTTTTTTCTTGCTTTATTATACTCTGTTTTCGGATAGACCTTAGGATAAATGGAACCAAGTTTTCAATTATAGTCTTTAGCATCTTTCGTTCCATACGGGAGGTGGCGAGCAGCTCTTTTTATTTTTATTTTTATTGTTTTCTTACATTTTCGTTGAGTAGAGTCGACGGAAGTTACTAGTTTTTTTTTACTACTTTTCGTTCAGTTTTTATTTTCTTTCTTTCGTTTGGACTGGGCATAGGCGGAAGCTCTTTCTATAAGCAGCTTCATTTATTTTTTTATTTCTTTACGTTGGAATTTCTTTAGAGAAGCAGGAGAGATCAATTTAATGGTTCTTCTTTAGCTTCTGTAGTAGAATTCCAGACCTTAGGTGGGAGGCGGTAGTTGTTGTTTTTTTTTTATTGTTTCTCTATTTTGATGGTAGACGAACGGTTGTTTTTTTTTTTTTTACGTTGAAGCATTTTACGTTAAAGATGGAAGCTAAGAGCTTTGAGTTTAATTTTCATTCAGCATTTATTTTTTTTACTTTTGGTTGTGGCGTTCGGCGTATTTGATTTTGTTTTTGGCATCTTTAGTTTTATTTTTTTTGGACGCCGGGATTCATTTCTTTTTACCTTTCATTTTCATCATTTGTGGAATTATTTTCATTTCTTCTTAGTTTTCATTCGGCGGCCAGTCTTTATTTTTATTTTTATTTGTTTTCTTTTCTCTTCTTGTTTTACGATATCGTTGTCCAGAGCTTAGTGGTCAGTTTCATTTTTATGGCTTTGCTTAGATTTATTTTTTGTTGAACAAGTCTCATTTTTTCGGCAGCTTTAGTTTTATTTATTTATTTATTTTGGATATTTCGTTGAGTAATTTATTTATTTATTTTTGTTTACTTATTACGTGTTATTTATTTTTTCGCATTTCTTTAATCTTTCTTGTCTTTGAGTATTTTCAATTTTTAGTTTGTATTTTATTAATTATTTTCTAATCTAGTTTAATTCTTAATTTAGTTTTATTAATTTCTGAATTTAATCTTTTAGTCATTTACATTTCAAATCCGACAATCAAAAATCTAAAAACATGAATCTAGTCCATGACTAGTAAAATTTCCTTCCATTGCACATACCATTTTTTTTTTCTTTTGTGAAATTTTTCACAATTTTTCAACGAATTTAAATTTTGAGTAAATTTTCCCTGAGGAGACGATCTAGGAATTTATTCCTTATTATTACACGACATCCTCCTGCACTTGGGAGAGCATTAGTGCTACTCATTTTTGAGTGAGTCAACCACCACCTACACCGCCACCCACGGCAAACCACTACTACCATTAGTTTCACCAACTCTCATAAGCCATTCCCTAGCAATCCCAAATCTTCATTTGTACCCATTCAAAAGTTGAGTTTTTGAGACCCATGACCATAGTGCATTTTGCACTGTGACATTACGGTGTCGCCAACTTTTGCAGCTTATTGATCCTCTGAATATTATATTATAGCGTTGTAAATATTTTTCAAATAACTTTTAAGATTTAATTATATTTTGCATTAACAATTGTTTTGTAAATTTGGTTGGTTATGCCGGACTAAGTCCAAGGAGTCGGGGGTTGGTTGGAATGGAGAACAAAGTTGTTTGTGTGATTGGTTGGTGTTGTGATTTGTTGGTTGTTGGATATTTGTTTTAATTCATACATTGCATAGTGCATGCATGTTCATGTTTATAAAATTAAAACTGAGTTTTCGTGTAATTGCATGCATGATCATGTGTATAGTTGAAAACTGGATTTTTATGTGATAAATGATTTTGGGTATGTTTGAAATGAATGAATTGAACGGTTTGAGTCAGAAGTACTATAAGGATGGTGGTAAGCAGGGACAGTGGTAGAGTCTCACATGTGATTCCCGCCTACGGTGCACTCGATAGGAATGTTGGTATGCATGGATGGTGGTAAAGTCTCGCTTACAATTCCAGGCTACAGACGGAGTTGTAAGGATGGTGGTAAGCAGGGACGGTGGTAGAGTCCCGCCTGTGATTTCTGCCTTCAATACATTCGGTAGGGATGGCTGTAAGTATGGACGGTGGTAGAGTCCCGCCTACAGTGCTATGATAGTTTGGTTAAAGGGTCATTTTCTGAGAAAATGATGGTTTTTATATTGGCTCATTTTCTAGAAAAATGGCGGATGTCTTAATGAAAATGTTTTGGGCCAAAATGGAATTTTGGCATGCGTGGAAAATTGTTCATTTTGAGAAATGATGATTTTTGGGTCTCATGCATATGGCATCATGTTCGTGCATTTTGTTATTGCATGAATGTATTTTTATCTCGTGGTTTGTTTAAATTATTAATTACCTGCGGTGCCATTTCTTGGTACCATAGATTTTGATGCAAATGAGGATGCAGAGACTGAGGATGTAGGTCTGCCAGAGGAGTGATCAAGAATCACTTTCTCGATTTATGTCCCGCTTTTGGTTATTATATTTTGGTTTAATTATATTTTTCTTCGGATAATTGTAATACTTTTGTAACGCTTGTATTTAAGTGAATTTGTATTTAAAAACTTTGGTACTTAGTTGATTGATTTTAATTATTTTGCTACATATTTGTTGTACACTTTTTACTTGTGCACACACTTGGCACTTAGAGATGGGATATGTGACCCATGTTGTCATCATCATGATGCCTCAATTTCCACGTGGGCATTGGAGGCATCACACTTGCAATGTAGTTGTTTTATTAGAGTTTAATTATAGCCATTAATTCTAAAAAAAAAAAAAAATTTGCTAACTTGGGTTTTGGTGATTTGTATTGAAGTATTTGTAGCCTGGGTTGGTAGCGGTGTTGCATGAGCAAAGTAGTAGATATCATTTTCACAAATAGGCTTATTCGGCCTATTTTTTCATGAAGTACTTAAAGCTATGTAGTAAACAGTTATTTGCAAGTAGTGATCATGAAATCTCTCAACTACAAAATAGAATTGTTTATTGAATGCTCCGAACCAAAATGATGTGGAATTATTAGTTGGGGGAGGAGCTCCTTTCCAATGTATAATAATGCTAAAAAATCTAGAAGTTTTCTTGAATTTGGCTCATGCGAAATGAGGAACATCAATTTTATGATCCTAACTTAACTTTCATGAATCTTCCCCATGTCTTTATGGATGTTGTTATGAGATGATAATGTATACTTCCAGTTGGAAGATTTTACTTAATTTTGGCAAAGTTTTAGATGAATTGCTACTATTTTTGCAAAGGGATTTGATATTCTGGTTGAGCTTTTTAAGTCCTACAATTGGGCATACGTGCCTTGCATGTGGGGATATATATATATATATGTACATATATGTGTGTGTACATGTGCATACGTGTGTGTGGGTGTGTATCTCTACCAAACAAGTTAATTTGAGCTTACAATATTAATGTGCGCATGTGATGATAATATGCAAGTTAATTTTGCAACCCCTAGCTAATTATTAAATCTTAATTTTTATCAAACGAGGGGTTGGGATCAGAAAGATGATCATCTTTGTGGTATGTGAGGAGTTAAGGATAAGGAAGTTGTAGATGTAGCAGGAGACTAGAAGTTCAATTCTAGAAGTATTAGTTATCTAGTTATTATCTGATCTGTTAGTATTTATTCTTATCGCTTTGTTATGACCTCTACTACTACTATGCTTGTAAGTCTCTATTAATAACATAGTCAACACACTGAATGCGTGGTTGTTATTTTCATCAACATGGTATCAAGAGCCTAAGACTACCGTCACGTATGGCAGATCCTAATACCCCTATATCAAAGACTAATGTCTCTTCTTCTTTTCTTCAACCACTCGTATTTACCACCAACACTTTTCATGCACCTACTACTTCCCTTCCCAATTTCACTCCCATCAAGCTAACAAGAGACAATTACCTGCTATGGAAAGTGCAGGTTATTCCCTATCTCAAAGGTCAGCATCTGTTTGCTTTTGTCGATGGGTCATCTTCTTGCCCTTCACCTATGATCACCACCCCTACCAATCAAATAGTGCCCAATCCAGCCTTTATGCAGTGGATCATGCAAGATCAATTGATTCTTTCTGCTTTAAACTCATCCCTCTCAGAAACTGTACTAGCCCATGTTACAAAGTGCCAAACTTCTCGTCAAGTCTAGTCGACATTGGAACGCATGTTCTTCTCAACATCTCGTGCTCATTGTGACTCCCCCAACTCCAACGTACGGACACGTGGAAATCGAGGCATCAGAATGATGACAACATGGGTCACACATCCATCGCCAAGTGCTAAGTGTGTGTGTATGCAACATGTATACAAATAAACCACGCAGTGGATAATAAAATCTTATAACTAAGTACCAAAATTTTGTTTAAATACAAACTAGTTTAAAACACACGTAATAAATTATTATAAGTTCAATACTGTTTCAAATACCAATTTACATAACATAAAGACAAGTAAAGATAATATCCAAAGGTAAAACAACCCCAAGTCAAATACTCTGGCGAAGCCGCCTCCTCGGGCTCAGCCTCCTCCTTCTCAACCTCTACATCAAAAAATCTACAGTACCAAAAATGGTGCCGCAGGTAAGTAATAATCCAAATACCACAAGATAAAAATATATTACACTCAACAATATGCATGAAAAGATGCCAAATGCACATGTCTCAAAAATTCACATTTTTCCATGCAAGCCAAAATCCCATTTTGGCCCAAAACATATATCATTTAAAACAAATCCTTGTCATTATCCCAGATAATGACCCAAACCAAGAAACTACCATTTTTCTAGAAAATGGATCTCAATATTCTCTTACAAAACCTCGCTATTTTCCCAGAAAATGGCCCATATCCAATATCCAAAACCAGTTCCAATTAATGCATGCACCATGATCTCTCATAGGGATCATCCGCACACTCTGGCTCCCATGCCACACCGCAGGTAACGACTACGCATGTGACATCTAAACGAGCGATCCCAGTCTCGCGCCCAGCGCGTACTTGGACCAAGCATCCTCTAGTCTCCGCCAGCCGAGGGACTACGGAGTCGACACGACAGCGTTACCATATCGAGCGATCCAGTTGTCACCCAGGGGATGTCACTCAGTATTATCCACTCCCGAGTGACCAAAGGAGCTCCACCGAGATAATACCCTATTCCAGCTTGGGGTCGTGATACACACGCACCCGAAAATCCATTTATGCATGAAATCTCAGTTTCCAGTATCCAACACATGTATATGCATGCACCATACAATGCAAATGATATGACAAAAAATATCCAACAATTCTCAACATCAACAACAAATAAACAATTCTGTCCTCAAATCCATCCGACCCCCCACTCCTCGGACTCAGTCCGGAATAACTAATCAGTCACAATTTATTGTAAAAGCAATAATATATTTAAATCTAAAATAAAGTTTAGAAAATACTTACATTGCTATATGATAATTTTCAAAGGATCAACGAGCTGCAAATGGCAAAGAAAAAGCAACAAAACAGTGTAAAAACATTGTGACCGTGGGTTGCAAAATATCCACGTTTGAATGGGGACGAACCAAGGCTTGAGAGTGATAGGGAATGGCTTAGAGGTATTTATGAAGCTAGTGGAAGTGAGGGTTGGTCGTGGGTGGTGGTGAAAACGGCAGTGGAAGGCCAAAATACCCAAAACGAAAAGTGAGGTCGTGGGAGTTGCTCTAGTGACGGATCGGAGCCGGAAATGGGTGGTTTAGGACGGCAAGAAGTTGGTGATGAAGTGGTGGCCGGAGGTGGAGCGACAGCGGCGGAAAGGAGGAAAAACCGTGCAGCTTGGAAGAGCCCACGGCGGCACGGATGGAGCCAAGATTCGGTGGGGAGGTTCACCAGCCGGAGGGAAGTCGAACGGTGGGGGTGGTGCACCGCACGGCGGTGACCGGCTGTGGGTTTGGGCTGATGAAGGAAAACGACGTGGAGGGGGAGGGGGGATGGTTGCGTGGGAAGAGAGGAGTGCAGGGGAAGAAGAAGAGAAAAGAAAAAGAAAGAAGAAAAAGAAAAGAAAGCGGAGGAAAAGAAAAAAGGGAAAAAGAAAAAGAAAAGAAAAGAAATGAGATCTAATCCTCACCTCTGGGGTCCAAAAACTGATCCAACGAAAACAACTTTAAAAGCTATAAATCAAAGAAAATAATTTAAACACAACATAAAACTAAATTATAATAAATAACTAGTAAAAACTAACAACTTAATTTTAAATAAAAAAACAAACTAAAATAAATTAAACAGCAATTTAAACTCAAAACAATAATTAATATTAAGAAAGCTCTATAAAATAAATTTCACAACTAAATAAATCCAATTAAAATCCGATAATTTAAAATAAAAGAACCAATACTTTAATTAAATTAAAATACTCATTCAGTGAAAATACACGTAAAAACGGGGTATCACACTTGTTCCATGAATCTCCATTACCAGTTAGCTACGCTCAAGAAGGGTAGTTCCTTCATCACAAATTCACTACCCTTGCCGATACATTAGTTGTTGTCGATCAACCTCTCAATGAGTTTGAGTTGGTTTCTTTTTTGCTTGCTGGTCTTGGACCGGATACGATTCCTTTGTTACCTCTGTGACAACCAGGGTTGATCCACTCTCCTTGGTAGATCTATACGGCCATATGCTAGCACATGAACTTCGCTTGGACCATCACCACACATCAAATGATCTTACTTTGGGAGGTGCGAATCTTGCATCTCATTCTCATGGGTCTCACGGTGGACACGGTTCTAAACGTGCCTTTGGTTTCAGTTCTGGTACTTGTGGGTTAGGCCGCTTCAATCGTGGCAGGGGTAGAGCTCGTGGTTCTAATTCAATTGCTTCTCGACCTGTCTGTTAGGTGTGTAATAAAGTAGGCCACACTGCTTTAAGATGCTACCATCGCAATGATGAGTCTTATGATTGTGACTCATCTCCCATGCAAGCTTATTCTACTAGGCCATCATAGTCAAACGATTTGAACTGGTATCCAAACACGGGTGCTACCCATCACTTGATCTCAGATCTCTCCAATCTTAATATCACTGCTAAGGAATACACCGGCTCAGATCAAATCCGCATTGGTAATGGTACTGGTTTAACCATCACACACTTCGGCACCTCCAAGCTTTCAACCCCTACAATTTCTTTTTTAATTCTTAATATCTTACATGTACCACAAATTACCAAGAATTTACTCTCTGTTCAAAAACTCACTACAGCCACTAACACTTTCTTTGAATTTCATCCCTTTTATTTTTTGTGAAGGATCGAGCAACGGGGAAAATTCTACTGCACAGGCCAAGTAAGTAAGAATGGGCTTTATCCCTTCTCTGTTTCCAATAAAACTTCTCCTCCATCTACGCTTGTTGGCGAACGAGGCTCGCTTCATCAATGGCATTCTCGGATGGGTCATCTAGTCTTCAAAATTGTTTGTCATGTCTTATTGAGATTTTCTTTACCTGCAGTCGAGTCCAAGTCTAGTCTATCATGTTTTGCATGTCTCAATTCTAAAAGTCGTCAATTACCATTTTTTGAGTCATGTAATTGTGCGTCGGAACCACTTGAATTAATTTATAGTGATGTGTGGGGCCTGTCTCCTATTATTTCTCATAATGGTTTTCGATATTATGTTATCTTTCTAGACTTGTACAATCGATACACGTGGTTCTATCCCATAACTTGCAAAAGTGATGTTATTACTATTTTTCGCAAATTTCAGCCTTACGCAGAAAGAAAATTTAATTATAAAATTAAAGCTATTCAGTCTGACTGGGGTGGTGAATTTCATTCATTATCCTCGTTACTTGTATCTCTTGGCATTCCTCATCGCCGACCTTGTCTTCATACTCATCAACAGAATGGTGCTATTGAAAGTAAACACTGTCACATTGTTGAGACCTGTCTGGCTCTCTTAACTCATAGTCATGTTCCTCTTAAATATTGGGATGATGCGTTTGATACTGCCTGTTATTTAATCAATCGAATGCCATCATCTGTCTCTCACAAAAAATCTCCTTTCACTACTCTCTTCCATCACGATCCAGATTATTCCTTTCTCCGTGTTTTTTGTTATGCATGTTGGCCAAACTTATGCCCATATAATCACCACAAATTACAACATCAGTCTACTCGTTGTGTTTTCCTTGGGTATAGCCCCTCTCATAAAGGTTATAAATGCCTCAACCCCAATATTGGAAAATTCATTATTTCCAGAGATGTTGTCTTTAAGGAGTCCATATTCCCATTTCATCTTCAGTCATCCAGTTCTACTCCAACCCACCAAGAGTCTCCCTCGGCACCATTTGTAATACCCATTCTAAGGCCCAATAATTATTCTTCTCGTGCAGCAGAACAGACCTTGCTATTGCAGATCTCTCCACCTCACTCTCATTCTAGTACCCAAGCCCATCAAGCCCATATAGCTCCTTCTCCCCCACCTATCTCCCCTGATCCCTCGTTATCTTTGCCAGTTTCCCCAATCCCGACCTCACCAGAAATCACCTGTACTCCACCAACCTCCAATAATCAACCATCCCAACACCCCATGATCACTCGCTTGAAAAACAACATCACCAAACCAAAAACCCATATCGACGACACCATCAGATATCCTTTCCCGAAAGCTCTACTTGTCGAAACAAAGTCCACCATGGTTGAACCATCTTGTTATACCACCGCGGCCAAGCACCCTCACTGGTGAAATGCAATGAACCAAGAGTTTGATCCTCTCCTAAAAAAATGGTACATGGATTCTAGTACCCCCCACGGCTGCCCGAAACATCATTGGTTCGAAATGGGTCTATTGGATAAAACGAAAAGCAAATGGCGATGTGGAACACTACAAGGCATGTCTTGTAGCCAAGGGCTACCTTCAACAAGCCGGCATTGATTTTTCTAACACTTATAGCCCAGTGATCAAACCCACGATGGTAAGAACAATTTTGTCTATTGCTATTTCTTCAGGCTTGGAGATTAGACAAATTGATGTGCACAACGCTTTCTTACACTGTAAATTGACAGAGGAGGTCTTCATGACCCAACCTCTAGGTTATGTTCACCCACAAATTCACATCATGTCTGTAAATTGCAAAAGGCACTGTATGGCCTAAAACAAGCCCCAAGGGCTTGGTTTTCACGTCTGAGCAATCGTCTTCTGGACCTAGGCTTTCATGGGTCACGATCGGATACATCTCTGTTCATTCATACTTCATCCAAGTTCACTATGTATATTCGCATTTATGTCGATGACATTTTAATCATTTGCTCAGACAAGCCTGTTATTGATGAATTGTTGAAAACACTGCATTTTGACTTTGCAATCCAAGACCTGGGTAGTCTGAATTTTTTCTTAGGGATTGAGGCTATCAAGTCTAACGGGCAGCTTATATTATCTCAACATCAGTATATTGTGGATATTCTAAAAAAGACAAAGATGCATGAAGCTAAACCTATTACTACTCCTATGGCTACCTCCACCAGTCTTAGTGCATTTGACATTGAAGATTTCAGTGACCCCACATTATTCCGCAGCACAGTTGGAGCTTTACAATACCTATCCGTCACTAGGCCCAACATAGCATTCACAGTGAACAAGTTATCTCTGTTCATGCACAAACCAAAATTAGCTCATTGGTAGGCAGCAAAACGTCTTCTTTGGTATCTAAAACAGACAATTAGCTATGGTCTCTCATTTAGCAAGTCAACAAACACTACTTTACAAGCATTTTCAGATGCTGACTGGGCATGTTCACGTGATAATAGACGTTCAACTAGAGGTTTCAGTATGTTCCTAGGGCCGAACCTTCTTTCATGGAGTTGCAAAAAGCAAGTCATAGTTGCTCATTCAAGCACTGAAGCGAAATATAAAGCACTTGCAAATGCAGCCGTTGAACTTCAATGGCTTCAATCATTATTGCAAGAACTTGGCCTTCGAGCCTCAGCCCCTCCTATCTTATGATGCGACAACATAGGAGCTACATAATAATCAACAAATCCAGTCTTTCATGCTCGTACAAAGCATATAGAAATTGATTTTCACTTCGTGCGAGATATGGTAGCCAAGAAACTTATTGAAGTAAAGTTCTTATCCTCCAAGGATCAGCTAGCAGATATTTTTATAAACCCCCTCTCTTCTTTCAGGTTTGTGGCACTCAGATCCAAGCTCAATGTAATCTCCATTCCATTGGACTTGTGGGGGGCGTGTTAAGGATAAGGAAGTTGTAGATGTAGTAGGAGACTAGAAGTTCAATTCTAGTAGCATTAGTTATCTAGTAATTATCTGATCTGTTAGTATTTATTCTTATCGCTTTGTTATGACTTCTACTACTACTATATATGCTTGTAATTCTCAATTAATAACACAGTCAACACACTGAACGTGTGGTTGTTATTTTCCTCAACATGAGGTTCCACAGCAATAATATCACTTGAGTGTTACGTATGTTAGTGATATAATTATAATTAAGTAGCATTACTTTAATAAATAAAAAAAGCCATATGCACTAATTATCACATCAAGAACAATAACGTAATGGCACATGTTAAAATCCACATCAACTTTTAAATAACATTTTGTACTTACTCTGTCACTTAATCACAATTAAAGATATTAACAAATTAGCTTAAAAAATCCATCTGATTAAAGTAAAGAGTTCAGCTAAAGTTAACGTCAAAACTTCAAAAAAGAAATGTCTAGCGGACGGCTTGAGATCAGATGGTGAATGACAACTCCACAGCAATTGGAGTACGTACGTACGAAACTTAGGGTAAAACCTACTCATCACTATTTTTTGCCACTTTTATTTCTTTCTTCCAATGTACATCTTCTTTTCTAAAAAGAAAGAAAGACAGAAAATTAAATCTGACGTGACAATGCACCTCCTCAAATGATATGTACAGATATATCGATGACACCTAGCTCGAGGGTTTTGGTATAGAAGAACTCTTTACCAAATACTTAAGCATGCTTGGGAAAAGTGTCATAATTCCAGCTACCATATAACCTCATATATACTTTCTAAAACTTGTATAGGAGACCAATATATATATATGCTTTTCCATGATTAAAGGTACTGTCGCTTATATACAACATCATGCATGGCTAGTATATATCGTTAATTTGGTGCAACAAAAATATTAGACGTAACTAAAGTTCATACACAACGTACGATCGGTTATCTTCCTAATTAGTAAATACTAGTATTTTAATAAAAATAAAAGATAACAGAAAGTGGGAGCTGTGAATTATCCCAAACACATGAAATAGCAGCACAGAAAGGGGAATGGATCAAGGGAAGTGTACGTGGGCGTTTAAGACCGGAGGCTCTATTTTTTTGAGAGGAGATATTGGAGAGAGTTCTGATGATCATGATTTCTCACAAACAGATTTGGCTACATCATAAGATCCATGGACCACGTAATAACTTGGTCGGCTGATCAAAATCGATCATCCAACTCGATCGGTGTAACTACTTTTTCGCTGTCTGGTCTATATATGTACTTATATGCAGTACTAAAGGAAGACATGATCTTCATATATAAACGTTATATCGATGACTGGAGAAGAACCCACGGAGACATGTGGACATTGTTCAACTCAATTCTAAATTATTTTGAAGCACAACATGATGATGATGATATCTTTCATCATGACTATTCATCTCCCCCCATGCACTTTTC
Source organism: Carya cathayensis (assembly GCA_011037825.1). Lineage (NCBI taxonomy): Eukaryota > Viridiplantae > Streptophyta > Magnoliopsida > Fagales > Juglandaceae > Carya > Carya cathayensis. The sequence continues at coordinate 402,427 of QGSO01000520.1, forward strand.
CCCTAATTTTTTCTGTGTTAACCTGCAGTTATATCGGTTGATCCATTTTCATGTCAACATCTTATATATAAATCACCAATATTAATGCCTCCTATAGGAGAATTTTATTTCCCACGTATTTTGGTGTATGTAGTGAGCTAGGGTTGGCCCATATATGTATGATAAATGAGCGAATTAATTAAGGAAACACCAGTTAGATTTTGTAGCATGTCATTATTTGCCATGTCAAAGAATATGTATATAGACAAAAAAATAATGTTGGAAGTACTAAGTTTTACTACATGTGTAGGCTTCACAAATTGAAGTGTGACTAATTAAAAGTTACTATAAAACAATAGAGTCAAATTAATGTTTATTAATTACATTAATGTTTACATGCATGTGTGATCATGACCAATCACATGAAGCTTGTAATATTTATCAGATTTTATGGTACTCTGCCTGGTTAGCTGCCCCTAATATAGAAACCACCCCCAACATGATATTCTTCTCCTTCAAGATCAGTTCAATGAGTCCGGGACTATATATATATGTGTGTGTGTGCGCGCGCGCGCGTGTGCATGTTTAAGATATATATCATGTAGAATTTATATATATGCAGCTAATATCATAACTAATATAGCAAACAAGAAATGATCTGAAGTGAACTAGTTGACTTGATCATGAAGATGCCTCTGGCACTGACAAAAAGCCCCATGATATTAATTTCATAAAGCTACAAAGCGGACATGCCCCACGCTGGCCTACAAATGAATCCAAAACACTGCGCATGGAAACGACGCTTTCATCTATATATCTAGTCATGTTTAGTTGCAAACATCTGGCTTTGTTAATTTACAGCTTTATATTAGTCTCTGTTGGGTCATGGCAAGTTGAATATTCAGCTGGCCTATTCATTGAACAACTTTATGGGGCGCTGAGACTTAGATCCACCTCTTCTAACTTTCTACTCGAATTTGATCATCCATTAATTCGAGAAAGACACAATATTAAATGTCCAAGTACTGGAGCTTACACGGTACTCTAGCTAAAAGGCGCGACCTTAGCTTGCACGTTTGTAACAAACGTCATAAGATGTTACAAATTAAGTCCACTAATTAATGTGTATACAATATATATATGTTGGATCATTCAATTCGAATAGAGAATTGATGGAGAATATCTCTCTCTCCTATTTTATATGCAGGTATCAAATGCAAAGAAAATAAATGAAAACATAGCTAGCTAGCTATATATATTAAATTGCAGTACTAGAAGTTTAAGAAAGAAGACTACATAAATATTCCACCATTATAAAATCTGATCTGGCCTTAACCTCAAAATGGCTACTTTTCTTAGTGGGATGGGATCCCATAAAAATGATGCATGGGCATCATGTGCACCACGTTGCATGATGTCAAACAGGTAGACCAACCCGCATCAGGTTCTACTAATTAAGGCTGAGATAACAGTGTCTCTTATGCACAGAAAGAAAGAAAGAAAGAAAAAGGCAAGCCTTAAAAAAGCTCCTTTGCAAAAGGGCGGTTGCCGCGCAATGACCAATGCTGACGGTTATTTTTGCCAGGGAATAAAGCAGCTGGCCATGGGCCGCCCCATTGTCCTCCCGAGGATAACAAAAAGAACCAAACAAAGCCTAAATCCCTCTTCCACTTTAGACTTTGATTACATCCATTAATATATTTTTCAATGAGCTTTATGTACTCTACTTGGTTTTCTAGAGAGAGAAAGATCGGTCGAGCTTGAGAGACTGGGAAATTAAGCAAGCATTGGAAATCTTGATCACGCACTATTTTATATATATATATATATAAATATATATATATTATGAGAACAGTACTAGCATGTGGAATATTCCACGTCTCAAAGTAGAGAATTTTCATTTCATTAATCAATATAATGAAGTTTTCTGATCGTTACGCTAATGCCCTCTTACAACGTCATACAATATTTCTCTTTGCGATAAACGGAAATGATCTTAATTACAACAATTAAATTTTTACATACACATACATATCCTAATTAAATGACAAAGTAAGTTGAAGATCGAATAAATCTAGATCAAGTTGCACTAAAACAACAAAGATATGACTGTCTCGATCATGACTTGCTCATCACTTGCTGCATGGTCTTTAACGGATGCCTGATTTTTTGAGATTCGTAAAGCTAAGTAGGAATTCATTACCGTCTGATATTACTGATGAAGGCTAGCTGTGGCTCATTTTTGCCTCGAAATGTCTGTTGGATGCATGATAGAGTTAACTTTGAGAGAGAGCGTCATAATTAGAGGTCTTTAACGTCTTGAGGCTTGAAAGGTTACGTTTAAAGGGTCTCTATATTTCAACTAGTTGTGCACGAAAACCCCAATTTTTTCTTACCAAAAAAGGGATATTTGCATCAACGTAACTCATCCCATTCCTTAAAATGGTCTTGATCTCATAAAAACATGGAAGGTCAGCAAATACACAAACAGCGAGTACACCAAGCTTTGATATTCCATAGTTGCGGCCTGTTTCACAGTAAATTCCATTTAAAGAGGGGGAAAATTGAACAAAAAAAAGGATAAAAAGAAAATAACTAGATTGTCACTATTCATCGAAGTACATGCAATTTATAAATAACACATGATGATTTTTAACGAAATATATATGTACAAAAGCTCATTGCACAGATCACACTTTTCCTATTGCTATATGTGTATATATTATATACAACTTCTAGGGTTCTTCTATATTAATATTTTATAAGCAAATAACAAAGTGAATAAAGATGATAAAAAATGAACCTATGGCTTTACCTTCATGGCAGAGGAAGTAAGAGAAATGGAAGTACTCGTTGAAGTTGAAGTACTTGTTGAAGTTGAAGTACTAGTAGTACTGCTTGATAAGGCAAAGGGGCCAACATTGTAACACATGGTTCCATCAGGCCGATACAGACCATAATTCCTCTCAGAAGTCTGTCCTGGCTTCAAATCCTCATTGAACAAAGCAAACAGATAAACTTCGAGCCGCATGTTAGGACTCCAAGGTGTCCCTTCGTTCTGCAATTGCCTTCTTATCAAGTTTCTGTTGTAAACAGCCGCATTCTCCATCGTTGCACCAACTTCACTGGGATCACCTTTCGACGGCCACCCAGTTTCTGAGACCCTAACCTCTATTCCACTATACCCCATTCTAGCAATGGCAAAACTGACTGCATCTACTTGAGCATAGAGCATGTTATCATAGTGTAAATGGGTATAAGGATCGACCATTCCTGAGTTAGGATTAAAAAGCACATAGTCCAAAGAAATCTTGTTTGGGTTATCCTTATAAGCAAAATACGTATAGGCATTGATCCAAAAGGGTGCTTTGGTGCTCGACAAGAATTTTAGCACCTGTGACATGGTTTCATATACCTCGGTTTTAAAACTCCCGGCAGAAGGCGGGTATGACTCGGCAAGAACAGCTAGAGAATTGGGCGTAGAGACATGAATGTGCGAGTCTAGACCTAATTGAACCAGAGCACCATGGATGCTGACCATGGCCGGAACAAGATACGCCGTTAGGCCGGTCGTATCGGCTCCGGTGATGATCTCGTTTCCTACTGCTATCCCTGTGATTCTTGTTGCTGGGAAGTAAGGCTTGATATGGGAGCTGACCCACTGAAGGGCTTGTTCTTGGTCCATTAACTGAGCTAGCATTTCGTTTTCGACAGTAACAATGAGTTCTACATTGGAGTTGGCGAATGCTGTCAAAATCTGAGGATTTGTATCGTAAATTCTTGCTTTCGTGAGTCGAAGGGAGCTTAACAGATCGAGGACTTTCTCGGGTGGTAGCAAATTATCGCCCAGTTGACCATAATTGATGCCAAGTGATGTCACTTCTCGTAAAAAGCCGAAGTCTGTGGAAAGTAGAAATAAACACGATCGAGCAATGAGAACTGTAAGTGCATCGCAATTATTAATGAGAAAAAGTGGAATGAAATTATGAAAACGGGTTCCTGCGCGCCCACATATATATGTATAGAGCAATAATCTCTGTTGACTAGGAACTAATATCACCAAACACAAAAGCAAAAAACAGAAGTACCCAACAAATAAAAGCGAAGAGGTAGTACCTAAGAAGTAGAGAGAAACCACGAGAAGAATACGGATCATGGCAGAGATTCTGTAACTAAAATTTTCCATTGAGAGAGATCTAGAGAGACCGAAGAATGTTAAGCTGAGAAAGAGAGATCAGGGAAGATATACTTATATGGAAACAGATATATATAGTGCTATGTATTCCTTTCTTTTCTTGTTTGAAGTCTGTAATTTGGAGGGTATGACGCACGGTTTTAGCTTGCCTTTGCAGTCTTGGCTTTTGGCTATGACCTCTAAAGAGGTTTTAAACGACTTTGGTTTCTTATATTCTGGTCGATCGCCTTAAATCTCTTCTTTTCAACTGGATTCATGTCTTCTTCAAACACACTCCAACTATTCCAATTTTGCGTGACCACAATGCCCCGGCTGCCACTTTCTTCATTCTAAAGCAAAGGGAAATCCCACCGGTTGGTTTAACATTTTAAGGCCAGGAGTAAGCAAGTGGGGAATCCCCAAATTTATGGTATTATGTACGTCAAAAACTTTATAAATTGTTTAACCGGCCTAGTCCGGCCTGTTGAAAAGAGATGCCACTTTAATCTAAATAATTGTTGTTATTATAATATTTTCTATTTCTAGTTCAATTTGGGACATGCATATAATAACTAGGTGTATATATATATATATATATCGTTGCTTTTATTTAAAAGGAAATAGAGCTGATCAGGGGTAAATTACCCACTAAATTGTAGAATATTGTAGATATTGTTCATGTCAATAAATTTTTAGAGAAATGCTGATGATCTACTAGTTAAGACTTGATGATAATTTGCACCATAAACCTATATATATATATATATATATGTCACAGTAGTCATATGATGATCTTCTGTTTAATTTTATATTTGTAGGAATTACTTTTATCTCATAATTAGCTTTATGTTAACAGGATTTATTGCTTATAAGCTGTACGTATATATATAATGAATTTGTCTGTATATATATTATTAACTATTATGCGCGCATTATAGGGCGCGCACAAGTGCAAGCCCTACATATAAAGCGAATTGGTAAAAGTGACATAACAAGGGTGTGAAAGAAATATCAAGCCTTGATTAATCTTGAAGTTTTGTTAGTGGGTAGACGTTATTCGGATAGAATTGTGCTAATTTGTACGTAATCGATCCCAATAACATTACTTTTCTAACAGTATATATTTCAATTTACAGATTTGAATATATATATATATATAAGAAGGCTATATATATAAATAGAATTATTTTACATCCCTAATCTTAGATTTAAGATGCTGCAGATATTAAAAACATGCATGGGTTCTTTTTTCTAAAGTTTTGGCAAAGAAAGTTTCTCATCGTAATTAATAGTACCCTTTTTTAAAAGCTATATTGTTCTAAAGAAAGTCTTTTTTTTCTTGATCTCTTTCTTCACGATCACACTATGATCAATATTCATGAACGTAGCAACTGCCCATATTCTTAATTAGTACTGGCAACTCTGAGTAGCATTTAATAGAAAGTACTGGTTAACCCAGTAGTACTACTAAACCCAGAATGGATCGATTAGCGTAAATTGTAAAACAGATGACGTTCTTTAATTAGGAAGATACAAATTAAACACATACGTAAAAGGAAATTAAGGAAGGAAAACGATGAAAATTAATATATATAGATACGCGCGACAACAGTCTAAAGGGACGCTTTAAAAAGCATAACTAATTAGCAAATTAAATTATATATGTATGTGCCCAAATCATTTAGTATTTCAGAATAAAGCAAATCATCATGATTAGGGCACAAATATAATCAATCTGCAAGTACTTTTTGGGGTTGGCGCCCTTGTTAATTGGTAGTTCTACTATTGTTCAGGCTATCTCGACTATGCTCTTCTTTGGACCGGATTGAGACATTATTTAAACATTGAGTGTATAGTGGGTCTAGAAATATATATAATCCTTGTTGGTCCCATATCTATCATATGTACGTGCACCGGCCTATATAGTCACCATATATATCTTTTTTCCTTTTTTTTCCTATAGATGATTTCTCTAAGCTTTTGGGAAAAAGTTAAACAAAATTATCGGGTTTCTAGTAATAATTATAATCGAATGAGGGCGACAAAATTAGCATGGTGGAATGGTGACCATTTATTTATAAGCATAAGTAAAATATAATCTATATATAGGAGCGAGGCTAGGCGGCCAGCCGCGCGCGTACTCATGTGTGAATTACCATAGATCAACAAGATATAAATAAATAAAGGGAAGGAAAAGGAGTCATCGTTGGTCAAGTAGAATAAAGTTGCAAGAGTCCTTTTGACAAGGAGACAAATAAGGTGTGCGACATCTAGCGTTTTGATGGGAGAATTCAAAGATAACTTACGTAATTTGGACAAATAAAGATGGAAAAAAGATGCATGGTGTTTGTTAAGTGGATAAGGAACTAGAATACTACGTGGGAATGATGAGACGTTAATATTAAGTATGTCCTTATCCTAATTATATTGCGGCCGGCCCACTCGATGATGATGCAACACATCAGCTCATGTGCAAACTTCGTGTAGGATTGAAAGTTTTGTATTAATATGACGCATGGGGAAAATGGAATTCATGTGCATGGTGGCCATCGAGTAAATTTAAGACTTGGAAATTAAAGAAACATCCAGGTGCATTAATTTGACAAATATTCTTGACCATGAATGCTTGATGTTGATGGTTTGTTTTCGTGAGGAACAGATATTGAGATTTAAGTACTTGAGTTTACGTACACCCTCCATCAAACTCCAAGTTTGAAATATGGCGCGCCCGGGGAAGGAACCAACAAAAATATTCTTGCTTAATCATTTGTTATGAGAAATGCTTTGGGTGCCGAATTCGGGACCCAAAGTGTGTCCCGAAATATTTTTTTTAATTCTTTATTTTTTTTAATTTAATGATTAAAGAAATGTTTTTTTAGTGATGTTGTGAATTTTTATTTAGAAAGAAATGTTTAAGAATATAAAAAAAATGAATGAAAAAAATCAAAAAATAAAAAATTGCCTTGATCTTCAGTGGGTATATAATATATATATATATATATATATGTAACAAAAGATTGAAACGTATAATACAAACAAAATAAGGTGTACATAATTACGTGATCAGTAAAGCCTGTAGTACTTCTAGAACTGATCAGTTGATCACGTACAAGATGAAAGCAAAATTAAGCATTGAGCAAGTAATATATATATATATATATATAATTAGTAGCTAGCGTGTGTACATTTTGTACATCGGCCAGTAGTACAAGTTTCTGCAATGTTTTTATCAGGAACAATTCAGCTAGCGTTTGAGTCCAATATCAAATGGATTAATTGCCAGATAGTATTTCGGCAAAACCCGCAGAAAGTGAACCGGCCAGTAGAAAATCCAAAAAGGAGAGAAGAAAGAGATCAGAGAAAAAAGAGCCTATAAAAATGCGTTTCTACATGGTTGAAATATGCCTTATCCAGCTGCATGCGTTCCGTCTACTTTGACAAGAGGAAAAGTCCATTACATTACTAGTGGCCTATAACGGCACGGCTTTAGAATATGATGAGGACCGGAGAGTATGAATATTCTTCCTGCTTTGAATTTGAGGGTCGACATTAAAACAGATATAGGTAGATAAAGATCAGAACCGGCCACCTTCTATATAAAAGAAAGACATCCATGTCTGTTTGGTTAGATGTTTTTACAATGCTGACGCATAATATTAAGCTTTGAATCAGTGCAGTAGGTGTTTAAGCTGGGGACCCATGCAGGGGCTGTCTACTTGCATGGCTTTGATTTAATTCTGATCTTCAAACAGAAAAGTTGCACTGAGGCTGATCACCTTTTGCCAGCCCTTATGTGGCATTCTTGGCCATGCATGTGATCTCACTGCTAAAAGAGAGAGAGGGAGAAAAAGGAGAGAAAGCTATCCTTGCATTACGAAATTAAGGGCCTTTCATTTAAAAGCAGAGTACGTAGCAGAATACTTTAAATGAGATCATGAGTTGAGATAAAAGTTGAAAGTTAAATAAAATATTGTTAGAATATTATTTTTATTTTAAAATTTAAAAAAATTAAATTGTTTATTATATTTTATGTAGGAAATTGAAAAAATTATAATGATCATATGAGAAGATCAAGATGAGATGAGTTGAGAGGCTTCTTGTATATATCCAAATGACTTCTAAATTGTCTTCGACGCTAATTAAAGAAATAGTAAGATAATCTAGCACCTCCTTGATCTACTGTACCTAGCTTCAAGCCCCCGAATTCATCCCCATATCTAACTAGATCTCTCTCTCTCCCCGGGAGCAGAATATATGATAAAAGAAAGGATGGAAAAGTAATCTTCATTCCACTGATGAATCATAAAAGTGAAGGACCAACGTAAGCCATGTTGGCTGGTCAATCCTATCTTGCCCTTTTTTCCATCCAAGAAAATGTACTTATATATGTGTGTGTAGGGGGAGAGAGAGAAAGAAGTTTAACATGCTTTTACTAAAGAGATTTTGTTGAAAAAAGAACGATATTTATGAATGGAAAAAGGATGGAGATCTATGTGTGGTGCATTGCATGAAGGTTTGGCAAATATTGCACATGCGTATGTTTGTTCAAAGACAAGCTTCTTTTCCATGAACTCTAGGCCTTCGGGTGGGTTAGAAAATGTTACAATCCTACCCAATTTTTAGAGTAAGCCATGTTGGAAAACCAATATTACACGGTTCTTTGTGTAAAGGGAGGGGGCCGGCCGGGATCAAAAGAATTCCTATTTCTGCTTGCAACATTGGATATCATGATAAGATAAGCCGATCGAATGGAAAAAGTGAAAAGCAAGGATGGTTATTGGTTATGGAGATGTCAATTTTTCGATAGGATAATAGCCTCAGGCTATTAATTACTTTCACGGGTGGTACCCATATGTGATGCATGCAGGTCGATCACATGCATGTTATGTACATGTCATCCTTACAATAACATACGAATCCTTTTACTTTCAAGCCGACACAAGTTTATTGAAAAGATAATTTAAATTTAAATCTATTAAATCCTGCCGTATTAAAAGCCACTAAAAAAAATTCTCGTAACGAGAGTTATTTATGTTGGGAATACTTTGACTTAATCTAAGGCTTGGCCATATATGTCACATAACTGACCCTAATTCTAGGATATTTTTAATTTGTATATACTTTCCTTTTATTTGTACTCAATATTGATGACTATTGATACGTAATTAATTCATACAAATTGTAATTCAATATAAATGGAAAATACTCACCACTTTACAAGTGTGATGGTTTCATCAAACCTTCTCATGGTATCATAGCCATTCAGGATTAGGATCCCTCGATCCTCCCAATATTCCTATGGCTGCCAAATCCTTCGCCACTCTTCTCTCTTTCAACACCATAATCCACATGGTCACCATAATCCACATGGTCACCATCAAACTCTCCTCATCCAACTATCTCTTATGGAAGAGCCAACCCCTTCCTCTTCTTGAGAACCAATAATTACTAGGCCATGTGGATGGAACCCTTGAGCCCCCACCACGTTTTGACCCTGTTGATTCTCAGACACCAAATAATAAATACTTGGCGTGGAAAAACACTGACCAACGCCTTCTCAACCTTCTACTTTCCTCACTCACCGAGGAGGCTATGGTAGAAAATGTTGGTCTCTCCACCTCACACTAAGTTTGGCTTGCGGACAACACCTTCAGCCACCGTTCCAAGGCCTACGAAATCCATCTCAAGGACGATCTCCAGTTGATGAAGCACCACACAATATTTGTTTATGAGTATGCCCGAGCCTTCAAGGCTCTTTGTAACCAACTTCATGCAATTGGTCAACCAGTCGATGGCACCGATAAGGTGCACTGGATCCTCCAAAGCCTCGATTCTGACTTCTCAAGTTTCTCCACTACGCAAATGGCCCTTACTCCTTTCTCCTGCTTTGCCAATCTGGTCTCCAAAACTGATAGCTTTGAGTTCTTTTAGAAATCTCTTGAGCCTACTGCGGCGTTTACAGCCACTACACGAAGCCACGCACGGTTGAACCAGAGGAGTAATTACTCTCGCACCCAACAAGGCCGAACTGGGGGCCATGGAAATTCTTCTTCCAATCGAGGACATGGCCGCTCTTACTCTGGTCAAGGGTGTCGTGCCCCACACTGTCAAATTTACCGTCAAGAGGACATTATGCCGATCAGTGCAACTAGAGGTATGCACGAAGTGAGATGGCTACTCCCCTTGCCGTGGCCTTCACCAACTCGTGCTCCTCAATTGGATCCAAGGTGTCCAATTTGTACTTGGATACTGGGGCTTCGGCTCATATGACCACCGACCCATTCACTTTGGATCACTCAAGTAATTACATGGGTAAGGATTATGTAATTGTAGGGAATGGTGCTTCCCTACCCATTATCCATACCGGTATCATTTCTCCTACCCCAAATCTTCATTTATTGAATGTCTTGGTTGTTCCTCATCTCACCAAAAATCTCCTGTCCGTCCATTAGTGAATTAACATCTGATTTCCCTTTATCTATTACATTTACTAATAATCTTTTCACTGTTCAGAATCGCCAAACGGGAAGGGTGGTCACAATTGGTAAAAGAGATAGCATCTTATATGTGCTGGAGCGCAGAAATTCTACTTTTATTTATGTTCTTAAGAATAAATATCTTCATGCGTCATATGATTTATGGCATTCTCTCCTTGGATATGTGAATCATTCTGTTATTTCTTTTCTAAATAAAAAAGGCCATCTTTATCTTACATCTTTATTGCCTTCTCTAGCATTGTGTAGTACATGTCAACTTGTGAAATCATTGTTTGCCTTATTCACATAATGAAAATAGGTCGTCTAATGTGTTGGATCTTATTCACTGTGACATATGGGGCCCTTCCCATGTCAAATCCAATTTGGATTTTGCCTACTATGTTCTCATCATTGATGACTATTCTCGCTTCACTTGGCTTTATCTTTTGAAATTAAAATTTGACTTTTATGATATTTTTCTTCAATTTCAAAAATTTGTGAAAAATCAACATTTTGCTCATACCAGAATTTTTCAAAGTGATGGTGGTGCAAAATTTACTAGCAATCGCTTCAAAGCTCATTTTCGCACCTCTAGCATTCACCATAAACTCTCCTGCCCATATACATCCACTCAAAATGGTCGCACTGAAAGAAACATCACCATGTGACCGAGACAGGCCCGGCCCTTCTTTTCCACTCCTATCCTGGGTTGACGCCTTCAACACTACAGTTTATATCATCAACCGTTTGCCCACATCGCTTCTTAGAGGTAAGTTACCCTTTGAGCTTCTTTATGGTTCCTTCCCGAATTATGAAAATTTTTATCCCTTTGGTTGTCTTGTCTATCCTTGTTTGCATGATTATATGTCTAACAAATTTTCCCCTTGTAGTATCACTTGCATTTTTTTTGTGTTACAGTCCCTCCTATAAAGGGTTGTTGTCTTGATCCCACTACCTCTAAGCTATATATCACCTAAAATGCACAGTTTGATGAAAACCACTTTCCTTCTCAAGATAGCTCTCAGGTTCTACCCATATCCTCTCTATGTCTTTCAAATTTTCTGGAACCAAGTCTTCTTCATACTGACCCACCTCCCTTTTCCCCTACACACTATTCCCTGCACATCATTCCATCTAGATCTAGCTTGTGTGCTATTTGTACTGAAGCATATAAGTCTTTGTAGGCTATTGATTCTCTTGCAAGTACCTCTTCACAGCACGCGAATCCTAAACCTCCTCTTGTAGAGTTCGACACCGATCCTCATGTTACTAATCTCACTCCTGCTCCTGCCTTTTCGTTGGGTTCTCGCCAATCCTCATGTCATTTGGCGAATCTCGGTGTCTTGGGATCCTCTAGACTTATTTCTACTCTTCTTGCTTCTACTGAGCCTAAAGGATTCAAATCTGCTGCTAAGAATCTTGTTTGGCTTTCAGCCATGGATGAAGAAGTTCAAGCCCTGCAAAATAATTGCACCTAGATTTTGGTCCCTTGGCCTGCTAACACCAACATTGTGGGCTCCAATATGGGTGTTCCAGACCAAATATCTACTTGATGGGTCCATTGAGCGTCTTAAAGCTCGCCTTGTTGCCAAGAGCTATACATAGGTACCTGGTCTCGACTACACTGACACTTTAGTGCTGTTATCAAGGCTACCACTGTCCATGTTATGCTTTCTAATGCTATTACCAACAAATGGCCTTTCCACCAAATTGATGTCAAGAATGCATTCCTCAATGGTACTCTCACTGAACATGTTTATATGGAACAACCTCTTGGGTAAGTTGATCCGCACGTTCCTAATTATGTCTATTAGTTAAAGAAAGCTCCCTATGGCTTCAAACAAGCTCATCATGCCTGGTTTTAGTGCTTCAGCTCCTTTCTTCTTCACCTTGGTTTCTCTTGTAGCCGTGCTTACACCTTTCTATTTGTCTTTCATAAGAAGCCTGACATTATTTATTTGCTTCTTTATGTTGATGACATTATTATCACTGGCAACAACTCATCTCTTTTTAACAGCTTTACTTGTAAGCTCAACTCTGAGTTCGCCACTAAGGATTTGGGTCCTCTCAGCTACTTTCTTGGTCTAGAAGATTCGTTAACTCTAGATGGCCTTTTTATTAGTTAGCTGAAATATGCAGAGGATATTCTTACTCGAGCTCAGTTACTTGACAGGAAACCTGTCCACACCCCCATGGTTGTTTCCCAGCACCTATCTGCTAATGGTCTTGTGTTTTCGGATCCCACTCTCTACAGATCTCTCATTGGCGCACTTCAATACTTAACCATCACGCACCCAGACATTGCTCATGCTGTCAACTCTGTTAGCCAGTTTTTGTATGCTCCAACTGAAGATCACTTTCTTGTTGTTAAGTGTATTCTTCGCTATGTTAAGGGCACCCTCCATTTTGGCCTTACATTTTGCCCATCTACTACACTTGGTTCTCTCGTTACTTACTCTGATGCCAACTGGGCAGGTCGTCCTGGCACTCGTCGCTTTACCTTTGGCTTCTCTACTTATCTTGGCGACAATTTGGTTTCTTGGAGTGCCAAGAAGCAACCTATTATATCCTGCTCCAGCTATGAATCTGAGTATCGTGCTCTTGTGCACATTGCAAAAGAACTTCTTTGGCTTACCCATCTCCTTCACAATCTCCAAGTTCCCATTCCATAGTAGCCTCTTCTCTTATGCGACAACAAAAGTGCCATTTTTTTAGCTCCAACCCAGTTTCTCACAAGTGGGTCAAGCATGCTGAGTTAGACTTCCATTTCTTTCTGGAGCTTGTTGTCGCTGGCAAACTTTACAAACAATATGTGCCTTCTCACCTACAGGTTGCCGACATCTTCACCAAAGTTGTTCCTCGACCTCTTTTTGAATTTTTTCGATCCACGCTTCATGTCCGTTCCAGCCCACCGCTCAGCTTGCCAGGGGATGTTGAAGATACTTTGCCTTAATCTAAGGCTTGTCATATATGTCACATAACTGACCCTAGTTCTAGGATATTCTGTTGTATATTCTTTCCTTTTATTTGTACTCAATATTGATGACTATTGATATGTATTTATTTCATACAAATTTTAATTCAATATAAATGGAAAATACTCACCACTTTACACGTGTGGTGGTTTGATCAAACATTCTCAATTTACGACAATAATTGACTCATTTTAATAGAAAAGTATCATTTTCATAACAAAAAACTAGTAGCAAATAAGCGCTTTTCTTGGTAGTGAGTATTAAATTTTATAATCTATTTTGACTTTAAATATAACTTTTCTATATTTACAAATCCACTAATATTGAATAGAATCTTTCTATATACAAGGCAGTCATGTGAAAAACACATCTTCTACACCATTTACATGATATATATATATATAAATATATATATATATATGCTACTATTATTTTTTCTTTTGAAAAAAGGTTCAAAGTTGAAGCCCACCTATAAGAAAGGGTTTAAAGTTTCAAATTTTGATTTTCTCAAATTAATCGAAATGGAGTTTTTTTTTAGATGTGTGTAAATATATACTAGTAAGGACTCCATATATGTGAAATGCACCATATGCTCAATTGGAAGTTCTATTACAGTTATGATACTAATTAGAACAGAATGTGGATTCAATACATAGAGTTATCAAATTGTTATCAAGTTGATACAAGCCGGGTGTTAGCAACGCAGATATGATTTGGGCTAACACTCACACCATACGACCAAAAGCTAACAACGTACATGCGATCAGGATTAGCCTTCTCTAAGTAGTGATCAAGCACATCTCCCTCCCTCTTATGTTTCTATACTGGCGGCCTCCTCGAATGAGCTTACGCAGGAAAAGCTCATGGGTGTTGGGCAAACAAAACCATGCAAAGTGCTCATGAATTGTGGTGCTGAGGCACCTGTTATGTGCATGGTGTTCGCCACCTTACATGCAGGTCATGCTCAGCAAGACTTGAGTGATTTTGCAATTCTCCATGGTGGGGGGTTTTGTGTTAACCATGTTTGGCATTGCGAGCAAGCCCCAAGCTAGAGTTCTTGGTTGCAAGCACAATAAGCTACATGAGTGGGTAAGCATGAAGTTCGCTCTGTGGTTGTCTTTGGTGGTGGGCTCCTTACCCGCCACCGCAAGTGGCGAGCTACAGTAGACAAGCCTAGTACTTGCCCAGTACCATCTCCATTAGGTGGCGGACTCCTCACCCACCTCGGAGAGTTCCTCTCGGTTGGCGGGATCTTTGCCTGCCATGGGGTGGTGAGCCAAGCAACGTGGTTCAGGCCATTGCCCACCATTGGGAGTGGTGAGCTGGGCAACACTAATGCAAGAATTTTTTCAGAATTTTCGAAGTAACCCCGAATCTCTCCAGTCTCGTGGAGAGACTTAGTGAGCGTGGCATAGTAATCATGAGAATGGATTTTTTGAGTATTTTGGAAATATTTTTGGTAGTGGGAGATGGTGGGTGGCCAAACTATAAATGAAACCTATATATATATATATATAGCTTTAAAGAGGAAGGATTTTCAAATGTGGGTCTTTTGGGAGGCAATTGGGCAGTGGGGGGATGTTTTTTGTGTAAGGAATTTTCTGCTTTAATTGCATGGGCTTCACCAGAATTGTAGCACCTTGAACTTTATGAAGAGAAGGTACTTATTGTCCGTGCAGGAGATAAAGACTCTATAGAAGTTATGTAGATGCTTGATCCTTTCTCATACTTTTTATTTTACACATTAAGTTGTGCATATTTCCAGGAGATTTGTTGTGGTTATATTAATATGTTAGTTTCTGATAAACTAACAGGCCTTAAAATTTAATTCAGGTCCAAATTTTGATGGAGCAGTTGGACGGCCATCATGGATGCTGCCCAGATATATGTGAGTGACCATTTTCTTTCATCTATAATTTCCGGTTCTGATGCTAATTACCAGTTGGTGTGCTGTTATATTTGTTGATATGCTGAACAATGATGCTGGATGCAACATTAGCTTTATAGTTTGGATAGTTTATGTTTCTTACTCAAAAGTTAAGGATCCTAGGAAAATAGAATTTGTATATATTTGTGAAAAAGTAAACAAAGTAAACAAATACAGCTGATGAACCATGTGCATAATGGGGCATTTAATAAACATTTTGAGAAAAAATGTTTAAGAATGCATTGAATGATAAACTACTTTTGCATGTAATTAGAATGGGAATGGGATATTTTTTATTACCTGTAAATATATTGGGGATAAGAGGTATTTGAAGCCTGATTGTAAGGATTATTAAATCCATTGCCTTAGAAACCCTTCAGAACTTATGTCACATAGCATGTGTGTAAGCATGCTCTCGAATAGTAATTGGGCTTGGATTAACCTAGCATTTGTGTGTCCACAGATAATTTCTGACCTTGCATGCATTATTATGTCATTCGTTTCAAATCTATTCGCATACAAAAAGATTGAGCCACGGGCATGGAGAGTTAGATATGAAAACACTGAAAATATGTGTTTATATGACATGGTCAGAAGTGGATTTAGGCATAATTTCCTGATTTGTTAGATGAAAATACATGGATGATGTATACAACATTGTACGTCAGCTGATAGGATTTCCATAGTTTCTGTGTTAACTTCAGCTTGTTGAGTCTACTAATCACTTCCAAGCCTAGGCCAAGTGGGTCAGAGTCTGTGGCATCAAGGTGATCAATTGCTGGAGAAATTCTAACGCCAACTTGTTCTGCACCAATAGCTCCTACTACTGCTTGAACCACTTGCATTAAGAAATTACACCTATTTGCAATTGATCCACTATACTCGTCTGTACGATCATTGATACCAATCTTAAAAAATTGGTCAATGAGGTAGCCATGTGCCCCATGAATTGGAATTCTATCAAAACCTGAACGTTACACATAGCCACATGTTCTTTACGTATGATTCTTGAACATAACAACAAACCCTTTTTTTGTTGATATGAGAAATGTACACTGAACAAAGTTTTGATGTAGGAAAGTAGGTTCTCATTATAAACCATGGTAGGCATGTGCAAATGTATTAAGGAATCCAACTTCAATCCATGGTGCTACATAAAAAATTAAAATAGAACTTTGAGGCAATCATGAAAATCCTTAACTATATGTTGGGAACCCAGATCCTTTCACTAAACATTTTATAGAAAACTAATTGCTATTTATAAAATTTTCTAAATTCCTATTCTCTAAATTAATATTTTAAAAAATTTCTCAAAATATTTTACTTACCAAAAAAAAAAAAAAATTATACTTTGAACTATTCTCAAATTACCATGCATTTTGCGATATGATTTTCAAACAACCGAAGTTATCATTTAGACTCCAATAGTGGATGTAAATTGCAACTTGTATGCTTTTTTAACATCTACTCGTTAAGATCATGTCATGTTTTTTTCTATTTATGTTAACAGGCAAATCATAACTAGGGAACAAAGTGCAACTTATGATTCAAATTGGGGGTTAAGTGACAACTGTAGTTTGGAGATCATATCATATAGAGAGTTTTAAGATAGACTTGGGCTACACTAAATAGGTAGCATTATAATCATATGATGATCTTGGGTAACATTTTAATGTTATTGTATACTTAATTTATATGCACGCCCGGAGATAACACTTGAGTTGTTGTTTTTAAGCTGGCCTATACACTATGAATATCATAGTGTATTCATTTTGGATCAAGTTTACAATAGCATTTTAGTATCAAGAACGCTGCTGTATGTTCATTTTCTGTGGTGGCAAAGTCTCCTTGAGAAGTTTCTTCTAGTGGGAACTTCAGCTCAGTCATTGGGCAAATCTCCTTTGGCATTTGGGGTCATAACTCGACTCCCGTTATCCCTATAGGGCAAATCTCCTTTGGCATCATATCTCCAGTTTTAGCAATCTACATATCCTATTGGAGATATAGACACACTATCAGTATCCACATCAATTGGAATATATATATATATTAATTGAGCTTTTGTTATCATCCTTTGGTACGACTACAATCTGAATATCCTTATTGCAGTACATATTAAGAACGTGTGCTCAAACTCAGGAGGGATAGAGGTGTTGGCTTCTCCAGTTCGTTTTGCAAAAAGGTGAAACTTTTATGGTACCTTTCTCAATATCTACTGTTAGTTTTCTTTGTGGCAAATATTGTTATAGGGTTACTTCTTTATTAAGTACATCCTAAGTTGGTAATGTTGCTTTAGCGAATAGGAATGTGGGTAACTGTTGGTATAAATTTGGTTGCTCCTATACATGCCTGAAATATGTGCTTTTGTTGTGAAGATATTGACTTTCCAAGAGAACCGTGTTCTTGTGATTTTTAGTGAAGGTCAGCTGAGGAAGTAGAGCAAAAGGCTCACCTGAAAACATAATTAAAAAATTCGGTATCTTTTTCAGCTGAGGTGAGAGATCCAGAATTCTTCTATGTCATTGCCTTTCTTTTTTATTCTCGAAATTATGTAATTTATGCAAGACTGAGTTAGTAATATCTTATAATAGGCATCTGAATGATGGATGTGTTCCTTAGTGACTTTGATTGGGAGAGTTATAGTGAAAGCAGTAGTAGTGAGGATCAGGAGGAAACAGAATGCATATATGGTGGGCAGGCCAGGAGCATCTTGTCAAGATTTGAGGAAAGCATGTTTGAAAATTGATGAGTTT
Organism: Carya cathayensis; assembly: GCA_011037825.1. Lineage (NCBI taxonomy): Eukaryota > Viridiplantae > Streptophyta > Magnoliopsida > Fagales > Juglandaceae > Carya > Carya cathayensis. The sequence continues at coordinate 420,711 of QGSO01000520.1, forward strand.
CTCTCATTTGAGAGAGGATTTGTACACGAGGATTTAGTGTGCTGTGTAACAGACCTATCTGGACAGATGGGTAGAGTGATTGGCATTGATATGTTGGTGGATTTGGAGAGTTTTCAAGGAAAAACAATAAAAAATGTCAATTCTAAGAAACTTCTAAAGATCCGCTCCATTACGGTTGGGGATTATGTGGTTTGTGGGCCTTGGCTTGGAAGGGTGGATAAAGTAGTTGATAAATATCTTGTTGGAGACAAGTTCTAATTAGATGAAAGTCGCTGTTTAATATGTAATATGTTATATTAATACATGAGAATCTTTAACTGCTTTTTAAAGAGTAATTTGTGTTGGTTAAAAATATATGGTGTGTGACTTGTATTTAAGATTGTTGAATCCTTAACAGATTCTGGGCACAGAACTCAGATTATGATAAGTTTGAGGCATAAATTATCTGGTGGTGTATTGCATATCAGTTTCTGTGGTTGCTCTTATAAGTAATAAAATTTCAATTGGTGGTTGATCATAAGGCTAAATATTGTGCAGGTAGACTGGATATGCAATACACTGATATGTGGCCACACATTGATAAGGTATTATCCTATCTCATAGTCTCTTTTTCCCATTGCTGTTTGAGTAGGCAATGGGATGATTTTTGATGTTTGAGGCAATTTGCAGTAGATTAACCATAGCACAAAACATTAACGCAGACTACATGCACTTACCTATGATGATAAGCTTGATATATATACATACTGTTTTGGGTATCAGCAGTATAGAAGATCAACTGATATTCAAATGAAATAACTGCTACTAGATCATGAAGATTTACATATTTAAATCAATATGTACAGTATATACAAGTCAAATGTGAGTACTGAATGTAAAAAAGCTTGTATCTCAAAGTACTTTCAGATGCACATATATTTACAACCAAAGTTGCTAAAAGTTCTAGTTTGAGTCTTATTTTCTTGTTCATTCTCAAAATTGTTTTTGTCAATTTAAATAATCGGTTTACGTAACCAAACTCTATATGGTCATTGACAGATTGTTGGAGAGATTGAAAGGCTACAAAATGAATCCCCCCACTTGATGCAGATGACATGAAGTTGTTCTACCCAATGCCCAGGTGCATATTGTTATCGATAACATGAGCTAATTTTAGTCCATAGAGGAGATGGACAGTTGAATAATTGGTTTTGGAATGTGGACATTTTCAAATACTCAGTTTAGAAGCAAGAAATGAGATCTATATATTTAGTAGTTTGTAAGTTGTAGGTTTTGCAAGTAGAAATTGGTCCACCCCAATGTATATAGCCCAAACTATATTAATGTGAATTTCCGACTGGGTTTAGATGAATGAATGTGATTGATTTATTATATTCGATGAAAAAGGTTATAGATTTATAGTTTAAGTGCCTCTCTTTTTCCAGTGGGTAAATTGGGTGTTGGATAAACTATAAGTGTTATATAACAATGGCATAGGTTTATGTGTGATCGTATCATGTAGGATCATTAAACTTGTGGTGATGCCAATGAATGATGAATTAACAACAATTAAATGACTTCAATTAAGTGAAGTTTATGCGTGATCGTATCAGATTAGGTAATAAAGTGATTAAATAACTTAGATGGTTGCAGTACAGGAAAAAACAAAATTATATTGAAGATCAACTAGGAAAATGATGGTTATATATAATAACCAACGTAACTGCCGAGATACCGTAAAAAAAAAAAATTACACCTGCTAATTAATTGCAGCGATAACCCGAGCTTTTCCAGCGATTATAGATGCTGCAATATATATTTTCCAACAGTTTTGACCATTTGCAGCGCTTTTAGTTGTATTTTCAGCATCTAATATACGCTGCAATAGATCATTTACAACAATTTTGGTAAAAATTGTTGCAAATAGTTATAGCAATTGCAACAATATTCTCTAAAATCGCTGCAAATTATTCCATTTATTGCAACAATTTTATATTAAATCGCTGCAAATGCACACATCAATTGCAACAATTTACAATGTACCGCTGCAAATTATCACGGCAATTGCAACAATTTATGATAAATCGCTGTAAATAGTAATGCAATTACAACAATTTTCCAATTTATCGCTGAAAATATTCAAGTAATTGCAACAATTTCCTGAAAATCGCTGCAAATAGTAATAGCAATTGCAACAATATTTTATAAAATCGCTGCAAATTGCTATCTCTATTGCAACAATTTTCTGCTAAATCGCTGCAAATGCATATTCTAATTGCAACAATTTCTAATATATCGCTGTAAATTGTTAATTAATTGCAACAATTTCCTGAAAAATCGTTACAAATATTTATATCATTTGCAAAAATCAATGTTTATTAAAGCGATTTTAGGGTAATTGTAGCGAGTGTAAATGCTGTAATTATACTTTACCAACGCTTTCTTTTATGTATTTGCAACAGCTGATATATTTTGCAGCGCTTTTGGTGTAATTTTCAGCATTTAGGTTGCGCTGCAAAAAAGATTATGCAATAATATACTCAGAAATCGTTGGAATTGATCACACTTATTGTAGCGATTTTAGATGCTGCATTTAATATTTAACAACGAATCAGTTCCTAGCCTGAGTAACTATTTTGCTTTTTTGCAGCGGTTTTAAGATTATTTACAGCATTAATCTACACTGGAAAAACTTATTTGCAACAATTTTATTTGGTATCGCTGTAATTGAGCGTATTAATTGCAGCGATTCTTAATGTATTTGCAAGGATTTTAAATGCTGTAATTAATGTTTCTCAGCGAAATATGTTTACGAACATGTGGGTAATTGCAGCGGTATTAGGAGTATTAGCAAGGAAAAAAATTCGCTGCTAAAGAGAGGAATAGTAGCGAAAATTTTTTTCACGCTGCTTTGGGAAAAAAAGACGCGATAATTGCGGCGAACATGCAAGGAAATATCAAGCGTTGGAACAAAGTATATGCAGCAGTTTAGGTGAGTTTTTGCAACGATTTGAAGCGCTATAATTGGCCTTATTTCTTGTAGTGCCATCTCATTTAAAAACCATTCTCCCAAAAAAATAAAAATGATTTACTAGAATAAATCTCAAATAAACTAGAATAACTAAATATTAATAATACCTCTTCCACTTCTAATAAACAACCACATATTAATGTATTAAGCAAAATAGATTCATCCAATGGCGGAACCAGGAATTTATTTCAGGGGGCCAAGTAAAGCTAAAAGTATAACAAGATATATATTTTTTATTTTATTTCTACACAATTTTTTTTGAATTATAAAACTATCAGATGGTAAGATCAAAAATAAAAATAAAATACGTTTAACACAACCTATATATTAAAAAAATATATCATGTATCAAGAGTAATATATCATTGAAATAACATAAAGACACTCATATAAATATATCAAACAAAAGAAATACAGTATTTAAATTTGTAACTTGCATTCTTTTAAAAAACCAAAATTATCAAGTATAGAATCTAAATCTAAATTCCTAGCTATTTCTCTTTCAATATAAACAACTAAATTATTTGCTAGAAACTCATCTTCAATTCTGTTACGAAGTTTTGTTTTAACAATTTCATAGCGGAAAATGCTTGTTCATTGGTTGCTGTAGATACTGGAAGAGTCAAAACGAGACGAATCAATTTATCAATAAGATAATATGCCTTTGATTTTTTTTGTCTCTACCAATCTTCGACATAAATCAGCAATAGATGACAAATTCTAAAACTTCGGATTAGTAAGAACATCAACTTCAAAATGCTTTAATTAAAACCTTAAATTAATTTTCTCTTATCCAGAAAAATCCAGAGGATAATACTTTTCTGTAAGACAGTAGATATTATTAATATTAAAGGATTTATAAGCATCCTTTGGATCAAAATTTGAGTTAAGGGTTAAAAGTTTTGTCGCTCCTTCACCAAACCTACTGTCAAGCTCTTGCATTTGAAACTCTATAGTAGCATTAAATATTTCAAAATGATAATGATGCTCTATCGTAATGTAATATCATTGATGATGACCATGACCTTGGACATAATGAGAGTTCAATTCTATAATGTCAATATCAAATTTCTTGGAGAAAGAGACAACATTCTCAAGCAAAGTTTTCCAACCTTCATTTCTCAACTCTTGGATGAATCATTTTGTAGTAGAAACCATATTCATAGCATTCAAGATGTCTTGATAATTTTGCTATAAAACTTGACAAAGAACATCAGTAATACCCATGATTTCATTAATTAAATGCAAAATAAATATAAATTGACATGATGCAATCATTTTATAAGCAGCATTTGCATCTTCTCATTGAGAGTAAGTGAATCCTTCTTTTATTATGTTTTCAAGCACTAAGCAAGTGGCTCCAAACAATTGTAGTATACTGCAAATAGAATAAAACGAGAATCACCGGCTCGTTTGATAGTGCCAATTTGATTAGCTCATTTTCCACTTTTAAATTCATCAATAGCTATCATATGTATAATTTGTGTTGCTTGAATAGCTTGTAGTTCATCATAATGTTTACATGAAGCGCCTACCGCATTAATAATGAAATTCAAATTTGAGAAGAACTCATGAACATAAACTATCTCTCTAGATGCAGCAACTGATGCTAACTATAATTGGTGAGCAAAACAATGAACATAGTATGCATATGGGCAATCTTTAAAAAATAATATTTATAATCATTTCCATTCACAACGCATATTACTAACACTATTATATCCTTGCCCACGAATATTTTGAATATCAAGACAATGGTAAGAAAGAATTGTAGATATTTCATTTTTTAGAGTTAATGTCGATGTATCTTTAACATGAATAAGTTCAAAAAGTCGTTCTTGTATAAAACATCATCATCAACAAATCTCAAAATTATAGTCATTTGCTCCCTCTTAGACTCATCTCGTGCCTCATCAACAATAGTGCAAAATTTAGAATTTCTAACATCTTTACGAATTTTATTTCGTACTCTCTTTGCAAGAACTTTCAAAATCTCTTTTTGAGTTTTGAGTAGAGTATACTTTGAAAATTTAGGAGCATTTTCCAAAACAAGTTTTACAACTTTATCATTATACGAAACCAATAGTTTAAGCATCTCAAGCAAATTACCTCGATTTTTTGACTCAGGAATCTCATCATGACCTCTAAAGGCACATATTTGAAATGCAAGTCATCGAATAACATCAATAGATGTTTTTACTCGGAGTCGACTGTTGAGAATTTGTTCAGAGTTTTATGCATTCATTACTTTATTAATATGTTGTGATTATTTTAATAAATCATTACAAGATTTCACAACATTATTATGATAAGAGTAAGGATCCTCCCCAATATGATTTAAAAAGACACAATATTTTCCATCATTAATCTTCTTCTAACTTCTAAATCCTGTGACAGTAAATACATCTCATCCAGAATGTCAAGATACTTTCATTGTAAAAAGATAACAAGGTAAATAATATGCAGTATCCTTTAATGGAGAATACTCTAGCCAATATGCAAATTTTACAAACCAAGAAACTTGAAAGTGATGAGAATGCTTTTCAGAACAAAAAAAATGGATATTTTAAGAGACGTATATCATATGGATCCATTTTCAAGTAAACTCTTCTTTTTTCATTACGTTGATTGACTAGATAGTTCCACATAGGAGAACGTAATCCTGGATCTCGTTGTAAAGAAAATATATCAACCTCTTTAGAATCGAGTATTGAAGATGTAAAATAAATCTATTCAGACTCCACAATTGGAGAGTTAAAATCAGGATTTTCCTCTGATTTAGCCCTTGGAATTTTAGAAAAACTTTCTGGAATATTAACTTCTTTTCTTTTAAAGAATGAGTCAATAGTTTTTAATTTAGACATAATTCATAAACCTAAATTTAAAATCAAATTAAAACATAGAAAATAAAGTTAGAGATATATGAATTCAATTACTTATAAAACATGAATTTAAAGTTAATCTTTAAGCACAAAATAAATAACTATTCAATAGATATAATTATATATAAGCCAAACCAAGTAGTAATCAATCTATTTAAAAAATAAAGAAATAATTCTAAACAAAAAGACAAGTACATCAATACATGAAAGAAGGAGAAATATAAATTAAAAAAAAATCTAGATAACACTGCAACTTTAATATATATATATATATATATATATAAAAGAATAAAAAAATGAAAAAATGAGAAAAAAAAAATTAAGAGAAAAGTAAACTTTAATATATATATAAAAGAATAAAAAAATGAAAAAATGAAAAAAAAAGATTAAGAGAAAAGTAAACCTGTGCTACTAACCTACTTCTATGTATGTAATGGCTTCTAGAAGAACTATAGCAGATTGATGGCAACTTTATTGGAATTTGGAGAGTCTAATTGTTTGTAGCTTTAATGGCCTTTTGGGAGGCTGCAAGCTGTAGGGGTTTCAAGATTTTCTTATTCAAGTAAAGTTATATGCAGACAGTATATGGGAAGGAAAGAGATGCACGTCTATTTATAAAGACCATCCAACTTTTATTTTTATTTTTATTAATAATAAAAACGTGTCATTATAACTTTATTTTACATAAAATATATTTTATTTATTTTACTTTTAAATTAGATTAAATTTTTTTAAATTGAACTTATAAGTAAATAATTTATAAGATCAAAATAATTTTGTAAAGGGAATAATTTTGTAAAGGACGGGCCAAATTAATTTTTATAGAAGGGGCCAACACAAGATAAAATTAATATTATCTTATTAAATCATAAAAAATTAATATATATTAATTTTTCAAACTTTTGAGAGGCCATGTACCCTCCAGGACCTTAATAGGTTCACCACTGCATTCACCAATCTTATTCTTTGACTCTGAAATAATTAATATTGAAAACTAATTTAAAAATCTAGATCTTCAAGTTAACAAAATTAAAGGAGATGATATTAATGATTATTTTGCTAGAGATTTTAAGCATCATGCATTACAAGAAAAATGACTTTTTGCGTCACTTAAATTAGATGTGAAAAATATAAAATTGTTGCAATTGTTTGATGTTTTTATCACTCAAAATTGGTATCCTAGACCAACTCCACCGAATATGCAATTTGAGTAAAGAGAACATATAGTATGATCTGCTTTCTCACCAGATGTGTTGTATGAATATATTATTTGAATACAAAATATTAAATTATTTTTAAAAAATGATTATGGTTGCTAATGCTTATAAAAGCAATAGAATAATAGATTACCAAATTGCACATATTATTGTCACAAGAATTACTGGCCAACTAAAAGGTTGGTGGCTTTACTATCTTTCAACAGAAGATAGAAATAGAATATTAAACCAATACAAACACAGCGAAAAAATGGAGATTATCAATAAAGAAGATGGTTGACAATTAGAAAATGTTGTTAATACTTAAATTTTTGTATTGACAAAGTACTTTGTTGGTGACTCTATCCAATTCAAAGAAAGAGCTAGTGATTTATTAATTAATCTTAATATCCTCAATTATCTTATTTTTGTTGGTATAAAGATGTATTTCTAACTAAAATTATAATTAAAAGAATGATTGTTTACAACCATATTAGAAAGAAAATTTGATAGCAAGACTTCTATATTACTTCACCCAAAAGATACAAGAATCATTTGTAAAACCTTATGGTACAATGTTTTATTAATTTTACTTGTAATGATATTAGAACTACTATCAATAGAAATGGTTTAACTGTGTGTAATGATTAACGATTATAAAAAAAAATCAATATAAAAAATAAATTGCTAAAAGAGAATTAGGCACTTTTTGTGAACAGTTTGATTATACTTTATTATTGTTTCATTCTAAAAAAGGAAAAATAAATACAAAATTATTCTCACAAAAAACGAGTATATAGACCACCCTAGTTATAAAAAGACCAAAGACAAAAGAATCTATAATAAACTTGCACGAGGTGCAAATAATATAATAATAGAAAAAAGTAGATTATTTGTTATAAATGTGGAAAATAGGCCATTATAAATCTAATTTTAAAGTCAAGCAACAAATTAATGAATTAGATATATCCGAAACATTAAAAGAAAAATGATTAAACCTTTTTTTATAACACCATTGAGTGAGGAAAAGTACACATCTTCTAAAAAAAATTTATCAATTAAAATATTCGAGTACTTCATATCAGTCTTTTGATACAAAATCAAAAGATAAGAAGAAGTAGTTCATGTACATTATTGTTTAAATAAGGAAAATTGTGTTTGTACTATAACTATTAATGTTTAATCAAAATATGAAGATATTATCTTAGAATTATTAAACAAGATCAGTGACCCACATGAAAGAAATGATTACTTGACAAAATTTAAAGATACATTTGACACAAAAATTACATATACAACTTCAGTATCTCAACCCTACAACTTTTCAGAACTAGTTAGTAGATTCAAAACTGAAAAATAAAATATTACACTACAAGTTTTACAACAAGAAATTAATCAAATAAAACAATAGGTTAAACATTTAAAACTTCTAACTTTGGATTGGAACTTTCTAATGACGAATTATTACAATAAATCATATTATTACAAATTGATAAAAAAAAAAAAAAATTCACTACCCCTAATCTAGAGAAAGGAGAAATCTTATTGACATTCATCTTCCAATAAGAAACATAAAATTTCCTTAACAATCTAGATAAGATAAAATTTCAAAAATAGTATGTATCTTGTAGTAATAATTTCTATTAATCAATAATTCTCTTTCACAACAGTTGTACTAGTCGACACTAGAGTACTAGACTTAAACTACACCCTAGAATGATTAATACATTCTATATATTTAGAAAAAAAACAAAAGAGGCATTATCTCATGCCAATTGCATAAGATTAAATATAAATTATAACTTATCAAATGCACATATTTGTAACAATAAATTTTTTTAAACCACACCTATAGGGCTAGTGAGGACAATACTAATACAGATAAAAACATTCTAAAAAATGCCCAAGCATCTCAATATTTCTCTTAACCAAACATACCCTACGATTCTCGTGCCCTTTAAGAAATAGACAACTCTCTCATTCCTCTAAATTCATGTATGAAGTGTGTATTCATTTGAAACTTCAACTAAAAATTTGATCCATTAAAATATCTACATGAAGAGTAAAATTCTTACAATGGAACTCCTTAAATTTTTAACAAGGGCTCTACGTTCATTGGACCATCAAATTATATTGACAAGTAATAATTTCATAGTTCAATGGAAAGTTTCACAAAACATAAACATGTTGAGGAAGAACTCCAGCATTCTGATACATATACCATCAACCTATACAAGATACTTAAAAAAAGAAAAAAAAAACCTATACAAGATTCTCCTTATGACCAACAAATTATGTTGATAAGTTAACAACTTCCTAGTTCATCGGGGACTTTTCAATCTGTTTCAAGCAATTAAAGACATGTTGACGAATTTCATCCTTATAATGAGAATAATACCATATCTGAATGACAACCACAGCAATACCAACCCATTTATAGATGTCAATAATGTCTTCAGAAGGCTCTCAAGTTCACCAGTCGGATCAATTGGAAGATCCTGTAGAGGTAATAAACATATTTTTTATTATTCAGAATAATTGTGCAGGATAAAGTCAATGCACTCATCTATTACTGAAAGTCAGAGAACATTATCATATTTTCAAATTACATTTTCCCAATCACGATCAAGTTTAATTTAATAGTTGCCCCTGACTTGTGATTTTTTTTTTTTACTTGATTTAATATCCTACATTTTCACAACAGCCAAACCAAGCTTTAAATAAATAAACAACATTTTCGAATTGAATCATTGTGAAGAGACAGAAATGCAAGGAAAGGCAAAACCAGAGAGATGTAGAGGTCAAAGAACGAAGAATAACAAGCAACGAAAGGACACCACACGGATCAAGGCATTGAGTGCTGTTTGAATTTAGAGCTGCATTTTCGGGCATGCATGAGGGATAGCAGAGAGTGAAAGCAAAGCAGGTCAGCTTAAACGTATATTTGATTCTCGAGCAATGGTGGTAACAAAGCTGGTCAGCTTAAAGCAATTTCATGAAGATAAAGATGAATAGATACCTTAGGGCCACAAATCTCTTCAGCAGAAATAAGATTTTCAAACAACGCAATCGGAGGATGGGCAAAGGGGGCAAAGCTTCAGATCTAGGCAACGGGGGTGATAGGTAGAGGGAGGTTCAACGGCGATGGGGAAACTAGGGCAGGGGATAAGGGAGAGGATGGATGATGCGGGGGTGGCTTAGAAGATGGGCGAACGTGGGGGCGGGGGTGAGAGGATGGGTGAATTTCAAATGAAGTGAAAACCAGAGAGAGGGAAAGGGAACGTGCAGCAGGGAGAAAAAGGGAAAATCACTTAGGCCACGTAAAGTGTGCTCCGGTTGAAGCCAAATAGTGGCTGCTCTCTAGACTTTCTCTCTAGATAAAGGCATGGTTGTTAATTTTACTTTTTGGCATTAGATTCCTTCTATCATGCATTACTTTAAACTGTCGGGGCCCTTTGCATGTAGTTCTGTCAGAAGACCTCTACATCTAGGCTTGTAAGCTGACCAACCTGTATTGTTTTCTAACCCGACCCAACCATGCATGTGATTGAAACAACCCGAGTCGACAACTACGAGTCTTGTCTTTTCTTAATATTATTTTATGATACATATAAGCTCAACAAAACTTTACCATATGAACCATCCTGTTTCAACACAGTAGACTTTTCAACCAAACCAACAATGCAAAAGCGTGCATATCTCTCACTCTCTCTCTCTTATTCTTTCTGCATGTCCTTAATTACTTGTCTTCTTCTTTGAAAATTCTAGGTCCAAAGGTAAACTGCAGACTGATCGGTCCTAACCCATTCTCACCGATCCTCGACCTGTTCTCACTAGTTCTCGTCATTTTCGTGTAATAAATCACCATGAAAGGTGGCAAGTCTAAGGCTGACACCGTAAAAACTGACGTCAAGTGGGTTTTCTTCATATTCACGTTTTTGCTTCCACTGTTTGTGAGTATTTCCTTTAATATGGTGATGTAGATTTATTATGTCTCTTACCTTAGCTCATTTCTATAAAAGACTGTTTGGATAGTGTGATGAGATAAGATAGTTTTTTATGAAAGTTGAATAAACTATTGTTACGATATTATTTTTTAATATGATTATTATTTTAGGACTTAAAAATGTTGAATTGAGATTTGAAAAAGTTGAATTGATTATTATATTTTATGTGAGAATTTGATAAAGTTGTAATGAATAAATGTGATGATATGAGATTAGTTGAGAATGTTTCTAAATCTAAACAGCCGAGGGCCGTCAAGTCTATTTGCACATTATGTTCCACAGTGTTTGTTGTTAGGTTGAGGAGTAAAGGTACTGGAATGGACATGAGACAATTGAAGAAAGCTGCAAAATATTCAAATAAGCCGAAGAAAGCCCACTTGATAGCTTTGGTATCTCATGAAGATATTTGTGTCTAAGGGGACTTACCAAAAGTCCAGTTGTTTCCAGTGTGCTCTGTTGCTGCCGACAATGGAAGCTGCCACCCATTGTCCTGTTTGGTCATAATTGCACCGTGAGCCTCTATCACCCTTGGACCTGTGCACGTAAAGGCCAACAACCATGGATGAAGAAGACCATACCCACTAATGCTCTGTCCAAGCCCTTGTTGCTGGTAGGAACCCACTTGTGGAGTAACAATGAAGAAGGCTGAAAATGGATGTTAAGAACAAAATAGAGATAGAAAATAGAGATGAATTGAAGAAGATGAAATTCGATAAAAGGGCTATAGCTTTGGATGTTTGAAGCTCCCAATTCCTCTCTTAGTTTCAGACCAAAATATATTCTAGAATCCTTCCCCTGTAGCTCCCTTCCCCTTTTACAATTCACTCGGTGCAATTATTCATGGTTGTTGATGCTAGTGTTTAATCATGCCAAGCTCTGGTGAAGAACCCATGCCTTTCATCCGATGATACTAGAATTGCAAATGACTGAGGTCGCGCTATACTATTTTGGTACCTTACAATCGGAGGCATAAACGTTGGGTGAAGCACAATATCAAAATCAGCAGTTCGCATCCGTTTACTTTGTTCATAAATGCTTGCATCCGCTACTATTCCTCTTTTGATAAAAAGATATTTCTTGGCCATCTCGATATGCACCACCGAATTCAAATCAACATCAAACACCATTTCCTTAAGGGCATCTTTGGTGGTAATGAGTATGCGAAAGTGAACTATAAATACCATATTATTGGATTAAAATTCTAAAATGTGAATAGAAATAATAGAAATTAATGTGTATTCTTGAATTAAGTTTCTATTTGCTTTAGGATACTTCTAAGCAAATTTTTATATTTAATTTCAGAATTTATAAAAGAGCAAGTCAAAGTCCAGTCAAATTCAAATGAGGAATTTCATGGGGTTTGAGAGCAATTTGGATCAAGAAAAAAAAAATCACAAAAGAAACTACAAGAAGTCTAAGTCTGAAATTTGCTAGGAGACAACATGGACATATTTTAGTATTTTTATCGTAACTTTTTACTCATATATCGAATTGATATGATTCTTAATGCGTTAGAAAGATATCTTAAATTTCTATAAATTTTTCTCTAATAAGGATTTACAAATTCCAACTCCTGAAGGGTGTACACATGGCTACTAAGATGAGTTCTAAAATTTAGGCTATTTTTTATGGGAAAATTATGAAGACATTAGGGTTTCTTTCTTACCCTATATAAGTATATCATTAGAACGAAATGGAAGGGGAGAAGAGGCATAAAAGGCAAATCTGAATAGAGGAGAAATCTTTTCCATGGCTGCCGTTTGTTTTATTTTTTTTGGAGATTTTTATTGTCTATTATATTTATGGATATCTAAATTCTCAAGTAGAGTTAGAGATGAAGTTGCACGTTAGATAGTATTTTTAAATTTTTTTATTTATATATTTGATTTTCAATTACTAAAATTCTTTTATTTTATCATTCTCAATTCATTGTTAATATTTTCTTCTCCGAATAATCATAGAATTTATTCTGTTTATGGATTTAGTCACTCTTTTCTCTATTGAATGGATAATTTTGATTATATTTGGATAAATTATTTATCTATATTGATTTAATTATTTGTTGCAATATCGCTCCCTGAATATATTGTCGTCGTTGGATTTTCTCAATAGTGATAATAATTTACATATTTTAAAAGTGGTGAATGAAAAGTGGTGAATGATTTTTTAAAATGTTACATTTGGTTTAATTTTGGTTTATAAATCTATACCTTCTTATTGGAAATTATGGGAATTGAGTTCCCAGTTGAGTTATTCAATAAATTAAGAATAATTAAAATATCAGATTTGTGCAAGGGATTCCTGACACTTTACTGTTCGTCAAATTTGAGTACTTTTTTCGTTAGTCACTTTTCTTCACTTTAATTTACATTTAAAATTAATCTTTGTTGTCCATTAATTATTTCATATTTTTCTTTAGTTTCTTTGTTCATTTTGCTATTCTTTTAATTTGTCTATCTATGGAATTGACACCCTAAAGCTGTGCTACTACTACAGTGTTATTATTTGGGTTTAGTTAGGTGGCAACAACAAGCTTAGGGTCACTCAAGGATATGTGGATGTCGACCCTCATCTTTAGGACCTTTTGAACTGAATATGCCTTGCCAAGGAGCTCATTTATGTCCGAAAAACACACAACGGTGAGAGGAGGCCTATCAAGGATGTGGGTCTCCCATGGGGGATGCCATACAAGGCGTAAAGAAACATCCCTGCATCTGCGATCAATCAAACTCTTAGAATCGTCGAAGCTGTTGATGAGGTGTATGTCGATGATGAAGTGCTTCATCATAGTGAGATCGATATCTAAACACATGTTAATGGAAGAGGGACATGAAATACAGATAGGGAAATATGAGGGTTGAAACAATAAGATGAGAGGGTTGAAACAATAAGATGAGATTTGTTGCCCAGATGACTAACACAAGAGGGGGGGTGAATTGAGTTGTATTTAAAAAAAATAACAATTATAAATCAAATATACAATATAAAATATAAACAAAATATGAAACAGCAATAAATATAAAGAGTAAGGGTAAGAGATAAGCAAACTCAGTATGTTAACGAGGTTCGGCCCCACTGCCTACGTCCTCGCCTCAAGCTACCCCTTGAGGATCCCCGAATTCACTATTCAATCTCCTTCAGGTGGAGATAGAAACCTATTACACATTTGAACAACACCGCTACAAAGGATCCATGTAGAACACCCTCTACACTTGCAACCACCTTACACATGGTGATTCAACGATTCCCTGTGTAGAACACTTTCTATACGCACAAGGGTTCTACACACCCTTTTACTGATACAAGATTTGATAGTGGGTAGGATATCAGAAAACACTCCTCAATGAGTGAAATAAGAACAATACAAGCACAAACTATATCTCTCAAAATGAATAAAAGTTAAGGCTCAATGTTTAGAGAAGAGAGAATGAAAGCTTTGAATGAAAATTGTATGCTCTTGATGTTGTAAATGTGAAGCTCTCAAATGATCTATTTATAGGCATATGAGACTTCATATTCAAATTTAAAAAGATTCACATGTCAAAAACATCATCATTCATTTTTCAAAAATTTCAAACCTAATCTTTTTACTTTTTGCATATGACAAAAGGAGCACACTTTGCTTTTCAAAAATTTCAAACCTAATTTTTTACTTTTTGCATATGACAAAAGGAGCACACTTTAAACACACATTTTCGATTTAATCAGTACACAATGCAGATTATCTGTTGAAAATAGATCGAAAAAGACTAGTGGAGCATGTCATTTTAGGCATGCATTAGTTTCCTGGTTTAGTAAAAAAAAAATTCTGTTGCACTATCTACTGCTGAGGCAGAATATGTTGCTGCGGGTAGTTGTTGTGCTCAAGTTCTTTACATGAAGCAACAACTTGAAGATTTTAAACTCATGTATAATCACATTCCAATCAAATGTGATAATACAAGTGCTATAAATCTTTCAAAGAACCCAATACAACATTCTAGAACTAAGCATATTGAAATAAGATATCATTTTCTTCGAGATCATGTGCAGAAAGGCGATATAGTACTAGAGTTCACAAACACACAGATCAGTTAGCAGATATATTCACAAAACCTTTACCAGAAGATAGATTATGTATGATTAGAAGAGAAATAGGTATGATGCATGTTATGAATATCTCTTAAAAGATAGATCAGAGTTCATAAAAATAGAGAGATATTTTAAATACTTTTACATAAACTTGAGGTTCTTAGCCTCATGTTTGAGACGCTCATTCTCTTCATACAATATCATGTCATCCCTATCCATGGGAACTGGCAAGCGGAATGAAGAATCCAATAGAGATTTCAACTGTTTATTCTTCTGTCGAAGGATTCCTTCCCTTGTGTGAGACTCTTGAACAATTCGTTGAAGTACAACAATTTGTTCTTTAAGCCTTTCAACCTCATGGTTTTTGGCTTGAATCCGCTGGGAAAAAGCAACAATAGAGGATGAGTAGCGAGTCCCGAGACTCACCAAGTCGTAGATAGCATCGGAGTCTGACTTATTAGCCATACTATTATTTTCTTGCTGCAACATGGCACCAATGGCAGCTGCAGAAAGGACAGGAGGTTGAGGTGCTGAATACCTCATGGATGCATCTAGAGGAATGTTAGAAGAATGAGCCATGGAGAGAAGAATTGAAAACTTAAAGCGAGAATGTTGAAGGAATGCAGATGAGTTATAGAGATAAGAAGAAAACTTGATGCGGATTGGATGAACTTTAAGACTGATTTTATAGAGATAGTATAAAGAACAAGACGAGCTATCATCCAAGTCAAAGAGCAATGTGATTTTTTCCCGATCGGTGAAAATGACATTTTTTAGAAACTCGGAGCCTTCAATCTCGTTTGTCAACAACATCAGGCGATTTTTTCAAATCTCCAGCCACACTTGTCGGGTCACGGACGGATCCAATTACTATCTACAGTGTCTACAATACACCGTTTTCTTCAGACCATTTATTTGCTGCGGATCCTTTTTAATGATGCCAAAAGGGGGAGAAGTTTTAGACTAGAACATTAACATTGTTTAAATTGTTAAACTTGTTATATATGCTTGGAATTATATTTATATTTTTGCTTGAAAAACTAACGCACATTCTCAGGGGGAGCTTAAGTATTAATACAGGCTTCAGGTTCTATCAAGTATTTGTCATCATCAAAAAGGGGGAGATTGTTGAACCTAAGGTTTCAAGTTTTGTGTAATTATATATTTACACATGGATTTTGATGATAACAAATGAATTCAAAGAATGAAGGAGTCTCAAGCTCAAGTTGTCCACACAATGGAGTCAAGCACATCAAGGAACCAAGCATGAGCAAGAAGGGAACAAGTTCACATTAAAGTCATAGAGTAATGTTGTAAATCTCTTCAAAATTCGAAATTAGGATTAAGGCTCAAAAATTAATATTTTATCATAAAGCATTAAAATACATTTTCCACATGTGCATGAATATTTTGAAAATTAAATTTGAAAATTTTGAAAGATAATTGATTGTCATCTTTCACATGTGCATGCCATGATTAAAGGGTTGAACTTTGAAAATATTAAAGATGATTGATTGTCATCTTTCACATGTGCATGTTTTATTTGAATATTTTCAAAAGTGATTGATGCTTTTCTTGACTTATGCAAAAGGAAGATGCCTTTGTTTGAAAATTTTGAAAAGTAAAGTGTGCTCCTTTTGTCATATGCAAAAAGTAAAAGATTAGGTTTGAATTTTTTGAAAAGTAAAGTGTGCTCATTTTGTCACATGCAAAAAGTAAAAAGATTAGGTTTGAAATTTTTGAAAAATGAATGATGATGTCTTTGACATGTGAATCTTTTTAAATTTGAATATGAAGTCTCATATGCCTATAAATAGATCATTTGAGAGCTTCACATTCACAACACCAAGAGCATACAACTCTCATTCAAAGCTTTCATTCTCTCTTCTCTAAGCATTGAGCCTTAATCCTTTTTCATTTTGAGAGATATAGGTTGTGCTGTATTGTTCTTATTTCACTCATTGAGGAGTGTTTTCTGATATTCTACCCACTATCAATTCTTGTATCAGTAAAAGGGTGTGTACAACCCTTGTGCGTGTAGAAAGTGTTCTACACAGGGAATCGTTGAATCACCACGTGTAAGGTGATTGCAAGTGTAGAGGGTGTTCTACACGGATCCTTTGTAGCGGTGTTGTTCAAAGGTGTAATAGGTTTTTACCTCCACCTGAAGGAGGTTGAATAGTGAATTCGGGGATCCTCAAGGGGTAGCTTGAGGCGAGGACGTAGGCAGTGGGGCCGAACCTCGTTAACATACTGAGTTTGATTCTCTCTTACCCTTACTCTTTATATTTATTGCTATTTCGTATTTTGTTTATATTTGATATTGTATATTTGATTTATAATTGTTATTTTTTTTAAAAACAACTCAATTCACCCCCCCTCTTGTGTTAGTCATCTGGGCAACAATTGGTATCAGAGCTAAAGCTCTGTTATAAGATTAACTATCTTTTGAGTTAAGATCTTATGGCTAACATTGCAGCTTCATTTGGTGAAGGTCAATCTAGCAGTCGGCCTCCACTCTTTTGTGGAGACAATTATTCATTCTGGAAAGTTAGAATGAGAATATTCCTTCAGGCTCAAGGTCGAGAGATCTGGAAATGCATTGTAAATGGACCTTATATTCCAACAAAAGTGGTTGGTGGAGTAAAGGTCAAAAAGGAAGAAGAAGAGTTTGATCGTGAAGACGATAGACTTTATACTTTGAATTTAACTGCTATGAATTTATTATATAATGCTCTCAATGGTAATGAGTTTAATAGAGTAATGACTTGTGCTACGGCAAAAGAAATTTGGGATAACTTGGAAGTTACTTATGAAGGAACTTCTCAAGTTAAGGAATCAAAAATTTATATTCTTACTCATGAATATGAAATGTTTAAGATGAATGATGATGAATCTATTTCTAGCATGCACACTCGTTTTACTAACATCATAAACAGTTTGACAGCTCTTGGTAAAGTTTATTCCAAAGTGGAAATGGTAAGAAAAATTCTCAACTCTCTACCAAAACGTTGGGAATCAAAAGTGACAGCGATTCTTGAAGCTAGAGACCTCAAGAAGCTCGAAGTGAATGAACTCATCGGGTCACTTATCACCCATGAGTACACATTGAAAAGAGGAGAAGAAGAAGGAAAGCCAAAGAAGAGCTTGGCACTTAAAGCTGTTCCTCATGAAAGTGAAAGTGATGAAGATGAGGAAAATGACGATAAAGATGAAGAAGTTGCGATGATAACAAGAAGAATTCAGAGATTCTTAAAGAAAAATAAAACTCCTCCGAGGAAATCATTCAAAAAGTTTTCCAAGAAAGATTCAGGTAAAAATGATACTTTAATTTGTTATAAATGCAATAAGCCTGGTCATATCAAGCCAGATTGTCCCCTGCTAAAGAAAGATCGAAACAAAGGCAAGAAAGCAATGAAAGCTACATGGGATGATGATTCAAGTAGCTCAGATAGTGAAGCAAGCAATGAAGAATCAGCAAATCTCTGTCTTATGGCTAAAGATGATATTGAGGTAACAAATTTTGATAATATTGAAAATCCTTCATATGAAGAATTGCAAAATGTTTTAGAAGAGGTATATGAAGAATTTGAAAAATTGGGTATCAAATATACTGCTTTGAAAAAGAAAAATTCTTCTTTAACAAACGAAATTGATATTTTAAGAAAAGAAAATATTGTTTTGAAAGACGAAAATCTTGAGTTGAAGAAAAAGAAAACTGATTTAGAAAATATTGTTGAAAACTTTACGAATGGAAAAAGAAATTTTGAAAAACTTCTTGGTAGTCAAAGATGTGTTTTTGACAAGGCAGGCTTGGGATATATGCCAAAACAAAAGTTCAAACCTTATAAAAACTTCTTTGATAATCCTTCTACATCAAAGTCTAATATTCAAAATTCTTTTCATAATAAGTTTGTCAAAAAAGGATACTATTATAATCATTCAAGATTTTCATATATGTCACATGCTATTTGTAATTTTTGTAATAGAAATGGTCATAATTATCATACTTGTCCTATTAGAAGAAAACATACAATGACTATTAGGGCCATATGGGTACCTAAAAATCTTGTTTCTTCTAATACTAATAAATAAAGGACCCAAAGAACTTGGGTACCAAGAAAAATCATTTTAATTGTTTTTATAGGTATGCATGAAGTCCTCTACAAGCAAAAACAAATGGTTTTTAGATAGTGGATGTTCAAGACACATGACGGGAGACAAGACTAAGTTCTTTGATCTTAGATCTAAAGAAGAAGGACACGTGACATTTGGAGACAACTCGAAAGGGAAGATCGTGGGAATAGGTAAAATTGGTAATAAATCTTCTCTCATAATTGAAGATGTTCTACTTGTTGAAGGTCTAAAACATAATCTTTTGAGTATAAGTCAATTATGTGATAAAGGATTTACAGTTACTTTCAAAATGGATAAGTGCATTATTTTGAATGATCATGATTATAACATTTGTTTTACTGCCTTTAGAAGTAATAATGTTTATACAATCGATTTTGAAGAAATTACCTCACAAGATGCTATTTGTTTTTCAGTACAAAATGAAACTAATTGGTTATGGCATAGAAGACTAGGTCATGCCAACATGGAACTTATTTCCAAACTTTCAAAAAATGATCTTGTGAGAGGTTTACCAAAGGCAAATTTTCTTAAAGACAAAATTTGTGATGCATGCCAATTTGGTAAACAAACAAAAACTTCTTTTAAAACCAAGAAATATATTTCCACTACTAGACCACTGCAACTGATACACATGGATCTTTTTGGACCAAATAGAGTTGCAAGTCTAGGAGGAAAATATTATGCTTTTGTTATTGTTGATGATTTCTCTAGATATACTTGGGTCATCTTTCTTGCTCATAAAGATGAGGCACATAATGCTTTTACCAAGTTATGCAAGAGAATTCAAAATGAAAAGGGCTATACTATTTCAAGTATCCGAAGTGATAGGGGAAAAGAGTTTGTTAATAAAAATATTGAAACATTTTGTGATGAAAATGGTTTTGTGCATAATTTTTCTGCTCCTCGAACTCCTCAACAAAATGGGGTAGTAGAGAGGAAAAATAGATCTCTTCAAGAGATGGCAAGAACAATGCTTAATGAGAACAACTTGCCTAGTTATTTTTGGGCCGAAGCGGTAAGTACTGCATGTTATGTTATAAATAGAGTTATGTTAAGGTCTAAATTAGATAAAACCCCCTATGAGCTTTGGAATGAGAAAAAGCCCAACATTGGTTACTTTCATGTATTTGGATGCAAATGTTTTATTTTGAATGACAGGGATAATTTAGGCAAATTTGATGCAAAATCGGATGAAGGTATTTTTCTCGGGTATTCTACAAATAGTAAAGCTTATAGAGTATTCAATAAAAAGACTTTAACTGTACAAGAATCTATGCATGTAGTATTTGATGAATCTAATTCTCTACTCTCCAAGAAATCCATTGATGAAGAAACAGGAGGTATAAATAATACAGAAAGTCTCAATCTCAACAAAGAGAACACAATAGAGGAAGTCCAACATGGAGACATCAGGAAAGATCATCAAAATTTAATACGAGATGCAACCAAACAGTGGAAATTTGTGAAAGATCATCCAGTGGAACAAATTCTGGGAGAACCTTCACAAGGTGTAAGCACTCGATCATCTCTTAGAAATATTTGCAATCATACTGCTTTTTTATCTCAGATTGAACCTAAAAATATTGATGAAGCACTTCTTGATGAATCTTGGATTCTAGCTATGCAAGAAGAGCTTAATCAATTTGAAAGAAATGATGTTTGGACACTTGTTCCTAAACCCAAAAATCATACTATTATTGGAACAAAATGGGTTTTTAGAAACAAGAAAGATGAGTCCGGAGTCATTACTAGAAATAAGGCTCGACTTGTAGCCCAAGGTTACAATCAAGAAGAAGGAATTGATTATGATGAGACATATGCACCAGTCGCAAGATTAGAAGCTATTCGAATGCTACTTGCATATGCTTGTTATAAAGATTTCAAACTTTTTCAAATGGATGTTAAAAGTGCTTTCTTAAATGGTTTTATAAATGAAGAGGTATATGTTGAGCAACCTCCAGGTTTTGAAAATCATATTTCTCCAAATCATGTTTTCAAACTCACAAAAGCACTATATGGACTCAAACAAGCTCCTAGAGCGTGGTACGAGAGACTCAGTGGTTTCTTGATTAAAAAAGGTTTTTCAAGAGGAAAAATCGACACAACTCTTTTCATTAAATACGAAAATGATGATATTCTTTTGGTTCAGATTTATGTTGATGATATAATATTCGGTGCTACTAATGAAAATATGTGTCAAGTTTTTGCTAAGACTATGCAGGATGAATTTGAAATGAGCATGATGGGAGAACTTACATTCTTTCTCGGATTGCAAATTAAGCAAGTAAAAAGTGGGACATTCATCAATCAATCAAAATATATTAAGGAATTGCTGAAGAAGTTTGGGATGGAAGGTGCTAAGGAAACTGGAACACCAATGAGCCCATCTACTAAACTTGATAAAGATGAATCCGGTAAGACAGTTGACTCGAAAGTATATCGAGGTATGATTGGTAGCTTATTATATTTGACAGCCAGTAGACCAGATATTATGTTCAGTGTGTGTTTATGTGCACGTTTTCAATCATCTCCAAAAGAATCTCATTTAATTGCAGTTAAGCGCATTCTTAGATATCTTAGTGGTACAATTAACCTAGGGTTATGGTACCCTAAACACACATCTTTCGATCTAATCAGCTACACAGATGCAGATTATGCTGGTTGTAAAATAGATCGAAAAAGCACTAGTGGAGCATGTCACTTCTTAGGTCATGCATTAGTTTCCTGGTTTAGTAAAAAACAAAATTCTGTTGCACTATCTACTGCTGAGGCAGAATATGTTGCTGCGGGTAGTTGTTGTGCTCAAGTTCTTTACATGAAGCAACAACTTGAAGATTTTAAACTCATGTATAATCACATTCCAATCAAATGTGATAATACAAGTGCTATAAATCTTTCAAAAAACCCAATACAACATTCTAGAACTAAGCATATTGAAATAAGATATCATTTTCTTCGAGATCATGTGCAGAAAGGCGATATAGTACTAGAGTTCACAAACACACACGATCAGTTAGCAGATATATTCACAAAACCTTTACCAGAAGATAGATTATCTATGATTAGAAGAGAAATAGGTATGATGCATATTATGAATATCTCTTAAAAGACAGATCAAAGTTCATAAAAATAGATAGATTTTTCTTAAATACTTTTACATAAACTTGAGGTTCTTAGCCTCATGTTTGAGACGCTCATTCTCTTCATACAATATCATGTCATCCCTATTCATGGGAACTGGCAAGCGGAATGAAGAATCCAATAGAGATTTCAACTTTTTATTCTTCTGCCGAAGGATTCCTTCCCTTGTGTGAGACTCTTGAACAATTCGTTGAAGTACAACAATTTGTTCTTTAAGCCTTTCAACCTCATTATTTTTGACTTGTACCCGCTGGGAAAAAGCAACAATAGAGGATGAGTAGCGAGTCCCGAGACTCACCAAGTCGTAGATAGCATCGGAGTCTGACTTATTAGCCATACTATTATTTTCTTGCTGCAACATGGCACCAATGGTAGCTACAGAAAGGACAGGAGGTTGAGGTACTGAATACCTCATGGATGGATCTAGAGGAATGTTTGAAGAATTGAAAACTTAAAGCGAGAATGTAGTAGGAATGCAGATGAGTTATAGAGATAAGAAGAAAACTTGATGCGGATTGGATGAACTTTAAGACTGATTTTATAGAGATAGCATAAAGAACAAGACGAGCTATCATCCAAGTCAAAGAGCAATGTTTTTTTTTTCCGATCGGTGAAAATGACATTTTTTAGAAACTCGGAGCCTTCAATCTTGTTTGTCAATAACATAAGGCCAAGCATAACATAAGATAAGACTAGTTTTCATGATATAGCATCCATTTTATACAAACAACCAAATCATAGTAGTATACCTAATTGCCTCCAAAAGCACATTGTCATAATTCATTGAGGGTTCATAAAAATGGCCAACATTGAATATGACTATACATAACGTAGGCAAACAACAATTTTCATGCAAAACAGAATAAATACAGTATACATGAAGGTTATGATCATGCCACTTACCTTATTTCGTTTGCTTTGAGAATTAACTAAGCATGTGAATTAAACGCATGCTAAGTTACATACATATCACATATTAATCTCAACTCAAACTCTTAATATTTGACTAAGGTATGAACCTATAATCTAAAACGTTGCTTGTTGTCTACCTCGTGACAATGAGCAAAAATGACATTTGGTCATGCATGCCTACTCTTAAATTTCACTATATGCAGTGTATGTACATGCATACATGCTAGCTCTCATGATTTGTCATAAGTTAGAATACATCTAAGTTTCCAAACAATGGTTGTTTGGTCCACATAGTGTTGCTGACATCAACATGTTTTTGATGTATTATAAGAGATTCATGAGCATTTGGTAAAAATATATGCTAACATACTCAAATGTGAATTCTAAAGCTATTTGGGGTTGTTAACAACAACCCATTTTAAAAGGTTCAGAAAGATTTCGACAAATTTTTAAAAAATCATGCATGTCACATTTCAATATTCCATGTGGTTTTCAAAAACTTCTCTTCTCTGGTCTCTTTATGCTATGGGCATCATATAGTAGTAACTAAATTAAATGTAATGTGTCAAATATGCTTGGAATCATAGCTTGATGAATGTCCATTCATGCTTATTGTTTACATACTAAAATCTCAACTTTTTAAAAAGTTTGATTCCTGAATTACAAAACATACTTAGAAACACTTTACATGCTGTGAGTGGGCGTAATGCATGTGCTAAGTGCATGCCTTGATCTCTAGACAAGTTGAATATGAAAAGCCATGGCTTTACTTGCTGTGTGATGTCGCAGTGATGCTATCAGGCTCCTTACAGCATGTGCTTTATTTTGTGTCTTGCCCATGGTATAACATTGCATGCATAGGAATTCGTTATGTATGTTTATAAGCCCTTCTCCATGCAATACTAGGTAATGCTAGGGATCTAGGTTCTTTCTAGGTTGTTGCCAACAACCTAGATTCCTAATGCTTTTAGAAGTTGGAGGAAGTCCTTGGCTACCTCAAGAGCAACTGTGTCCCTATTTTGCAATAGAGCTGAAGAGATTCACTCTGTAAGAGTTTTGAAGAAGAGAACTTGATTGAAATTGCTATCACCGTGCATATTTGATAGGCTTAATGGTATATTCCTGGTTCTAGCAGCCCAGGGTAGCATATAGTGGTGGCACAATAGCAATAGCAGCCTTAAGAATCCTTTAACATTTTGATTTCATCTTTGTTTGTTTTAAGAGATAAAATAAGATAAGTTGAAAGTTGAATAAAATATTATTATAATATATTATTTTAATATTATTTTTGTATTAAAATTTGAAAAAGATGAATTGTTTATTTTATTTTGTATAAAAATTTGAAAAAATTGTAATGTTTGAAATAAGATGAGATAAGAGTATTCTGAAAGTGAACAAGGTAGAGTGTAGAGTTTATTTACTCTAGGGAAGAAAGGTGGCACAATGTTTTAATGGGGCTATCTCTAGTTTGCTAATAGGCTTAAAGGTTGCTGGGGTCAAGGTTTCACTTAGGTAATAAATGGTTTAGGGTGTCTAAACCTAAGGGGTGAGATATGTGCATAGGGGTTGTTCATATAATCTAGATATGTGCATGTGGTTGTTGGTATAATTTATATGTGCATAGGGTTGTTGGTATAATCTTGACAATCCCTTGTTACAAATTTTGATTGAGTAAATATTGGGTTTCTAAGAGCATTGGCATTGGCTTCGTCAAAAGCCAAGCCAAATGCATAAAATGATGAATATTGGTAAATCAGAGCTGCATTGGATTAGTCAAACGTATCAATGGGGAGTTTTGAGCTACAGTGTTTCTTAGTTTTCCTTCAAATTTGAAAGGCTACTATACATTCATCAACCGGTTATTTTATTACATTTTAATTGCAAACGGCTCTACTTTTACGTTTCCCTCTCTCATTTTTCCTCCCCGCGTTTTCTCTCCCCCTTTCTCTCTTTTTCATTTTTGCACCGAAACATTACTTTTGGATTCTTCACGCAGAAACCCATTTCATTAGAGAACACTGGTGTCTGGAATCAGATTTTCGTGCGAGCTTATTCTCCAAAGGCACCCTATACGTTTTCTCTCCCCCTTTCTCTCTTTCTCTCATTTTCAAGCTCTGCACTAATTCTTCTTTCCTTTGATTCTTCACGCAGAATCATTCTTGGCTTTTGTCTAGGTTGGCTCAGATCAAATTCGCACGTTGGGTCAGATTTTCAGGTTCGTTGGATTTTTTTTCTCCTGCAACCCTAGTTTTATTTCAGTTTTGGATTTATGGTCAGTCCCAATTGGGGTTTTTGCTCTTGGTTTTTGGCTGGGAAAAATTTATGGAAGGAGTTTTGCATAGGACTGACTTTGATTTTATTTATTTTTATTTTTTTGCTGATTTTCTAAGGTGCACTCAGTCTTGCCTTCGGCTCAAGCAACCACACTGATTCTGGTATTGTATTTTTTGGATCCGTAATGCATTGTTGGCATATTTGTAGATTTTAGTGGTTGTGTGTAAGATAATTTATATGCTGACTGTTATATGGACTCGTTTCTTTGGTTGGTATATTGCTATTTTGTATCTATTTGTGTTCCAAGAAATCCCAGTGTTCATGGTTGTGGTTGGAATTCCGGTGAATATTCTGTGTTTCATCTTAATTCGTTTATGGTATGCTGTCTATTGGTTGGTATCATACTATTTTGCATCTATTGTTGGTATCATCAGTTTTTGGTTTTCATAGTCTGTGACTCTGTGTTAATGGAGCAGTGTTAGGATTGAATGTAGTGGCCACTTGTCCTCCCAATCCTTCCATGAAAAGAATACAACAAGGTTACATAAATGTTATCGTTTAAGCATGAACCTATCAAAAAAAAAAAAAAAAATCTTTTAAGCATGATACATAAAAGTTTCTTCCTCCTACCAAAAAAAAAAAAAAAAATCTGGCGTTGCATGATACATAACTTGTCCTCCCAATCCAAGACTACTTGATAAGAGATTAGAGCAAAGTGGGATTATAGGAAATGCACAAGAAAATGAGTGTTCCACAAATGAGCTATATGGACAGGGTTACACAAGAAAATGCACGAGCCCCCTCACATGCATTGGTACATGTTAACAAGTGCCAAGCTAGTCCCAATGACTTGGAGTTTGTGGGTCTACATATCATGATTATAGGGAACTGAAAGAAAACCCATGAAAATCTGGTTTACACCAATATTATGATTATAATGTGAAAAAAATGATGGCCCCAAACATGGCCGGAATCTGTCCTGTCCATAATGGACAATTTTGAGCTTTAAACAGCAAACATATTGAAAGTGTTTAATTTGTAGCTAAATTCTAACTAGTTTATAAAAAAAATAATAATTAAAAAAAAAATCTAACTAGAAGTTTATACAAACGAATGGCAATACCAAGAGATTTTACCAAAAAGCTTTTATTTTAGCCAACATTTTAGTTTGCAGAAACCAACTCAATGACTTCACATTTTAAAGTTCTGCTGCATTTGTCATCACTGCCAAAGTGGTCAGCTTGGATTTAGGCCATTTTTTCCTTTTAATGATAGGCCTTAAAGGTATCTGTGTTCTTTTTTTTTATACTGTTTTTGTGTCTTTTTTTTTTCAATTGCAGTCATCTATTTATCCTGAGTTGAGTCAGAACTGTAGGAAGAATTGTTTTCTTTCTCTGTGGTAGCAACTTTCCTCCTTCTACATGAAGAAATTTTGTGAATTGAGTTTATAAATAAAATCATACACAACCCGCTATATATGTTGATGTTAAAAGTTGAATTGTATTGCCTTGTTTATTATGCTGCATTGTATGTGCTGCTTTGTCTGACAACTTAATAATTACAATTCTCAAAAGAACGGACAATTTGTTGGAGGATGACCCATTCTTTACCACTCTCTTACAAAGTGGAGGAGAATGTCCTATTAGCACTCCAACATTCACACAACATTCTAATGTTGTGGTCGAAGCAACCCCCTTCACGGTGAAAAGAAGCCTCCAGCAAAAAAAGTTCAAAGAGGTGTTTCTTTTACTGTAGAGGAGGATAATGTACTTGTCTCTGGTTGGCTCAACATTAATATTGATGCCATTCGGGGAATTGATCAAAAATCCACTCAAATGTGGGAGAGGATTTCTTATTTTTATCACAAATATAAAAAAACCACATACTGTGAACCGTTCAATAGGGTCATTGATCAATCGTTGGTCCATGATTTAGAAATGCACAAATAAGTTTTGTGCATATCTAGCGCAAATAGAGTCATTGCACCTGAGTGGTGCGACCAAATAAGGTATGTACCATTTTCCTTTAATAATGTGGATTATTTATGTAAGATTTATTCTTTGACAATATTCCTTAAACTTTTTTCAGATTGAAAAGGTAAAAATATTGTACAAAGAGATGGAGCAAGGGAACTTCACATTGGAGCATTCTTGGAATCTTTTGAGACACCAACCCAAATGGCATCAACACATGATTACGCTGAATATGAGGAGAAAGTCACACAATAAACATCCTTCCAATGAGCAGTCAAGTGAAGTTTTGGACGATGTTGTGGAGGAGAACTTTGAAAGGCCTGCTGGCAAAAAAACTAAAAATGAAAACTTGAGGAAGCAGAAGGCCCAAGAATCATCTGATGCTGAGTTTAACATGGCGTTAGGAGCAATGATCGAGGATAGACGATTGTTCATGGCAGAGAGAAGAGAATGGCAGACGAAGGCAGATCGCGATAAAGGTGCACAACTAGAACTTGATAAGAGAAAGTTCGAGGCTGAGATGATGAGTAAGGTTCTTTCTGGTATGAATGCCATGCAGCAAGCCTACTTCCATTAAGTCAGAGGAAAATTTTTGACGAGTTTATGAGTAATTCAGATGGTACATCCGAATGAATTCAAATTTCCAGCATCTAGTGGCTACCTAGCCACAAGACTTTCTTATAAAGCATGTGGCTGGGTAGCCACTATGAATGGAACTCTTTGAAAGTATTTGTGGTTGAAAAATCTGAATGGTAGCTTGTATTTTGGAAGTGTTTGTAGTTGAAAAATCTGAATGGTAACTTGTATTTTGGAAGTGTTGGTTAGTTGGAAAATCTGAATGGTAGCTTGTATTTTGGAAGTGTTTGTTAGTTAGAAAATTTGTGAAGTAGGTTGTATTTTGGAAGTGTTTGTGGGCTATTTATGCTGTTTGTATTTTGGATTTGTTTGTGGTTGGAAAATCTGAATGGAAGCAACTTTTTGTGGATTGGTCTATAACTTGTATCATTTATTAAGGCTGAATTTATGAATTTTTTATGCACTGGATTTATGACTTGAGTTTAAACTTGTGTTATTCACTGGATTTATGAATTTGTTAGAATAGTGCTTGTATTATGGAATTGTAAATGGTTGAAAAATCTGTTGGGGTACCGGTAATACTTAATATTATATATGTGCTTGTATATGATTGTTTTATTTCATGCATGCTCTAGTTACACATTAGACTTCATCATACAGCATTCTTGTAACAAGAAAAAAAATAGGTGTTTAGGTGCAGCAACATGCAGCAAGGGTTGATCGTGGGCTGAATGTTGAATTGTTATTGAATAATCGTGGGCTGATGCTTGGAATTGTATTTTGTGAATGGCAGCAACTTGTATTGATAAATCTGAATGTTGGATTGTTAAGGAATGATAGTAGGCTGAATGCTTGGAATTGTATTTTGTGAATGGCAGCGACTTGTTATTTATTCTGTGAATATAGCATTGCTTGCCTGTGCAGACCAACATGAGAAATCTCTTGTAAAACAAGGTTTTTGTTATAAGAAACTAGTTGAGCATACCTGGTTTTAATATATACATACATGAGCATATTTATTTAAGTGATATTTGCATGAATGTATGGAAGAGCAGGTTGAGGAAAAAAATTAGTTGAAAAATAATAATTTAAGTATTAAATTAAATTATTAACGTACATATAATTAGTGTAATTACAAAATATGAAAACAAAATTAAAAATATTATTATTAAAAAATAATATTATATTATTATTTTGATGAATCAATGGCCAATCCAATGTGGGGTTATGGATAGGAATGTTTTGAATTTATGAAAAATATGTATTTTTCATCAAATTTTAAAGATGGTTTTGGTGAAGCCAATGTGAATGCTCTAAGCTGGCTGTAGATCTCTTAATTCTAAAAGCTTTCGTGCAAGTTGTATATAGGAAAAGAGAAAATCTTAAAATTAGACAAGGTGAGAAATAAACTTTTACACCTCCAATAATAGAGACATCATTATTCTCTTATGCTTACCGTAGTTTCGAAAACTACTAATAAAATTCTTATTTTCCCTCTATCAGAGACCCTCCCCCCCCCTCCTCTCTCTCTCTCTCTCTCTCTCTCTCTCTCAACAAGTGCTTTCTCCTTAAGCTCGATTTTCATATTTTAAAAGCCAGTTTAAATCTAACCAAACAGGTATATATATTTTTAATTTTTTTATATTATATTATATATATTATATGCTAAATTATTAATTAATATTACATAAGATTCTAATTTTATTAGAAATCTCATAACATGATATTAATATAACATAAAACTAATCTTATACTTTTTATTATAACATAAAAATTTTAATCTCAAACATAGACATGATTAATATAACATAAAATCTTAATCTTAAACATAAACATTAATATTAAGTTATTAATATAAACTTACTTTTGATATATATATATATATATATATCAATGATAAATACATTTTTGACATAATAAATTATAATATGTATTATTTTTGTAAATACATTTTTACAGAATTTATCATATATACACATATAAAGAGTCTATAACTTATATAGACTATAGTTAATTTGAATACTATATTAATGTATTAATTATTATAAAATAATCTACTTATACTATAATATAAATAGACTATTATTTTAATATATATAAATATTATATTTTTAATATATGTAAATATTATATTTTTACTAATATAAATAATCTATAAAATCAGACCAGACCCCAATCGGAAAAATCGGAACTTTCGATTTTGATGTTGAATCGGTTTAATATTGATTCTTAAAATTTTAAAACTAGTGTATATCAATTTGATTTTAAAAAATGTATAAAACCAAACTAAACCAGACCAATTACTCCCCTAAATTTGAGATTGTTTTTCCGAAAATCAATTTAAATATATGATGTAATTTGATTTAACTCAAATTCACGATGGGTTTCATCTCTCATGCTCTGTAGGCGCGTGGTAGCGTATGAAATTAAAATTCATTAGGGAAATAATAATAAGTTCCTTATATATATATATAATGTATGCATATAATCTTCCTGAGTTGTGCTATGGAGCACACTACAATTTTAACACACTGGCCACACCGGCCAGTGTAGTACAGTAAAAATATAATAAAAATATATATTATAAAACAAAAGCCAAAATACACGAAAACTCTCACTTTTCCTTTCATTTTGTTTCAGAAAAGTTGCCCTAAGCAGCAGGTTGCAACCACGAAACCCACTAACAGGAAAAAGAGAAGCGAGATAAGAGAAAAAAAATGTAATTTGTCTGTATGTAATGAAGTTTTTATACATTTATCTTTGTTAGATAAATTTTTTGTGCATTCATTTGTTTGTGGATTTAACTTGTTAGATTCAAAATTTTTTTGCATTAATTTGTTTGTGTATTTTTGTGCATTATGTATGTGCATTAGACGAGATACGTAGTATATGTGGGGATTTTGGATGAGGTCTAACGTTTCAAGTTAGTGCAACAATAATGCAACATGTGTTATTTGAATGAGTTGGCAAAACACATCATGCAATGTTCTGTCAAAGCAAATTGTAAATTAAACCGTACTCTGTGATGATTTCTATAGTGCCAAAAGTTTGGATTCCCCAGTTTCGAATATTTTACATTGCATTTATGCTTCATTTAATTTAATTTGTTAACTTCAATGTACATATCAGTATCTAAACAAATCGCTTGTTGCAATTCATTGGCCAAAGAGCATAATGGGCAAAGGAGAAGATAAACAACCCCGAAACCACTCATCAAAGATATCTTTGAGCGAATGGTCAAGTTCTACAAATGTGAGAAAAGTACAATTTTTTTTTTTTTTGAATTTGTCCACGTTGTTATTGTTGATGTTAAAGTAATGCTATTTTTATTTTTAGGCTTATTATGGATCTCTGCCGATTCCATTTTCCGGGCCTTTACTCCCATATGCACCTCCAACACCCACTACTCATTCAGATCCATATACGCCTCCTCCAAAACATAATGCTTCTGCAACTACTTACCACTATATATGGGGAAGTCAAGTAAATTAATGACATGAGTTAGAAATGATTGCAAAATACTATTATTATTTACACTGCATTTTTTAACATTGTGTAGCCCCCTTATATCCAACCATTTGAGACTCAAGTAAATTACTTCAGTTCATCTAACACGGGAACTAAGGAGCTCGTTGGATCTAAAGAATGTACCCCTATAGACTCAAACGAGTATCGTATTGAGCAACAAACTGACGTTATTGATGGAAATGGTTAGTCATGTTTTACTCCCATTTATTAAGTAAATGTTGATTGTTTCATATTTATCGATTAAAGAAATGATGTCATTATTGTGGCATGAACCAGAAGAACCAGAAGACGATCTTGATGTGGGGCTTGAGAGGGGTATTAATGATGAGAAGAATGAGAAAAAATCTGAAGTTGAGTTGGTTAACACCCCGAAGTCAGGAATGATTTTTAAGGATGAACATGCTATTATTGCGTACTACAAGCGGTATGCAAAGCAAGCAGGCTTTGGTGTATTGACACAAAGAACAAAACGCGAATTAAATGGGACAATTAAATACATTACTGTTGGTTGTGCACACAGTGGAAAGCACAAAATTAGACGGACCAATATGTCGAAACCACGTCTAACAACAAAAATAGAATGCAAGGCCAAGATCAATGCTCAGAAAATTAATGGTGAGTGGTGTCTAACAACTGTAGAGTTTGTCCACAATCATGGATTATTGAGTCCCCAAAAATCTAGATACTTGAGATGCCATCGGAATATAGAGTCATTCGCCAAGTGGAAGAAAGAAGTTAATGATAGAGTGGGAATAAGGATGAATAAGAAGTTTAATGCTTTAGTTGTTGAAGCCGGCGGCTTTGAGAACCTTGATTTTATTGAAAAAGACTGCAAAAATTTCATTGACAAAGTGAGGCACCTTCGCCTAGGTAAAGGAGGTGCTGGGGCACTCCTTGATTATTTTGATAGGATGCGCGATATGGATGATGGTTTTTATGCCTCTATGGACTTGGACGATGAAGAGAGATTGCGAAATGTATTCTGGGCTGATGCATGGAGTAGAGCATCGTACCTATATTTTGGAGATGTTGTAACCTTTGACACGACGTATTTGACTAATAGGTATGGGATGCCATTTGCACCATTTGTTGGGGTTAATCATCATGGACAATCTATTCTTCTTGGTGCTGGATTAATATCCAGTGAAGATACACAATCATTTGTGTGGTTATTTTGAACATGGTTGAAGTGTATAAATGGTCGAGCTCCAACTGCAATCATAACAGACCAAGATCGTGCCATGAAGAGTACTATTGCAATTGTTTTCCCAAAAACTAAGCATAGATATTGTCTGTGGCATATCATGAAAAAACTCCCAGAAAAACTTGGCTCACACGCAATGTATAACTTTGGTCTGAAATCCAGCATTCAAGGTTGTCTGTACGACTCCCAAATATGTGAAGAATTTGAAGACAGTTGGGAGAGGCTAATTCATGCTTATAAACTTGAGGACAATGCATGGCTGAGTGGTTTATATAGTGAGCGCTCATTTTGGGTACCAGTTTTCTTGAAAGATGTATTCTGGGCAGAAATGAGTACCACACAGAGAAGTGAAAGCATGAATGCATTTTTTGATGGTTTTGTGCATTCGGGTACCACACTAAAAGAGTTTGTAGACCAATTTGACAACGACCTCAAGAAAAAAATTGAGAATGAACAAGCTGCCGACTTTGCCTCATGCAACGCCATAATACCATGTGTTTCATTTACCACCATAGAAAAACAGTTTCAAAATGTGTACACAAATGTTAAGTTCAAGGAGGTGCAATCTAAAATAATGGGAACGATATACTGTAATTGCTCACTTGTTAGAACAGAGGGTGCGATCTCCACGTATGACGTCTCAAACACTTTGCAGATTGAAAACTTTATTAAAGATGTCAAATTCTCTATTTATCTGAATAATGAGGAGATCGAAGTGAAATGTACATGTGTGTTGTTTGAGACTCGGAGAATTTTGTGTAGACATGCATTTCCTGTGTATATACTTCATAAGAGGGTTTCATCCTTACCATCCAATTACATTTTGGATCGCTCGAGAAAGGACTTGAAGCTTAAATACACTTTCATTAAGAGTAGTTATGACGACTTGCATGACAATCCTGATGCACGAAAGCATGAATACCTGATGAGGTTGTTTTGTGATATAGCCCCAGATCTATTAATAAGTGAAGAGCATTACTCAAACATGGTGGACCATTTACTTGGAGTAAAAGCGGCTTTACGTGACTTGAGGCATTCAGTTAACAGATTAAGTACGAATGCTCCTATAGCCAAGGATAAGATTGTACTTAGTCCGAACGTTGTAAGAGGCAAAGGGAGGCCACGAACAGCACGAAGAGTTTCAACAGTTGAAAAGGCCGTAAAAAGAAAACAATCAAAGAATGATGGAAGTGGGGACCATAACAAGATCAAAAGTAAAAGAAAACTTCAAGTTTGTAAAATTATAGAGTTTTCAGTTTTCTCTTTTTGGTAGTAATTAGATTGAATAGTTTTGAATTTTCTCTTTTTTTTTTATAAGTTTGGTTTCAAGAGTTATATATATATATATATTGATTGTGCAGAGTTGTTTAGCAAGTGAATCACAATATAGTGCAACCCCTACTGATAATATCAACAAGGTATAATCGTATGTCCATACTTACATACTTCACTTGTTTATAATTATACTTAGTATTCTAACACAACGTTATTTTTAATGCATGAAGTATGTACAGCACGAAGCAGTTCATAATGGAAGAAGATGTTCAGCACAAGTGGAGTACCAAATGAGAGAGTTGATTTCCTGTAATGGTTCTGAAGAAGATGTTTTTCCTGTAATGTATGAATTTGGCTATGAGAAGTGAGATAAGAGGAAACAAAATGTAATTTTTGTAACTCTCAGTACTCTGAATATTTGCCATTTCCTTTAATGGGAAGATATTATCTTCTTTTTGTTGCTCTCAGTACTGTGAATATTTTGCTTCAACACAGCAACACAGCTATTGAAACTTTCCAAACATATTCATATCCAATTTATTTGAAATATACAGGAAAGGAAAAAAGCCATGTGAAGATAATAGGCAAAACTGAAACTGCTCATTCAATATTCATATAAGAGAGTAATGTTTACAACCAACCATTATCAAGTACAAAATAGCCCTACTTCACAACTAAGTTGCTAACATTGCCTTTACATTTACAAAATTAGGGCTGAAGACCCTTTTGAGAGAGCTCCCTAGTGTTGCCAAAGTAGTTGAAAATAAATATCATAATCAATCTCCAGTGCATGTACAAAGCAAGCCATGAACACCTCTTCTCCACCCTTTGCTTTCTAAGCTCATCCTTCTGGTTTTGTAATAGTCTTGACATTTGTAGGAGTTGCATTCCCTTTTCTGAACTTCAAACTCTCTTTTGAAGACTTCATCTTCCCTTTCTGAAGTTCAAATTTGACATTGTTATTGCTTAAATTAATGAGAGACAAAAACAAAACAAAAACACAAAAAAATGCAATATGTTAGTGACATATACCATTTCTGTCTTTACATAAGATGAAATACCAACAGAGCATAAAGAAGATTAAGTTACTTGCAAATGCTTGAGTTGCTGTGCAAATGCCTAGATTCCCGAAATCCTAAGCAATTACAAAGGTGAAGAATATTGTAATAAGCATCATCTATAACTTGAAAGAAAAACATTTGAATTTCAACCAGTTTTTTTTTTTTTTTTCCTACTAGTGCTGTCTTTGAGTTTGAAATTAAGCCATGAGGTGTTTATCTCAAAAAAAAAAATTTATGACTTCAAGACACAATTGTTTGCAATTCCACACAATCTATGCATAAAACTTCTCTATGCAACAATTCCACACAATCATACGCTTTGAAAAGTCTCTATAGGTGAACTTTCATCTCCACTCATTTTGCAGCTTTTATTTATTTCATTATCAATTAATTATAGATGTAAATTGATACACAGAACTCAAAGAAAAAAAAAACACTTGAATCACCAAAGAAAATAAAATACAGATTGGTAAAGAGATGTAAAATACTTGAATTTAACAAATTCCAACCGATATGCATAACTCAAATATACAAATTCCAAGACCCAAGATGTAAAACCCAGTAAGAAAATCACTCATAATTCAATTTATACATTACTCAAATTATATGTACAAAAATCAGTTAACCCACTTACTGGAGGGAGGGAAAGGGAGAGAGAGAGAGAGAGAGAGAGAGAGAGAGAGAGAGTATATTCTGGAAATAGGGAAACACTTGGTGCCGGCAAGGAGGCCACGAGAAGTGTTGATTCACTGGTGCAGGAAGCGATTGATGAAAAAGAAAAAGAATCTAAAGAAATTTTTTACATCTCTCTCGTTATTTGGGACTCTATTCATCTCTTTGGGCTTCTATTGAATCGAGAAATAGGTTTGATTGTCTATCTTTTTTATATAATATATATAAGGCATCCTCCAGATAATTCAAATCAAAGCAATTGGATGTCCGACTCGAGCCTATATGACATGACCAATCAATAGAAATACTCTAACACTCCACCTTTGTCATATATTCCATACATCACACTAGATAGATATCATATTCATGGAATACGAGTGACTTTCAAGATGCCTTGGTGGTGAAATAGTGATGACTTTGAAATTCCGTCCAGTAAAATGGAAGAATTATAAATCTCCAAAATAATAGATAAGAATATCGCAAATAGAGCCATTGTGATACCCATCAAAGGAGTAGTTCCCCAACCGGGAGCTACTTTACCATATTCCGAATTCAATGGTTTCAATAAATCCCCTATAATAGTTCGTCTTAGACCAGATCTAGAACTATCCTCAACGGTTTGTGTAGCCATAAATCCTATTTTGTATTCATTGAGAGTCGTAAAAAAGATATCTTATCGATCTATCTTTCAATACTTCCTATCTTCCTGCTTGGGAATCAGTATTTGTTGCAATCGCTCATTTGTTCTGTTCAGTCGCAACTCTCGCATCTGGAATACGGGAAAATCTTCCCATATTAACCTTTTTGTAAATCTCTCTTCTATTGCTTGTTAGCATTGGCTATCGGTCAATTTCGATTCCTTTCTTTATAAAGATTTTATCTCCTTCATTGATGACTATTCTAGAGTGACTTGAATCTATCTTATGAAATCTAAGAATGAAGTTCCTTTGGGAAGGGGGTACGGGAAGAGAGAGATAAAGAAGGTAGAAGAAATTAGATTTTGGGGGTTTTGTTGTCTTTTTCAGATTTTGTAGGGATTGTTTTGTCATTTTTATTTAGCGTGGATGGTGTGTTAAAAATTTAAGGCTGAAGACTAAATTTTCGAATCTACCTTGAGACGAAGAATAGTCTTATCACTTGATGGCATTGGATGGCTTGGGCCACAACTCTGTATGCCAAAACCAGAAGTAAATCTCCTCTAAGTCACCATCTTTGTAACGATATTCCAGCGGTTTCTTGCTTGTAAGTTGTTCTATTAGCTTTCTTATTTCTTTGTCGCTGTTTCTGCTATATCGATTTTTAGTTTCCAAGTTTTGTAGCAATATATTATGTTCTGTGGTTGGTTTGTTTCTTGAATGATCAATCTGTAAAGATCGTAACAATTCATTTCCGTCCGATTTATAATATGGGTTGCTGTGGTTCTTTGATTTCATCTTTCTAAAGAAGAAACAGCAGAGATTCAGGGCTGCTTCTGGAGCACTTTTATCTGGTTTTCGCGTCTTCATTGTTCCGTGCTTATGGAATGGACCATTAGGTTGCTTCTACTAAAAGGAGTTGATGATTATAGAGCTAGCAAGACCGAACGTTATTTTGTGCATATGGGTTTTTAGAAAGGGTCTTCTGTGAATTTTATGCTCAGTAATCACGGTTATGAGGATGCTATGGGCAAGCTGGATTTAGGGATACGTACTACTAAAATTTCAGAAGAGTGAATAAGTCTGAAGAATTTGGAAATATGAACATTGGTCTGGATTGAGATTTGGGTATTTTAGTTGTTTGTAAATAATAATCATCTGGGGACATAGCATACACAAGGAACTGCATATTGGAACAAGCGGCTGCCTCATTACTTTTCAAGGGGTCCGAATTAGTAGAAGATACAAAGATGCAACGGGTTCGGTTGTCTTCCCAACACGCTCCTGTACACAAGCTGGGGGATTCACAATTAACATTATCCCCAAAATTTAGGTTAGCAGTAATCCAATCTTCTTTGTCTAATCGTTCAGCAGATTTAGACTCAACTGTCAGGGGAGAACCCCTCATTCCGGGCCTTCCTGATGATGTTTCCCTCAACTGTCTTCTCCGGCTTCCAGTCCAGAGCCATGCAGCCTGCAAAGTTGTGTGCAAGCGATGGCATCTACTGCTCGGTAGGAAAGAACGATTTTTCACACATAGAAAGGAATTAGGCCTCAAAGGCCCTTGGCTCTTTGTCTTTGCTTTCCACAAGTGCACTCGAAAGATTCAGTGGCAGGTTCTTGATCTCACTCAATTCTCTTGGCACTCTATCCCAGCAATGCCTTGCAAGGGGGGCAAGGTTTGTCCCCATGGATTTAGGTGCGTTGCCATCCCCCAGGAGGGCAATCTTTTTGTTTGTGGGGGTGTGGTCTCTGATGGAGATTGCCCCCTTGACTTGGTCCTGAAATATGAGATGCAGAAGAATCGTTGGACTGTGATGAATCGGATGATCACTGCTAGATCATTTTTTGCAAGCGGGGCAATCAATGGAATGATTTATGTGGCTGGAGGAAACAGTACAGATCTCTTTGAGCTTGACTCAGCTGAGGTTATGGATCCTATTAAGGGGAGTTGGCATTCCATTGCAAGCATGGGAGCAAATATGGCCTCTTATGATGCAGCAGTTCTGAATGGCAAACTTCTTGTGACGGAAGGCTGGCTGTGGCCTTTCTATGTCTCTCCCAGGGGTCAGGTTTATGACCCTAGAACGAATAATTGGGAGAGCATGGCTGTTGGGCTGAGAGAAGGCTGGACAGGTTCAAGTGTGGTTGTTTATGATCACTTGTTTGTGGTTTCAGAGCATGAAAGGATGAAGCTAAAGGTTTATGATTCAGATACTGATTCCTGGGAAACGCTTGAAGGGCCCCCTTTACCAGAGCAAATATGCAAACCTTTTGCAGTGAATGCATGTGATTGCAGAATCTATGTTGTGGGTAGGAACCTTCATGTTGCTGTGGGTAATATCTCAAGGCTCAGCCAAAAAGGCACTTGCAGCAAAAAATGGAGGTTCTGTGTTCAATGGCAGGTTGTGGAGGCACCAGAAAGCTTCTCTGACTTGACACCTTCAAGCTCTCAGGTTTTGTTTGCGTAGCTTTTCAATTTTCAACGTATTGTTTTATGTATGTTGTTATAGAAGTTGTAATTTATGTGAAAGTATAAAAGCTGTAGAATGGAAATGGCTGTGCTCAAAAGTCTCCAACATAGTTACTGAAATGCATGTATCACCTAATGGTGTGTTCTTTTCTATTTAATTAATGCTTTCTGTGACCGAATGTCCTGAAGTCGTCGTGTATATTAGGATCATATTATTGAATGAGAATGGTAATATTACTTTGATGATTGAGCCAGTAGTTTGTCCACTTAATAATGCAAAGGAACTGGAACTCAGAGCTAAAAAAAATTTTATTGGCACCGGGTGGCCAAGAACAACATCCCAACTAATCCCAAGAGTGCATAGGCTCTAGGCAAGGAGTTTCCTGCAACTGCACCTCGGGTAATTCAAGGGAAAAATCTCCCAGTCCGATGGCCCCTAGAGATTATTTGCACTCAAGAGAATTCAAACCTTAGACCTCAGAGGGAGTATACCACCCAGACCAAGGCCTTTGCACCCAGAGCTAAATTTGATGGGTGTATTAACTGCTAACGGTAGGATTTCATACTTTTTCTTCCTTACTTCCATTTCTTGATCCAGTTGAAAAATAATCAGTGCTGTTAGAGTTGTTAAGTCACTCAGTAAGTACCCTGAGCAATTTATTTAAAAAATAAAAAATAAATTAAAAAATATATTTAAAAAATAAAAATAAAAAAAAATAAAAAAAGAAGAAATGCCCTGAGCTTTTTCTGTGAAATTTTGTTGAGAGTTCTCAAAACAGTTTGAAATTGTATAATTTTGGGGATTTTGCTGAGGGAGGGGGGAGGGATCTCAAATCTGTGGGTATATCAGATCAATTATCTGATAGTCGCTATTCCAGTTTTGGGAATTGAGATTGACAAGAAAAGGGCAAAGGGAGGGTTATGGCGTTATTGTGTACAAAACTCTTTGATCCGCTGTATCGAAAATTCTCTCAATACAAGCATATGCAATCAAGTCTTTTCTGACTACCTGAAGTCCACAAATCTCATTTTCTTCAGCTCTCAATGTCCTCGATTAATATTGCTCATCTGTATTATTAGCATAGGCGTGTAGTCTTGTGAAAAGGAAACACTCAAGTAAACACGATTACCCAATGGTGAAACAATCTGAATGCCCATACTACTTTGTGAATAACTCTCTTTCACAATTTCCTCGAACTACTCTCAGTTTGCAGAATAATGTTCGTAGGCAAAAACTGTTTCTTTGATATATTCTTCAAGAAAAGGAAAGTGTCATCTACAAACATGTCACCACCTAGATTTTTCTAGAAAATTCCACAACCTTCTAGAGCCACCTAGTCCTTTGTAATGATGTACAATTGTGTGTAGTGTTCTAGAAGGGGCGTTATAGACAATTCTAGAGTAGTGTTCTAGAAAGGGCCTTATAGACAATTCTAGAGGAGTGTTCTAGAAAGGGCCTTATAGTCAATTGTAGAGTAGAAATCTAGAATGTTCTTTACCCTTGGATTGGTGACAAGTGTCACAATCCTAGCCATTCTTTGTACCAAGAGGTCTCTATAAATAGAGACCTCCTCACTTGTGTAAATCACCAAGCAATAGAGTTAACAAGTTCTCTAGAGCTCCTCTCTCTTCTTTCTCTCTCTAGAGTTGTTTTCTCTTGTCTTGAGTCGCTTAGAAGGCTTACTTAGGAGCTTTGCGAGTGCAAAACCTCCTAAGGCCGCACGGGACGTGTGAAGAAATTCTAAGTCCGTGACAAACAGCTCTGGTGGTTGAAAAGCTTGACTTAGATCTCTCCCCTATATTTCTTTTTGGGTTCTTTTCCTGAGTAAAGAGACTGTTTACAATGTGTCTCGGATATTTGGTGTTCTATTATAAATATATATATATATATATATATATATATTAAGTAATAACAATTTCATTAAGAGCAAAGGCTTCTGAGCATGACCCTTTCTACTATGACGGCATCGGATGCTTGTGAGCTAAAATGCCTTTAACGTGGCGATAAAAATAAGCCTACCCAAACTGAAGTTTGTCATATTCCTACTTGTATAAAGACTGACAGTAACGTTAATGCTACACTCTCATTCTTTCCCTAGATTTGGGAATTGGCATCTATTAGCCTTTGCCTTTTTTAATTCCTTGTGCTTACAATCTGTTATGAGTTCTGCATTGATTGGAACTTGAGTATGTTAATGAAATCACGACCTTGGGAATCACTTTGTTTTTAAGGTACTTCCTTGAAAAGAAAAGGCCTAGTTATGTTTGCCTTCTAGGGAAAGATGATGAATGGATGCACTTTTTACGTTTCGAAAGAACTTTAACCGAATCGGAAGGCCAGATTTAAATCCCAACTCCATTATTTGCAAGGAGGATGAACAACTTCTTTAACCAAATTGATAAACCCACAGCAACAAATTTTCATTTCTAGAGCAAATCGAAATAATAATTACTATATTTTATAATGAACATTATATATTTTAAGTGATGTTTTATGTCAAAATCAGAAATCAAAACGAACATAAACTTTCTCAGAGGTATAAGATCGCCTGCAAGCCAATACCTTGAATACGGCCGCAACGCCATCCATTTCTCCCCTCAATCCCTACTATGATGCCGATGAGGATGTCATTCCCTCCAACAACATGCTTGCCGTCTGATCACCAAAACTAGGGCTGAGCACCAACCCAGTTGGACTCAGTATGGCCTACCTCCAACCCCGACTCGGAGATGTGCATCCTCTACTCTGACTCCAACTTGTCGGAACGGAGTTGGATTTTAGAATTTTTTTGGACTTTTTTTCTTTTCTTTTTTTAACTTCGTATTTAGCCCACTTTTTAGAAAAGAATTTTTGTGTG
The DNA here is from genome assembly GCA_011037825.1 of Carya cathayensis. Taxonomy (NCBI): domain Eukaryota; kingdom Viridiplantae; phylum Streptophyta; class Magnoliopsida; order Fagales; family Juglandaceae; genus Carya; species Carya cathayensis. The sequence goes on from QGSO01000520.1 coordinate 462,595, forward strand.
GGCTTTCAAATTTTTTCAAAAATTACAGTCTAAAATTAAATAATTTAGTAATTAGTAATTCATAATATAGAGTGCATGCATGCTAACTGTGAAAAACTTACAATCTAAAAATAAATAATATCCATCATCCACACCCAAAATCATCCACATCCAAATCATCCATCATAAACGGCCAAAATCATCCAGGCCTGTCATCCACATCCATCAACCATCATAATAATATTTCCTTCCAACTACTACAATAAACATTTTCTAAGTTCCAATTCGAACATAAGAAACCCAACAACAACAAAAAAAAATTTTTGTGCCAACCAAATTAAATGTTCCCAACAACAACAATAAATGTTCCAAACAAATAAACTAAAATAAATTAAATGTTCCAAGAACTAAAATAATAACAAGAGTACCAGCTAAAAACAATAACTTTCAAAACACACATGAACAAATATGATTAAATGATAGAAATATGAGCTAAAATACCAACTTCAAGAGAAAAGAAAATGATTAATTTGATCATGATTATGTTTCAATTAAATAATTAATAAATTTCCAACCGATCATGTGTCTTGTGTGGGCGCGCACAGTACACACCTCTCTTTCTTCTAAACACTATAAAAAGGACGCCGTTTTACATGGACTACAAGCTGTGCTGACGTTGTGGCCTTTTTGGGTTCAACTGTTGGGCGCTTTTTTCTAAACCCTAATTCAAATCCTAAAGGCCTAATCTAAATCCTAAATCAATTTTAATCTATGTTTTAACCCTAAGTTTTTTATTTATAGTTTTTATAATTCTTTTATCACTTAAATTTAATTGTTAGTATTTATTTTTAACAAATATTATTTAACTAGTGTATTAGACATGTTATTATTCTATAATATTACATGTTATTAATTCAATATAATATTTTATACTAATTTCTAACTTATAAGTTATTCCTATAGTATTTAATAGGCTATTAGTATTATAGACTTGTACTATAGTATTTAATTACATGTTGTTCAACTAAAGTATTACATATTATTATATATTGACTTAGTATTCTATGTTTAATGTTATTATACTAGTGATTATACATTAGTATACATGTTATTATATATTGGACCATTGATTATTATACATTACTATTATTGTTATTAGACTTTAGTTATTATACATTACCATTACATGTTATTATGCATCTTAGTGTTTATTGATTAGTATTACATGTTATTATATTTATACATTAGTAATTTAGCGTTTCCTAGTAATAATATTGTAATAATATGATGTTTAGATATACTAAACTATTATTAGTTAATTTAGTTTATATATATTATAGCATAAATATATTATATATTTTGTAATAATTAGCTTATGCTATTATAGTATTGAGTTTAGCTAACTATAGATATAGTTATATAAAATCTATATGATTAATATATAGAAAAACACATTTTTATAAAATATGAACAATATCAGAGTCAGAGTCGGAATATTGGAGTCGGATTTGAGCAAAGTTAGATTTTCAAATTTTTACTCCCTAATGAAAACCACCAAATACATCACTCAACTCAGCGGCCCCTTCATCTATTATTTCGAGTTACCTGCCCCTTCCTTCTCTCTATTATTTTCCAACTATAGACACAATTATGTTTTAAAATGAGAATATTTTGGTAAGATGATTCTACTTTTAAAATAATAAAATCTATTTACAAAAATACCCTTCAATTCACACAAAAAGAGAACACATTTTCTTCTCAACTTTCAGGGAATACGTATTTCAGGCTCGAAGCAAGATATCAAACATTCTTTCTGACTCTTGTCTTTCTTCTGTTTATTTTTATTAATCAATCACTCAACTAGAGGACATGTTGCTGGGGATAGAAATGTATGCTTGAAAAGTTGAATCACACTCAGTGGCTCACTGTTTGGACTTTAAAAAGGGATTGTTGTGTGTGTGTGTGTGTGTGTGTGTGAGAGAGAGAGAGAGAGAGAGAGAGAGAGAGAGTTTACATTGACAAGATTGGTTACAGAGATGAGTAAAGATGTTAGAATTATTTGACTAAAGAATGAAAGACACAGCTGAACAAGGAAAGATAACATTCAACTGAGTTTCCGATACAAAGATTGCTTCTTTTTACCGTATGTAATAAGGGATTCTTCTGAAAATAATTCATTCCAGCATTTCCTCTTTCTTCTTTTCCCTTTTCTTTATATCCCCTTTTTTTTTTTTTTTTGAAATAACCATTTGGCCAAATAAGTGTGTCCTTCAAGCATACCAAGCCCCTCTGAAGAAAAAGTTTGGAAACAGCGACTAAATATGCTTTAAAAATCAGCGTAGGCCCCAACCAAAAATTGAAAGCTACAAGTTACTGTACATTAATCTGGCAAGGGATTTCACTAACATCGGCTTCTGCTGAAGACACAAGTTTGCCGTGTCATTTACAATCACGCCAAGTAGTTGTATATCTGTGGGTTGTTCTTGTCCCGCTCCAGATACTCTCTGTCGATGAGGCTTTCAATCCTTTTCTTCAAATCAGCAGGCTTAATTGGAAACTTGAGCTGTTCACCATAACACCAATACATTCCAATAGATCGGTTAGGCAATACATCTTATGCCCCTCAGGTCAACAATCACATTGTCTTTTAATCACGGTTCAGAAAGGCACTTTTACAATTCAACAAAATCAATGATTGAATAAAATTAACTATTTTCTCTTCATATTTCAACAGCATTTCTCTTGGTATTTGATAATTGGATTAGGACCTGAATTTGCCTCAGCCTTGCATTGCATTCCAAAGATCCCAAATATTTTAAGCTAGTGATTAAAACCCAAAAACCTTTACCACTCAATAAATGCTTCACTTATCAGACAACAGATAACAGAAAACATTTACCTGTTGGAAGAGTTCAGTTATCAGAAGCGTGTGACTCAGTACTTTCCTAGTCTTCATTATTCGAACAATGGCAGCATCAACCTACAATGTAGCGAGCAAGTAATGCCAAAATTACTTACGGATAGTTGATAGTTTCAATTCGGAATCTTGTTAGCATCATGTTGATATATTTATATAGAAAAAAAGAAAAAAGAAAAAAAAGAGTAAAACTCAACCTGATACTGACGATCCTGGAATACTCTTTCAGTCGTGCTAGTGTTCTCCTCCACTGTCTCCTTCATCTGGATTGCATTTACCTGTTCCCATCAATGCAATGTTAGCTTCAAGCTCATCGTGTAAGTGGCAATCATAACTCAAAATCACCATTTCTTTCACCCAAATTCAAAAGTGTGAGTATTTGATTTCAAAAGTTCACTTTTCTTGCCAGGATTATTCAAGGTTGGGATCAACTGCCGCTGGTTACTCAACATACAAAGAGATGTACCTTTATTCGGTAAAGAGGAGCTGTAAATCCGTCATTGAACACAAATGTATCATCATCTTCCACATCTCTACCCTTGGGAAACTGTAAAACATATAATAATGGGAAAAGAGAAAAAAAAGTTGAAAAAAAAATGAATTTTAAAAAAATTCCAAGACTTCCCAACTTTACAAGTACTATCTTTAAGATTCACACTCATGCAATGCTTGACTACCTACCTTTTGTAGGACTCGAACTTTTCCACATGCAAGGGACTGCAAAGTTCTCCTCAGTTCCTTATCCTCAATCCCAGTGGAGTCCTTAATATCTTGAAAACTTAGGTTCTCGGCATCATTAAAGAGCATCAAAACAACAGTCTGGAGTACAAGACAGATAACATGCCACAATACATTAACTTGTTGACTAGGGTAAGCAAAATTAATCAAAGAAATACCAAAAAAAAAAAAACACAACGGCCTAAAAGGGACCAACCTGAAATAGTGAAACAGCCAACTCCTTTTTGCCTTTAGGAAACTCAGCTTTTAACACACAGTAACCTAATGAATTTTGCCACATTAAGCGCCTCCCGCTGTACTTGCTCAGGTAGAACTCCTTAAAAATGTCCTATTGCACAAAAAATACAGAAAAGACTGAGAAAAGAGTTTAGAAAATACAAGGACATTAACTACAGTAGGAAGCAGATATGCCAGTGGTTTCCCCCAACCTGATAGACATTCAATTCATGAGGAAGTCTAACATCCATGGGAGGATACGTTGGCCAGTACCTGCAAGTAGCCATCCAAAAACAAATTAAGCTCCTTGGGTACATTAAGTAAATCAATATTCTGCTTATGATTGAAGATACTAATGAAAGTAAGACCTACCCTGTAGTTAAAACATGCACACTCATCTCAATCCCTGACGGGAGTTTCGTCCTGGCCTGGGATGATTGTTTGAAAGATTCGTTTATCTCTTTTGATAATTCGATGTCCTGACAATATTTTTCCAAATACCACAGAAACAATTATTAACCCATACAAACTCGTTATAAAAGCTATTAATGTAACTTTGTCTTCACAGAACATAAAATCAGTGATAAAGATTTTTTTAGAAATAAAAGCACATAGCATAACTTCTAAAGTGATAAGAATAATATAGAGGCTATCAAAATGCCTACAGGAGCTCAGGGTGAGCTTTAACTGTAGAAATTCAACCCATGCTTCATCTCCCAATTGCCGAACTTCATTAATACAGAAATCAGGAGATGAGCAAAACATAAGGCCCCCATATACACACAACACATATGAAGACAATTAGTGCAGTGCAACATTAAAGGTTGTCTAAACTTATCATTATACCATGACTAATTCTAGGTCTGGATTCCTGGAAAATATAAAAAATTGATCTGGTATTCAAAATGCAAATGGTTTGTCGCATAAGAACTTAAATAAGTCAATATATGCATATTTATACATTGCCTCCAGAAGAAGGATACATTTCATGTTTACATGATTCTAGCATGGGCGAAGAGGGTTGAAATCTAGCACAAATTCTCCCATAATGAAAACCCCAATAATGAGACTAAACAAAGATTCTCGGCCTTAATATAATATTGTAACCTCAGCTTAAACCTACAATGCACTGGAACCGTCAAACCAGGTAAAGAAAACTACTAGAGACCCTAGTCTCAAGTTCACTTTAGAGATGAGCTAATGAGGCCAGGACTCAGGTTTCAACACCAAACCCCGTGGATGGTCTGGAAGGTCATTCTATCACAAGAGTCATTCCAAACAAGAATGTGTAGGCCGGCTGATAGAACAGAAACAGCTGTCCATTCATGGGATCAAGTCTTGGAAGCAAAATCTAGATAATAACATATAAGCACACATCAACTTCTAAAAACCCTTTTAACACAATGTCACAAACCCCCAAGGGGGAAAGAAAAGAGCCCACAATTTTATTTTATTTTTTATAAGAAAAGAGCCCAAAATTTACAATTTCGATTAGATGATAAATTAATAGCAATAATGATAATTAAAAAATTCCAAAATCCCTTTCATCCTGTTTTCATCTTTTTTCTGAGACTCAAGCAGATGTCGTTCTAGGAGATTAAGGGTGGAATTGCAGTCCTTTGTTTTTGCAAAGGAGGGCGGTGATCATATCCATATCACCGAAAAGAGTAGAAGGGTGTCAACTTCCTTCTCTCTTCATCGGCTGTTGGCTTCTTGGTTGGCAAGGATGGTGGAGGACTACTTCAAATACTCCTGAAAAACTGGTTTTTTCAGAAAGTTACGTTTGGACTCTGGTGTTCTTACTATCCAGTGTAATGTAAACTTGAGGGGGCGTTTTTTGCTACAGAATGAGTTAGGGAATGGGAATAAAAGGGGTGTCTTGGCCATTCCCAAAGGTCGTAATGGTCAGGGTTGGGAAGATTTTGTTTACAACTTACATTTGCTCATAGGTTCGTTAGCCTCTGTTTCTACAGACAAAAACAGAGAAAAGTCATCTCTGATTAGTCGTAGGGGGATTGGAGGTTCGTATGTTATGGTTGGGCCCTCCCCTTCCAATGGTGTGTCGTACGCCACGGCTTTGAGGAATAAGGCTCCTACTCCGACAGGAGGACTTTCAGCTAGGATGGTGGACGATGACCGGAAGCAAAAGAAGAAATTGGGGGAGGAAACTTCAAAAGTCAGGGAGACCGTTCCACATGCTACTACCAATTGTCAGTGCCTGGAGTCAAAAGTTGGCAAAGTGCCCCTTTCAATGCTTGCACGGCGGTGGGGGAAGCTGAAGGGGCACTCTGGGCAGTTAAGGCTGAGTTGTCAGGGATGCAGGAGAGGATCTTAAAGCTTGTAAGGTAGATGCGGGCTTGGGTTTGAGTTGTGGGTTTGTTGATCAAAATAAGTCTGGGCTTAAAGGGATTAAATTTGATGTTGGGCCGGGTTTGAAGTTGGGTGGGCTAACCCAACCCTTACGGTCCGAGCGAGAATTGCGTGTCAAGTCTCTATCCGGATCTTCCTCGGGCCAGAGTGTGGCTCCCTCCCAGGCACTATCGTCGCATTATCCAGGGACCTCCAAACCGGCAAAAAAAAGGTTGTTGGATGCCAGCAACCCTCTAATTGGCTTGCTGTAGCACGAATATGTTTTCCTGTGTGATATCAGTCAAGATTTGGTTAAGGAGACTATTGAGGTCGACGTGACTTTGCTGTCTCCCTTTTTTGTTGCCAAAAATGGGTCGCCACAGATAACTGGAGGCTCTCTGCAGCCTACTGATAGCTGTGGGAGTCCTTCCATGGGTGTAGATCGCACATCCAGGACAAGTCCATTGAGGACTATGCTAGGGTTGGGTTCCATGCACTCTTGAGTATGACTTGGAGGCTGTGTGAAAAATCCGTGAAGGTGTCTGAGTTGCAGTTGGTCTGTAGGGAGTCAGAAGATGGTGTTGACTGCTTTTTTTATGGTGAGGAAGGAGCTGCGAATGCCCCAAGTCCTATCTGTTCTGTGCTGCCAGGTTCTTGTAGGACAAATCTTCAGTCAGATTGGGTTCTATAGAAAGTGGAAGAAATCGGGAATGTATAGGGATTTCATGTAACGGTTTTGAAGACCAATTTTAAGCCCTCTTCATGGCTATTGAGGCAGGCCAGCCCCTCTTGGCTAGGTCTTATGCCAAAAAAGATAGGAAGTTGAAGCGACTTGCTTGCTCTATTAATTATGATGCTCGGGAAGGTAGTGCAAGTAGGGGAAGAAGCAAGGCTAGGGCGAATATCTATGATTAATGAAACCTAAGATTTTATCTTAGAATGTAAGGGGGCTGAATGATCCTTGTAAGCGCCTCCGTGTAAAAAATTTGTTAAGAAGTTGGAAGGTTGATATCATTTGTCTTCAAGAGATCAAACTAAAGTTTCTTTATAGAAGTATTGTTAGAGGTCTGTGGGGATGTCTTCATATGGGTTGGGTCTATCTTGCCTCTAATGGGGCATCAGGATTCTTTTGTTGTGAGATGAGAGTTGTCAATATGGTTGAGGAGTATGTTTTTTTTTTTTTGATAGGTAAACGGTAATATTAATACGAATAGGCAAAGCCCAAGTATACAAGATGTAATACAAGAGATAAGACCTATCTAGTTCGCTATAAAATAAAGCAGAAACTCGTGTACATTTTGACCATTAAAGTCTAAAGCAATGGCCCAAATAAATAAAGTGGAGAAAAAAAGAGAGCGAAGCTCCTCTATAGTCCTCTCCTTATCCTCGAAAGTCCTTTCGTTACGCTCTCACCAAATGCACCACATGATACAGATAGGCACCATCTTCCACATAGCTTTAATCTGAGGTAGTCCTCTTGGTATCCCCCAACAAGCCAAAACATCAACTACCCTAGCAGGCATCACCCAGTTTAGCCCAATTCTGCTGAACAATTCTGTTAAGGAGTATGTTGGGGATTATTTGGTGGCTTGTTCATTTCAAAATGTAAATGGTGGTTACAAGTGGTATTTTGCCAGTGTATATGGTCCTAATCTAGACAGCAGTAGACAGTTCCTTTGGGAGGAGATTGCTAGTTTATGTAGTTGGTGGGATGGGCCATGGTGTATTTTGGTGTTTGGGGGGGGGGGGGGGNNNNGGGGGGGGGGGGGGGGGGGGGACTTTAATATCCTTGAGAGATCGGGGGATTCTAGTATTACCCCAGCTATGGCAGATTTTTCTGATCTTATTTTTGACCTGGACTTGGTTGATTTACCTTTTCCCGCCGCCCCCCCCCCCCCCCCCGCGAATGTGGGGTAATACTAGATATTTTAGAATGTGGGGGTCTTCATAAGGGACATAGATATTTTAATTTGAAAATATGTGGTTAAAAGCTGATGGTTTTGTAGAGAAGGTGAGATTGTGGTGGTCCTCTTATGATTTTTCTGGCATGCCTAGAGCTTTGTGTTGGCTGGAAAACTTAAAGCTTTGAAGAAAGATTTGAAACTGTAGAATGATGAAGATTTTGGGATGATTGACGACCAGAGGAAGACTCTTTGAGGAACTATCACGCTTTGATGAGCAGACTGCCGAGATTCTCACAGATGAGGAGAAGGCCAGGAAGATTATGGTAGTGACTGATCTGGAAAAACTTAACTCTTATGGAAGAGATTTCTTGGCGACAAAAATCCCAGGCCCTTTGGCTAAAGGAAGGAGATAAGTGCACCAGATTTCTTCAGAGTGGCCAACTCTCATAGAAGATTTAATGCTATCGAGGTTTTGCATTCGGAAGGTAATATTCTTACGGACAGATATTTTTTTTTATAAGTAAAACTTTATTAATGCCAATAGCCAAGTACACTGGATGTATACAAGAGAAAACACCTAGTTGGGGTGCCCAAAAAAAAAAAACCCATCTAGGAAAATGAACCTAACAAAGCCCTAGCCCAAGCCCAACAAACAAATCTGATATTAAGGAACACACTGCAGTTATTTTACAATCTACTTACAGAGCAATTCTCTTGGAGGCCTAAGGTTGATGGGTTGATATGACACAATTTATCAATCATGTGCTGATTGGTTAGAGAGAATGTTTGAAGAGAAAGTCATGTATCATGTGCTGAAAGGTATAGGCTGCGATAAAGCAGCGGGACTTGATGGTTTTTCAATGGCTTTTTTTCAGGTCTGTTGGGACATTATCAAGGAGGATGTTATGAAGGTTTTTGTCAAATTTTATTCGCATATGAAATTCAAGAAAAGCCTTAATGCCACTTTCATAGACCTTATCCAAAGAAGGCCGAGTCAGCGGAGGTGAAAGCTTTTCGCCCCATTAGTCTTGTGAGTGGAGTTTACAAGATCATGTCCAAGGTTCTTGCCAATCATATGAGCACGGTCATGGAAAAGATTATTTTGAAGCCACAAAATGCTTTTGTTAAGGGAGACAGATTCTGGACTCAGTCTTTATCGCAAATGAATGTTTGGATAGTAGAAAGCCTTTGATCATGTTAACAGGGGTTTTTTACTCTACATCCCTGGTAGATTTGGTTTTGGGGAGAGGTGGTGCAATTGGATGAAGCATTGCATCACTACCGCTAGATTCTTGGTACTGGTCAATGGCACTTCCGAGGGTTTCTTCAACAGCTCCCATGGTTTGAGACAAGCAAATCCTTTATCTCCTTTTCTCTTTGTTTTAATTATGAATGTTTTGAGTAGAATGTTGAAAGCAGCGGTGGATGGATCTTTCTTGTCCAGCTTTTCAGTGGGCAGTACATCATTTGGGAGCATCAATGTATCTCATGTTCTCTTCGCTGATAATACTTCAATTTTTTGTGAGCCGGATCCTAATCATATTCAATCATTGAGTCTCTTGCTTTGTTTTGAAGTTGTTTCCAGCCTTAAGGTTAACTTATCTAAGTTTTAATTGGTACCGGTTGGCTTGGTTAATTCTATTGAAGACTTGGCTGACATCTTGGGTTGTAAGGTCTCTTCTTTGCCTTTGAAGTACCTTGGTCTTCCATTGGGGGCCCCTCATAAATCCAAGTCAATATGGGATGGTGTTATCCAAAAAATTAAGAATAGATTGACTGGTTGGAAAAGGATGTATCTCTCCAAAGGGGGTAGAATCACTCTTATTAAGAGTATGTTATCTAATCTCCCCAAGTACTTTCTTTCTTTATTCCTGATTCCTCTTGGTGTCGCTAATAGAATGGAAAAAATCTTCCGTAATTTTTTGTGGGGTGAACTTGGAGATGAGAAAAAGTTCTATTTGATTAAATGGGGATAAGATTTGCCCCCCCCCCCCCCCCCCCCAAAAAAAAAAAAATCACCAATCTTACGGTGGTTTGGGGATAAGAAAGTTGAGTTATCTTCAATAAGGCCTTACTTGGTAAATGGCTTTGACGGTACCACCAAGAAAGTGATACTTTATGGAGGACTCTTGTTGATGCTAAATTTGGGAGTACTTGAGGAAGTTGGATATCTAATGAAGTGCGTGGTTCGTATGGTGTGGGTGTTTGGAAATTTATTAGGAAGGGCTGGGAGGATTTCTTTTGTAATTTCAGATTATGGTGGGTCGAGGTACTAGAGTCAGATTTTGGTTTGATGTTTGGTGTGGTGAGGTTGCTCTTAAGGAGGCTTTTCCTTCTCTTTTCAGAATAGCATTGTATAAGGAAGCTTCAGTTGCTGGTCATATGGACACTTCAAATGGTCTGCTGCAGTGGAATGTGCTATTTATAAGAGCAGTTCAAGATTGTGAAGTGGGAGATATTTCTGATTTATACGATACCCTGTATGCATCGTCTTTGGAGCATCGTTTAGAGGACAAACTGCTGTGGATTCATCCCAGGAACAAGAATTTCTCAGCAAGATGCTTTTATAATGCTTTGACTTCTCAATAATCTACTGTTTTCCCTTGGAAGCGTATTTGGAAAAGCAAAGTGCCTCTAAAGGTTGCAGTTTTTGCTTGGCTGGCCTCTCACTGAAAAATTCTGACCATATACAAGCTGAGGAAGCACAGTATTTTCATTATAAATTGGTGCTTCATGTGCAAAAGGAATGGAGAATCAACAAATCATCTTCTTATCCATTGTGACGTGGCGAAGGCTCTTTGGGATGATATCTTTGTAAGGCTGGACATTGCTTGGATGATGCCTAAGAGGGTGGTGGTGTGATATCCCATATGATAAGGATAAGGGAAGGTGGTGTATAGAATCTCACATTGCTTGGGAATGAGAAGTTCTTGCTCTTTAAAAAGTTCCAATGGGGCTCCAATTGTATCATTGACTAGTCATTTTGGAGTATAGGCAATGTGGTTTGGGCCTTCCATTGAGGCATTACAAATGATATCAGAGCTTATCTCAACCAGAAATGTGGGACTTGAGCCGTGCCACCTTCAATAGACTAACCCGATGAGGACGTCGGGAATTTAAAGGGGGTGGATTGTGATACCCCATATGATGAGGATAAGAGTGAGTGGTGTATGGGATCCCACTTTGCTTGCAAATGAGAAGTTCTTGATCTTTATAAGATTTCAATGTGGCTACAATTATATCATTAAATAGTCCTTTTGGAATATAGGTCGTGATTTGGGTCTTCCATTAGGGCGTTATAGGTGGATCTCTTGGCTTGTTGGAGTGGAGTACAAGGAAATCGTCAAGTAGCAAAGGTTTGGAAGATGGTGCCTCTATGTCTTATGTGGTGTATATTATGGAATGAGAGGAATGGACGATGCTTTGAAAAAAGAGAACGTTTTTTTTTTTTTTTTGGGGGGGGGGGGGGGGGGGGGGACAAGGTGTTATTAGAGCTTTCTTTTACCAATCTTATTCCTTTGAGCTAAGGCTATTGTATTAGAGTAATGACTTGTATGCTTCTTTCTTTGCTAGTAGGTACGCTGTAATTAGGTATATTTCTCTTGTATACTACCTGTGTACTTGGACTTTGTCTAATTATGAGGATTAATAATTTTTTCTTACTTAAAAAAAATTAAAAAATTCCAAACCAAACACTAATGAGCTAATATGCATAATTTAAACATATTTAGGTTAAGTACATACTTTGAACATTCCTTCAAGTTTGTTTGTAAATTGGCTCCCACACTCCGTCTTCAGCTGCATTGGCAATAAAAACTTGTAAATATTATGAATACAAAAAAAAAAAAATCAAATGTATATAAGACTAGAATATCGATCCCTAACCTTAGAGATCATGGACTTCTCTGCATCGATGGAAGCACTCTTCCCCAAAAGCAGCCTTTTCGCAAGATCTTTCTTGTAGAATGCTTCAAACACATCCTTGCCCTTCATTAACCAAATATATAGGACATGTTTCTCAGAATTATTTTGAAGACACGTGAGAAAAAAGCAAGTAAAAAGTGAATGAATCATTAACTGATAATAGAACTTTGGTTAGTCCATCCAAGAGTCGAACAAACCTGGATGAACCTGAATAAAACCAAAACTTTATCTAGAGTACCCTCCAATTCCTCTTCAGAAGTACCCTTATTCCCAGCACGAAGCTTCTCATCCAGAAACTTTGCAATAAGCTCAGCAGGTCGGTTCTATTTAAAGAAGAACAAACATTGTACGTCAAATTGAAATATGTAAGAAATGATGAGTGACTGATAATAAAGGTGAAGAATGAAAAGGATTTTAATGAGTTCCTGAATAAATGTTCTTTCTTAGAAAGACTTGCATTGTAAAAGATAAAATACCTAGTGGTTTCAAGTATTATCAGCTTTGTTTAGGGTACTCAATATAATGTAACAAAGTTACATGAGGTATCATGTTCAAAACTTGTGACCCTTTACATAGAAAAGTAGTAATTGGATTGCTCAGACAAGAGGTCCGGCAGTTCACATGCTGGATCCACAAGAAAAAGTTGTTAGCAGCAATTTGTAAAATAAAAACAATAAATTTTTTTTGGCACATTTTGTATTCCTATTAAAGCATATACATAAAAATGGTATGCATTAACACTCGTCTCAAATGCTTATAATTTGGGATTATCCATTCTAGGATTGCTAATCGACCACATTTTGGCTATTCTGTTTCCTGTGTTTATTATCCCCAATAGAAGCATTAGCTTTTTCTCATGAAAAAAAAAAGCTTCAAAAAATGCTTCTTCCACTCTTTTTTTCCGTTTTCAGATAGAAGCTTCAATTCCAAATTCTAGCAGTAACAGCCCCATAATATAAGCTACATGGCTCTTCAGTCTCTCTTGCCATCCCTCCTCCAGAGACAAAGAAAAAAGACGAGCAATTCAAAACAATGAAATGAAACTTCACCAACCAAGAAGATTGAAAGCCACTTCAAGTGGTTGACTCTAAGCACTTCCTTCTTTACAAGAACATAAAAACCTAAATATTACCAACACAGCCATTTTGTTTTTTTATCTCTACTTTTATTCTTTTGGTTAGGTAACCATACACACATGGTCCTCTTGTATACATCTTGTGAACTTCAACCACGCCTTGTGCATTTTTTTTAATAAAACCTTGGACTATTAATCAAAAAATAAATACCTTACACACATGGGCATAAAACAGTGAAATCATGCTATCTCACTCCAAGAAAGGTTGACCCGGTTTGGATCTGATGTGATAAAGATGAGATGAGATCTAAAGTAACGACTTTAGTTATTGTGGTAACAAGCAAAGCAGGGCCTTGAGAAAGGTCGATCTGGATACAGTCCTACACTTCAGCAATTTGTTTTGATACATTTGGGGAGGGGGGGTTTCAAACCCAAGACCTCCATTTTGGAGGCTAGGGGGTTATGCCAATCAAGCCACAGGCCTTTGGCTACACTTCAGCAATTTTTCATGAAGTAGTTCTCAAAAACTGAACCCACAGGCCAAGATTTTCATGATTTCCTTGCTTCTATTGCTCCTATGTAGATAGGACATTCTTTGTACTGAACTTGGCTTTTGCCTATTCTTTTATTAATATACTTTCTTACTTATCCAAAAAAAAAAATTGAACCCACAAGTTAGAAGCCAAGGAATTCTATAATTGCACCAAACTAACTTTATTTTTTGAAAGAATGAATCTAACATCTATGTATGGATTGATTTATACCATTTATATTTCAGATTATATGTCAAACTCTTACATGATCCTAGCACATGAAAAATCTGATTTTCCAGGAAAGTTACGAGGGAAAGAGGTAATAACTTACATTGAGCAATTTGACAATTTGCAAATAATCCAATTGTGATACTAAAAATTATTTAAGCTACTGTTAACTCTTTTAACTAGAGCTTAACACTTGCTAATGCTAAGTGCATGTTTAGGATTGCGGTGGGAAATATAGCTTATAACTTTAGGACTTATAACTTATAACTTAAGTAATAAGTTCTACTATTAAAAAGTTATTTACTGTTTGGTAACCATATATTTCAAGCACTTTCAAACATGTTACGTTTGTTTGGAAACAAATTAAAAAAGTACTTTATGAGGTAGAAATGACAATTATTTAAATTTTTAAAGATTATGATCATAGCCTTAAAAGTTTGAAAGTTTTAATTATTTTAAAGTTGTATGGATATTTTTGTCCATTGATAGTCTTTTTAAAATTCGAATTACGTTCTGCATTATTCGGAAAAACACGTTTGAGGAAAAGCATCAAAATGATGTTTTTCCTCAAACATACTTTTTAGCTTATTTGAGATTAAAAGTTCTTTAATATGTAACACCCAAAGGACCTAATTTTTTCATTAAAGAGCTTTTAAGAATATTTAAGCACTTTTCAAGACTCCCACCGCAATCCCAAACGGGCCCTAAATCCATCCTTTCATGCTTGCATCTTGTTCTTACTTTGGTTTTAATTTCTACCTTCCAACTCCTTATATGAAAATATGGTACAGAGTATCATTTGATCAAATTTATAAATGACATTGCAAACAAATGGAACACAATACCTGACGAAGATTGATGAGATGCTCAAATGCTTCCTTAATGGTATTGCAAAACAATTCATTCTTGGAAAAGCTTTCCTCCCATATTGTGTCAAGCAAAGCCTTAAATTCTAAAAGGGATGCAACCATATCCTTGTCTTTCTCTTCATCCATGACAACACCCTGTCCAGTTCTGCGGATGTACGAGCTAAGGGCTTGCCTTAGAGACTCAAGTGCATTGACCCTTGAAAACAGTGAATACATCCTCCGGAGGTCCTCAATGCGGTTCCCATTCATTAGCATCATGAACCCCTAAGAATTATAGACAGGCTTGTTTAAAATGATTTTTTTTTGTAAGTCTTGCTAAAAATGATGAGAAATTTTTATTTGATTACTAGTAACTTCTCAAATTATCCATTTCAAATTTCATTTACCTATTAAGAAAAATAATTAGAAACCTTTCTATTTGCATAGAGAAGGCAATAATTTTGTAAGTCTTGCTAAAAATGATGAGAAATTTTTATTTGATTACTAGTAACTTCTCAAATTATCCATTTAAAACTTCATTTACCTATTAAGAAAAATAATGACAAACCTTTCTATTTGCATAGAGAAGGCAATAATTAAAGAGAAGGAAAGAATTAACCAAGGGAAGAATGAGAAAGCCATGCAGTAATTCCTGCCTTATCAAGAATCGCAGATATATGGCGTTCAAGTAGTTGCTTTTCTGCAGTTGCTATTAGTGGCTTTCTTGTACTTGCATCCAGGTAGAGTAAACATCTTTCATGTTCCTCATGCAACCTTGCCTGCAACAATATGTTAACCACAAAGCATTAAAAGGTAAACAGAAAGTATGTAGAATCAGATGAGAAGCTAGATCAAAGTTTTCCTCTCAGCAAACCATTTTTCAAGTAATTTACCCAATTAACTAACTAAAAATATAGCACAGAGAAAGAAAGATACAGCATACAAGCACTTGTAGTTAGAAGGGTGAGAAGGGTGGGGAAAAAAAGGAACAATCTGCACCTCCACATGCTTCAAATAATCTGGAACATCGGATTGCTGCATGTACTTCATGCCTTCAGCAGCATAAAACTCAGATGTGCATTCAAGGAATGGCTTCTCAAAGCTTTCCAAGTAAATTCCTAGGGCAGTAAACATCTTCAGAAGGTGATTAAGGAGAGTCCTATCCACTGCTTCACCTAATCTGAAATACCAAATAGAACAAAGCAAATTTCAAGTTTAAATACAAAGTTTCTAAATATGGTAATGGATTATCCAACCATCAATCGCATATAAAGAAAAAAACGAAAGGTCCTTAATCATTTACATGATTATTATTGGCAGGAACACCAACTTTTTATTGGACATAATTCCATCCATTACATGCTCAGACCATTTACGTGAAATATAAAATATAGTATCCAACACTGCTCGCATCAAGCCTTTTCCACTCTGGTCATTTTGTGATTCCAATACCCTCAACCCCAAAAAGGACATAAAACAAATTCTAAACTAATATTCATAAATATACACAACATTTCTATGGTGGTCATTTCCCTGCAACCAATATATTTTGTGACCCATTCCACTAGAGATAATAATCAGCAGTTTTAGTTTCCCAAACCCCACACAGAGCAAAAGGAAAGACACTGCCTCAGCCACCATTGAGGATTATAAAGGGGGTACCCAGTACTCATAAACTTCCAAAGGACACCATTTTCAACCGTGCTTTCTAGCATGTCAGAAAGGTTTTGAGGGAAGTCAACATATAGCTGCCATTTGGAAGATGATTCCTTCATGCTTGATGTGGTGCTTATAGTTAGAGAGGAATGAGAGGTGCTTTGAAGATAGAGAACACTCGATGGGAGAACTCAGGGAGTTTTTCTTTAATACCTTGTGTGTTTGTGCTAAGGCCCTTGTATTGAATGGAGATAATTTTCTTGATTTGCTTTAGTCATTTTCAGTTTCTAGAGTGTATGTAGGTTTTTTCTCCTGTATACTTCGTGTATTTGGGCTATGCCTACTCTTGGTACTAAAATCTCTTAATAATTATCAAAAAAAATATATGAGCATATTATTTCATTCAATCAAAACTTCTCATCTCACTAGCTCATGGTAATTTACAATTTAGTCATTTGGAACTAGATACCTTCTTTATTCAACTCCAATGCACAAGCAACACACTAAGATTGAAAATACATGAGAGATGCACAAAGAAGCACGAAAACAAGGGGCCATAAAGCCTCAAAACAGTAGGCTAGCAACTACTGAAACCAAAGATTTATATTTCCCTGGAATCTCCAAACTATACTATTACTAACTACAACTTAAAAGAATTATATTTACCTTTCCTTTTCTATCATTCTTAAAAGGCCAGTGACAGTTTTGTGCTCAACTTCTGGAGACGATGAAAGATGTTTGCGGAAAAGTTGCAATCCCATGTCCCACAGTGATCGTACATTAGGTGTTTGCTTCACATATGTTCTATCTAGATACAAAGCTATACCACGAATTAATAACATTTGGTCACAAAGATCCTGCCAGCATCTCTCAACAAGTGATAAAAATACCACCAAATCAGGGCTTTGGCCAACCAAGGATTGCAATGCTGAAGATATGTGCAATTCACACTCCTTTTCAATGCGTTGATAAAGATTTCCCCCCAATTTGTGCAGACAAAGATCATTAACAGCCTAAGGAACACATGATACATTGGCTGAGTAGTCATAATTAATGAGAAATTGTAAATTAGAAAAAACACAGAAGTTCAGAGAAAGAGAGACATGTAGCAGAGACTCTACCTGATAAAGTATCTCCGAGTCAATAGGATCCGGTTGCTTTAGAAATATAGCAGATATAGCTGACTTGAGCTTTGCCCATGTAAGCTCTTCAAAATTTGCAGGAAGCGTTGGTTTAGCTTCAAAGAAACAAAAGGGAAAATAAAATATGTCATTTCTTTCCATCCATATGCACCACATCAAACAAATTGGCATCATTTTCCACAAGGTCACACTGTGATGATTATCTTAAACAGATCAACCACTTGTCTAAGCATCACCCAATTTAGCACAAAAAAACTAAGAATGGGATAAAATTTCTTATTTGACAAATAGCACGCAGTAAGCAAACATAATAACATGATAAATAGGGCATACTACAGGGAAAAAAAAAATTTTAAGATCACCTGATAAAGTTCAGAATGGCAATGCATATAAAAGTTTGAATGGCCAATACAATGAATACATAACAACGATGACATTACAAAAATTGAAATCATTGTCAAATCTAAGCTGAGTTGTAACGCCCAATGGAAGGCGAAATCCACATGGCCTATACTCTAAAAGGACTAGTCAATGATATGGGCTAACCAGAGGAACATAGGCACAGCTGACATAAAGTTATGCAGAAACAACATACAGTACAGACTATTTGTTTCTTGTAGAACCCTTGATATGGATTAAAAGTAACAACTCCAAGCTGTTGTTATTTATTCGCCAACCCCTAAAGAAATGCGCCCTAAAACAAGTACTCACTTTAAATTACCGTATGACAACGTGACACTTTTCTAGATGTTTAGTAGCCAAACAGATAGCATTAATTAATGTAATAATCATCAAATCAGTAGCCCAAGCATGCTAACCCTAAGGAAACCAATAAGAGTAACATAACCGGTAGCACTAACTCAACAGTAAAAAAAAGAACATGCACTCAAATAACTACGAAAAATAATCATATGCAACTAGTTTACACAGCTGAAACTGCATAGGTTCCACACGGGATTCAAGCATCAATACTAAGGGAATTAAATTATAATAAGGTTCTTGGATCAGTACACAGATCCCAAGAAATCAAAGTAATTCTAAACCCCATTCTATAGACTGTAAAAATATCATAAAATCCAGGCATCCTCGCTCAATCTCACCTAAAAATCAAAGCCAAAGCCTTGAATTCCCGCTAAATGCGAAAACTTTACAGACAAAAACCCTAGAATTCCCAATTTATAAAAACGTATCAATATAAACGAGCATTAGAAACCTTTGACGAGCTTGATGACGAGCTTCTTGGCGGGTTGAGGCGGCTGGGACTTTTTCCTGGCCAAATTGGCGGCAACGGAGCGAGGGGGGGCGGAGGAGTCGTCGGGCTTGAGATCGTCGTCAAGGACCATAGAAGAGGGATCGAAAACGACGACGTTGTTGCTGTTATTGGCGGTGGTGGCGGCGGATAAGTCTTGGTGGTGGTGAAGGCCGTTTCTGGGGTCGAGGGCGACGGCTTGGGACTTGGCTTTTTTCATTGGGGGGAAGTGAGAAGACGGAGGAGAGGTGGGAGTGTGGATAGTGGTGGCGTCGTTGGTGGTTGTGGTTGAGCGTTTGTTGGGGAGAGACATGAAATAAAAGGTGATCAAGATGGCATTGTAAAGCGCAAAACTGAGACGGACGAAGGAAACGAAGATTTGAGAACGAAACAGATATGCCTACCGAGAGACAGAAGCACAGACAGAGAGAGAGAGAGAGAGAGGGAGATAGAGATGGCGTATTTTTTCTATTTTTTCCTAAGAATCCGAGATTATTTATCCCAAGTCAATTTTTTTTTTTTTAATAAGTGTCCTATGTACATTATTAATGTCTTAAAATTATTAATGTCTTGAATACGTCTATTTTATTCGATACATATACTCCTTTTTTTTTTAAACAAATTTGATTGCACACCCATTATGTTATACTTATATTTGAAATAGCTCTGGTATTTTTCTAAGAAATAACACCATTTTTATTTACTTGGAAATAAGTCCCTCTGTCAATTGAAGTTTCTCTTTTCTTGACCCTCTTTTCTCTTGACCTGGAAGCTTTTTTTCTCAATCTATAGGATTCTATCCCTTCCACTTCCAAACCCACCTCCTCCCCTAGCTAGCCACCACAGCTCTACTATATTCTTCTTTCCTGTTTTGTTTATTTTCCTAGACTTTCTCATAGTTTTTTCTTTGTAGTGTCAAAACTTGCCGATCTACTATTTTCCAGTTTCCTCCGACCAGCACGTGTCCACTATTCTGTATCTCCAGCCACCAATCTTCAATCTCACAGAAGAAATATGCCTTTTGGCTCGAAGCATTCGCCGCACTCACAGCCCTTGCCATGCGCATCTCCCACGTGCAGCTGTGTCCTGGAGTGACCTTTGAAGCCACGAGCAGCTCCGCCAATCTCAAAGGTCTCTGATCCTTCAGATAAGTCCATTCATTCACCTCCCTAGGTGGCGCGTGTCTTGCACTCGCCACCATCGCCAGATGTGGCCCTTTGCCGGTGTCTCGACTCAGTATCCGGTTACTACCCTATATTACTACTTTTCCTAACCAGTAATCTTGCAGGAGGGAACGCTTGACCTCTCCAAAAAACATCTTATGACAATAAGTGACAGTGCACCCGCCACCTTCTCCGCTTCCAGCAAAGGTTCTACCATCTCCAACGGTGGTCCATTTGTTCGCATTTTTGTGAACACCTTTTATCCGTCTTTTTATAAGACGCATCATTTTATAGGGCATGGGTAGGGACAAACCAATCTCCAAATAAACCTATTTTTTTTTTCCACCACTTCACACTGTTATTTATTGCTTTGGAGCGTTTGTTAGGAAACCTCACCCCCTCCTCATGTACCAGCTTTGTAGTTTAATGAAGTTTACTTGCTTTGAAAAAAAAAGTCCCTCTATCAATTTTTTTATCCATCAGCATTAACAAAAAACACATGACTCGATCAAAAATTACCACATGTCATCAATGATAATCTGTTAAGAATAAATCAAATATTTTTAACAAAAAATCATTTTAATAACTAAATGGACAAGGGATCCAAAAAAATAGGCCAGGACTCACGTTCCTCACTCCCCAGCCAAGCCATGAAAGTGTCCACTAAAACAACGATTTTGTAATCCAATTAGTGGATTTTTCATATCCGATTGTAATCCCAAAAAAAATAAAAATCCAGCAATTATCTCGTAATGATCTGACCAAAAATTTATTATGAATGAAGATGGATAAATTAATGGGCCTAAAATATGTTTAATGGGCCATATTGGACAAGTTAATTTTATTAAAATTTAGTTAGTCCCAGAGGCCCGAAACTTTTATTTTAAAATTGCTAAGGTGTAGTTGATGATTTTGAAAAATATCAAGAGGCCAATATTATAGAAGCCTAAATTAGATTAGTCGGATAATTTTGGTAAGATCCTAGGCCCATAAATTATTGTGGTGATGTAATACTCAGGGCCCAATTCCACAACACAAGCCCTGGCCCATGAAGTTCCTAACCATGAAGACCCCCAAACTGCATCGTTTAGGTATGTCCCCTCTCACTTTTTAGTTTTCTTCTTCCCGACACTTCCTCCCCCACTCCTAGATTTTTCTCTTCTCATTCTCTATCTTCCCACGTCCTTATAGTTTCTTTTCATTTTACCTCATCCTCATTCTGCTCTCAACAGACCACACACACACACACACACACACACTCTCTCTCTCTCTAAGTGCAAATCACATTATCTCTCCCTCACGAATTTTTGTGATTCTGGGTGATTCGGTTGTGCAGCAATTTGTGGGCTTTCAAATTTTGTATCGCCATCAAGTCTCCTCACCGAAATAGTGCCAAACAGTTATAAGCCCTTCTTTCACTCATTGTCTATTTTCACTAGCACGCATACACTTTGATTTTCACTCACAATCTTTTCCACAGATCATTTCTCCCCGCCATGCATAACCAAGCCAGATGACGTCGCTTCTATTTCTTTCATGCCCCACCCCTGCAGGTTCTCTTTCTCTCTCTCTTGGTTCACTAATGTAATTGATTGAAATTATAGACTGATGTGATCTCGTTAGATTACCAATACGTTAAAGCCACTTGTGTGGGGTTTCTGTTGTCGAAGCATACACTACCATGAGTTCATCTCAGCCAACACCGTCACATATTTTTCCCCTTTTTGGTGAGTTTTGTCACACGGCCCCTCGTAGCGGCTACTCTATCGTACATTACCAGTGATTTAAATTTGGATCTAACGTACTACTTTATATCACAGGACTTCTCCAACATCCTAGACAGTGTTGTTTCACCCTCTAATTCCACGGGGTCATTACACGTGATTAGATACAATATTCAGAATATTAGGCGCACATTTGGAATATGTTACATAAGTGATATGAATGTTTGAAAGTTTTTGAAATTTTAAATGAGTTATGTTGAATGTTAGAATCTATAAATGGTGTTGTTTCTTGTTGGTTTCTGTTTGATATGTTAGAAGTCTCGAATTTGTGGAGTTGTGAGTAGAGAAGACTTGATGTGTGTTGTTGTGGGGTTGAGTTGTTTGTTTTCAGGGTTTGAAGGGAGGATTGTTTGGTTGATATTGAGTTTATATATGTTTGTCCGGGTTAATATGTGGTTGTTTGGTTTGACGTGTACCATTGGTTGAGTTTTTATGCACATTGTGTAACTAGGAATGGCTGGTTGGATTGTTTTAATTGTTGGAAAATGTGGTTGTTATGCTTGATGTCCGTGTGGCGTAATAGTCACGATTGTTAGGTTATTTGACATGTCGAGTGTGAGTTGTTTGGCTTGAAGATATGGTGGTTTTGCTTAATGGGTGTATGATGACTTAACTACTAATTATGAGCTTATGTTAATCCACCGTTAGAATCGAGTAGTTGTTGTATTTGAGTAGGTTTGATATTTGTGTAGGTTATTAATATGTCAGTACTTATTCTTTAGTATAGATATTGAGATTGCTAGAGTTCAGACTGAAGATTTTGACAATACACTACGAGAGTTAGGTAAACAGGATTCCTATGCTGGATTTTGCATAAAAAAATAGACTAAGGTTAATTTTGAAATTATGCATGTTTTTTTTTAAAGAAATTTAAAAATAACCCCAGTCATGTGTTTTCATTACTCATGAAGCTCTATATAAGAAGAGAGTATTTTATGTCATGACTGGTGTAGACATGAGTACATTTTTGATATTCTATTTCTGAACTATACAAAAAGAAGGAATATGAAATTTAAAAATTTGTGCATGTGATGTGAAAATGTTTTGAATCTGTTTTTGAATATATGAAATAATCTAAATCTGTTTAGTACTCTATTTTGATATGATGTGGCATTTGATAAACCTTTGGCATAACTTTCTGATTATGTATCTGATTATGTTTCTATTATATTCCATTAAGACCTCGTCACAGGTGATAACAGTGGTATACAACTCTGAAACGGGTAATAATAGTGGTATACGGCCCTGTCACAAGTAATAATAGTGATATACGACATTGCTATAGGTTATAGTAATAGCCTCTGTTTGAGTGCACACCACTTGGTGATAAAGTGATTTATGTCCTACTTGGCTATCCGTAGATGACAACCTTACCACGGGGGTTAAACATGGCCTCGGTTATGATATGATGCTCTAATATGATGATAATGATGCTCAGTTATGCTATGCCAGATGATACTTTTGAATAAGAAAATTTTTGAACTTTCTCTCTGATATTTTTTATAATATGTATTGATCTATGTATTCTGAAAGTAAAAATATTTTGTTCTGCATTTTAAATTCTATAAATGCTTATGTATAGATACTAGTATATGTTTTGTGTTTACTGAATTGTTGATAACTTACCTTCTATCTCTACAATATTTTAGATGACTTTGATGGTTTAGCTAATAATCAGTGATAGAATGTGTGGGCAAGATTAGCTGAGGATAGGAGTTGAGTACCTTAGGGTACTATTGCTATTAGGGGATTTATTTTATTTAGTAGTTGGATTTCAATATGTCTAGATGGCTTATGGAGACTTATATAAATTCTAGTTCATTTTATTATGTTATTTGAGATATGTGGAGCAGTTGATCAATTTTATTTGGTTTATTGTATTGAGGATCTAATAGATAAGTATGTGTAGTTAATTGAATTAGATAAATTTATGTTCTATTTGGAGCCTTTGGAAATATATATTTTGAATTAGGAAAATAATAATGCTACATATTAGGGGTGTGGATCCGGATCCGGGTATCCGGCCATAACCGGATCCGGATCCGAATTTCGTAATCCGAGCGGATAACCGCCCGGATTGAACCCGGACTCAATCTGGGCGGATAACCGGATTCAATCCGGATATCCGGTTTGTATCCGGAAATTTTTTTTTTTGCTTTAATCCGGATTGAATCCGTGTATAACCGGGTTAAACCCGGATTCAATCCGGATTTTTTTTTTCTTTGGCTTTATACCCGGATTCAATCCAGGTTTTGTAAAATAAAAAATAAAAAATTCTAAAAATATATTTATAACTTTAAAAAGAAATTATAGCACTTTTTTTTTAAAAAAAAAATCTGATCTCATATTTAAATTGCCCAATTTTTTTTTAAAAAATAATTAAAACACTTTAAAAGAATTTTCTAAAAAAATAAATTGAAGAACAAAATAAATAAAAATGCAAACTAGATAATATTGTTGTTACATCACAATACAAAACATAAATTTACAAAGAACAAAATAAATAATAACACATCACAACTAATTAAACTAATACAATATCATAACTCCACATCTTGAATCTTGAATTTGGGAAAAAAATTGATTTCTTTCACCTTGATCTGGTAAATGGATGGCCTGTAATCAACAAATTAAAAAGTAAATCATATAGACAACGAGACATATGATACAGTGTGCCTATAAACAATAATCTTCTTGAGTAACAAAATAGTTGCATTCAATGTACAATATCTAGGGAGGAAACACCCTAGAAACCTCTGATTCTATCTAGAGTAGAGAGTTTTCTTAAGGAAGCAGAATGCATGTCATGCCTAGAAGTTCTAGTCATAAGTTGTCTAAAGTAGCTTCCATTGGCCATACTTTTTCATCACTGATGATCAAGACCAAGATCGTTGGAAATATAGATAGAAAATTATATACAAACAGGAATAAAGTTTTCTAGGAACAATTACTAACTTCTCATGCATACAGGAATGTAGCAATATCCATTGAAGGGCATCTTAGTTAGTGTCCCAACTATGTCATCAAAACTGATATTTATCAAATCACAAATAAGTTTCAGCAACTAAGTATATAGAATGATATTTTAACGTTGGATTGCTTTCGATCATGAAGGTTTATTCTACCTGTTGATCACCAATAGTACAAGTGCATATTGAACAAAGATAAACTAGATAGACCCATGCATCCTATCTCAAATAGAGAACAATGAAGAGCACCCCACCTCTAATGTGCTTTTCCTTCGTTGGGCGCTCAACATGGTTTGTGGCTTTGACTATAGCAATATCCAATTCCTGCACAGATTTATACCACACCAAGATAGTAGGGTAAATCGGCCTTTTAAAGAACCATCAAAATGGGCTATATGTAAATGAAGTATACCTTGTAATCACTGTTTTGTGTGCCTGCTCCAGACATTCTCTTTCTGTCTCGCACTCAAACCTGATATTTAATAAGAAATCCTAACAAGTTAATCTGGGCTCAACTCCCCAAAAACCAAATCTAAGGACTAATGACATCAAACTCCAGAGTTCAATACCCCCAACTTTGTTAATTCGAAAATGGGGTTTTTCTTTGTTTTCAAATTCAACCCAGATTGATTTTCATCAGTGACCACATGATGGATACATTGAGCAGGAAAATTCAACAAGTTATCTGAGTTAGAGATGATAAACTTTAATTTCAATGATAAAGAAAGAAGCTTTCAAATTTGTGGATGAAAACAAAACAAAAATTCAGAAGCATGAGCACATTTAAAGAACAAGAACACGAGGCGACTACAAACAAACAGAAGTATCACCCATAATCATAAAGATCTGACAAGAACGGAAGAGCAAAAGGAGCAAGCAATATGGGATCCTATTTACCACTCTCCTTTACTTAACTTGAGGTGTTATAAGCAAAGTGATTGTCTGACTGCAAATGCACATACTAGGCTCAATGGTAAACTACATCTATCTCATTTGGATAGCGTCTCATGACTTATGACATGCTCTTTTTGTTGAAGTTTTAGACCAGACCATCCCAGTTGCAGCTCCATACAATCTCATAAAAAGATATGATTAGACACTTGCTACTGAGTCATAGATTTTTTATGGCAAAAGCCACACCTAAAATCATCAACACGTATTAATCTCCAGCTGCCACTCAGCCACAAGTTTTTAAAGGAAAATCAAGGAACTAAAATTCTTCATCCAATTTGGCTTAGTCTATATAAATCCACCCCTTACAAAAGTTTCAAGAACATCCCATAGGAAGACAATATGATTATTTGTAGTCATTTATAAGGATCGTGAAACCTTGAGTGACAAGAACACACCAATAACGATTATTAGCATGAATACAAATGTCCGATATAACAACCTCAAAAGTGGAGTAGTAATTTTTGAAGCCAACATGAAGTTGATATGACCAAAATTAAAGGAAATATTAATCTGGATAGGTTGACATGAAGTTGCTTCATGGATAAGTGGAATGACTTTCAGTCCTAGCAGGAAATAATAACCGTAGAAGTCATAATAATTTCACGTGCAGAGAAGGATAACTGAGTAGGCAGTCCACATTCCATTCTAGGCAAGTTGGTCTCAGCTACTTCCCAAACTGATGGATAAGCATCAAACCCTAATAATAAAAGATGTAGGAAGCATGTGGGAATGATTACACTACTACTTGAATGAGACATGCATGAGTCAATTGAGTTTCTTAAGACTGCCTGAACAGATTCTAGTTGATTTAACTTTTGAAAGGGCACTGTAGGAACTTCTATTTTAAAAGTATGATGCACCGTGCAGTAACTAAAATAATAGAGAAGATTAAAGTAGTAAATATTGATTTGCAAGGAAGAAAATACAATTACATATAGGACAAGTAAAAAAAATAGACAAACAAGAGCACTGATAAGAACAGAATATAATACATATATATATATATATATATATATTACTTAAAAAGAAAAAGTAAGAAAATAATATTTTGAGATAGTCTGAAAACATGGAAGTAAAAGAGGTAACCTCAGAAATAGGAAGACCAAAAGTATCTCCAGAAAGTGTTGCTTTTACCGTCTGACTTGAACCAAGAAGAGGAGCTCCTGGAATCAACAAAACAAAAAGGCCACAAGAGAATCATCACGACTATCACGACAGAAGAAGAATAAGGGAAACAGTGGTGAGTTACAAACATTGGGTGATAAAAATCAAACTTCAGCCTTCTAAAATATATGGTTGGGAAAAAGGTTGGGTTAAAGGCCAGGACAAACTTATAAAATTGCTTGATAGGAGAACTTTGAACATACCTAACTTCAGCCTTCTAAGAGTCTCATTTGGTACCTATCTCACAAGTATTGAGATCAGCTCTACTGGTGTCCATTTTTTGAAGGGAGAAGAATTGCAAAAGATATAATGATAAAACTTTATAACTGTTCGTTCAAGGCTTTATTGTCAGTGAAAATCTGAACAACTTAACAAGATTCAGACTGGAGATGGACTTAAAAAGTACAGAACAGGCTTTCTAAGAAGGTTCCCCCCTTTTCTTTCTACTTCCACACTTCATCCTTATTTTACTTTGCTTAAAGTGTAGATTTCCTCACACCTTTTAATTTCAGTAAAGATACTATAAATTATAAATTGAAAAATGAAATTAATTCAAAAGCAGAATGGCCATTTTGTTTGAATAATTTTTCAAAGGGGCATTTGTCCAGGTTGTATTCCTCATGGCTGGAGTCATCTTTGTCCCCAGAATTGAAATTTTTCAAAGAGCCTAGACTCCAGCTTTTATCAAGGAATTAATTCCCAAAAAAAGAACTTCACAGAAATTTAAAAGTAGTTTAGTGTAAAATTATATATACTGAAATACATGATAAATGAAACCCTAATAACGGAGGTCACCACTTTTTCTGTTCAACAAGCAATCAATCTATTGAAAAGCATATGCATGCATGTGAGAAATAGAGGCATAAGCTTCACAAAATACTAACCCACTGTCAAAACCCTTTTTTTTCTTTCTTTTTTTCCATTCTTTAATCGAACCATAAGCTTCAAAAAATACTAAATCCAGAAAATCAAACAGAAGCGAAAATTAAATTACAAACCCAAAAAAAAAATCCAACAAACCGAGATAGAGACATAGACAGAGAGACCAAAAGCATTAAAAAGGGAAGAGATATTAAGCATAATATAAACATCAGCTTCACAAAATACTAAACCCAGAAATCAAACATAAACCCAAACGAAAATCCATTAGAAACCCGGAAAAAGGTGGAGATAGAGACACAAAGAGAGAGAGAGAGAAAGAGAGAGAGAGAGAGATTAACATACCTTAGATTTCAAGACAGACAGACGGATTTGCAATCGCCACGGGCCCTAGGGTTGAGAACTTGAGAGACGAGTGTGAGTCTGTGAGAGAAGACGAGTACGAGTGAGCTTCTTTCGAGAGAGACCAGAGTTGAATTT
The DNA here is from genome assembly GCA_011037825.1 of Carya cathayensis. Lineage (NCBI taxonomy): Eukaryota > Viridiplantae > Streptophyta > Magnoliopsida > Fagales > Juglandaceae > Carya > Carya cathayensis. Next base: position 490,746 of record QGSO01000520.1, read on the forward strand.
CGTTCGAGAGAGATGAGTACGGTGTCGTTTCGGGGAAAAAGAATTAATGACCGGGTGTAATACCCGGTTACGGATTACCGGTTAAAAACCGGATCCATAACCAGATCCGGTTTTATAACAACTGCCCGGGTGTAATCCGGGCGGATAACTGCCTGGATTCACCCAGATCCGGATTTCCGGACTGGATCTGGAAAAAATCCGGTCCGGATGCACACCCCTACTACATATAGTCACTTGTACGTACTCACTGCGCACTCCACTGATGTGATTGGCTATATCAATTTTATTTTAATACTTAACCAATCACATCAATGAAGTGTGCAAAAGAGTATGCAAAAGTAACTGCACATAAAATCTTTGTTAGGAAAATATACTAGCATTGTTGAATGTTGCCCAGATGACTAATACAAGAGGGGGGTGAATTGAGTTATATTTAAAAAACATAACAATTATAAATCAAATATACAATATAAAATATAAACAAAATATGAAACAACAATAAATATAAAGAGTAAGGGTAAGAGAGAAGCAAACTCAGTATGTTAACGAGGTTCGGCCCCACTGCCTACGTCCTCGCCTCAAGCTACCCCTTAAGGATCCCCGAATTCACTATTCAATCTCTTTCAGATGGAGATAGAAACCTATTACACCTTTGAACAACACCACTACAAAGGATCCGTGTAGAACACCCTCTACACTTGCAATCACCTTACACGTGGTGATTCAACTATTCCTTGTGTAGAACACTTTCTATACATACAAGGGTTATACACACCCTTTTACTGATACAAGAGCTGATAGTGGGTAGGTTATCAGAAAACACTCCTCAATGAGTGAAATAAGAACAATACAGTGCAAAATTATATCTCTCAAAATGAACAAGGGTTAAGGCTCAATGCATAGAGAAGAGAGAATGAAAGTTTTGAATGAATGTTGTATGCTCTTGGTGTTGTGAATGTGAAGCTCTCAAATAATCTATTTATAGGCATATGAAACTTCATATTTAAATTTAAAAAGATTCACATGTCAAACACATAATCATTCACTTTTCAAAAATTTCAAATCTAATCTTTTTACTTTTTGCATGTGACAAAATGAGCACACTTTACTTTTCAAAAATTTCAAACCTAATCTTTTACTTTTTGCATATGACAAAAGGAACACACTTTACTTTTCAAAATTTTCAAACAAAGACATCTATCTTTTGCATAAGTCAAGAAAAGCATCCATCACTTTTGAAAATATTCAAATAAAACATGCACATGTGAAAGATGACAATCAATCATCTTAATATTTTCAAAGTTCAAACCTTTAATCATGTCATGCACATGTGAAAGATGACAATCAATCATCTTTCAAAATTTTCAAATTTAATTTTCAAAATATTCATGCACATGTGGAAAATGTATTTTAATGCTTTATGATAAAATATTAATTTTGAGCCTTAATCCTAATTTCAAATTTTTAAGAGATTTACAACATTACTCTATGACTTTAATGTGAACTTGTTTCCTTCTTGCTCATGCTTGGTTCCTTGTTGTGCTTGACTCCATTGTGTGGACAACTTGAACTTGAAACTCCTTTATTCTTTGAATTCATTTGTTATCATCAAAATCCATGTGTAGATTTTTAATTACATAAAACTTGAAATCTTGGGTTCAACATTGAAGATGATTATCAGGTAACATGAGTTAACTCCCTAGTCTTCTGGGATCGGGGGCGTTACAGATAGATTATAAGAGTTAATTTTATTGAGGGAAGATTCACTTCTATTTTTGTCCAATTTGGCCACCAGCGATAGCATTACGCTACCACGGGGGTTAAACATAATCTATGTTCCGATATTATGTTGCCCATATGATAATAAGATGATATTCAGTTATGCTATGCCAAATGACTTTTGTACATAAATACTCACTTTGATATTTTAATAACATGTTTTGTTCTACATTCTAAAAGTAAAAATATTATGTTCTGCATTATATACTCTGTAAATTACTCATGTTTACATACTAGCATATGTTCATTCCTTACTGAGTTATTGATAACTCATTCATTCTTTTCACAATATTTTTCATATGAATTTGATGGCTCAATCAAGAATCAAGAATAAAAAGCGGGGCAGGATTAGTTGAAGATAGTGGATTTGGTACCTAAGGGTACTATTACTATTAGAGGGTTTTATTCAATAGATTGGATCTCATTATGTTTATTTGGTTTATTAGGATGTTGATAAATTATTGAGACTTGTGGAATTGTTATTTGTTGGTTCATTATGATGAGATCCTTTTAGAGAAACCATCTACATTTAGTCTGAATAAATAAGTTTTTGGTTATAAAGTCTTTAGAGTATATATATTTTTATTGTTAGGAGATGATTTTTAGGTACCAGAAACTATCTCCTTGAACCTCCGGGTATGGGGCAGGTATGGGGCATTACATATACAATCCAAAGTTGTTGAAAAAAATCTCCACATCCTCTCATCTAAATCCTTGGGCAGGAAAAGATGAAAAATAGTTGGATATTTAGAATTGGGCAGAGCAAATTGACAATGCCTCAATGAAGGAATGCACAACGCTAACATGTGGGCCCCACGCACCAACTAGGTTAGGTTGAAGTGACTCGTATCTGATAGATCTGGAGGTGAAGATCCCAACCGTGCGATATGTATAGTAGTTAGTGGTCAAAAAATGTGTCAACGCATGAAAACAGCGCATAGCTTGGGTGGTGCATGCACTATTTTTTTGGCAACACTTCCACTTAGGCTTTTATTATTGGCAACCGGCAAACATGGAGCTCATGTCATGCATGGTCTGATAGCTAGAAAGCAATAGATCTAATATGTTCTAATTGAAGAAAAAAAAAAGAAAAAAGAAAAAAAAATGCAAAAATAAAGAGAAAAGACTATGGAAAGCATTAGAGGAGGAGATCCTTCCTCCCGTCCTCCTGTGGAGAGTTTAGAGTAGGTTCTTCTTAAAGTTTAGAGAGAAGATGGAGAGAAATGATAGAGAGAGAGAGAGAGAGAGAGAGAGAGAGAGAGAGAGAGAGAGAGAGAGCTACGTACTTGGCATTAGAGTTCATTTAACATGCATTGAGCAATCATCGAGAAAAATTGGGTTCTGAGATATATTGGGAGAATTGTTGTACAACCAAACTAATAACTTGTTTATCAAAATTTGATCTATTACTTGAACTCATCAAGATTAAATGCATATCACTTTGAATGTATGAAGTTTTTTTCCCCTTTTTAATCTCCCAATCCCACTCACGTTATCTGACATATATACTTTTCCACGAATCAACTGATCATTAGTTTTTGGAGAAGTGGTCCAATGATTTGATGTAGCACCTGCAGGCTGCATATATATCAAATTACTAGGTCAGAATAACGTGCAAAGCATGTTTGCTTAGTTAAAATTTGTAATATTTCAAAAATCTTATTTATTGAACAGTAAACATTAAATATTTATATTTAAAGGGGGGAGGATATGATACCCCGTATTTACGAGTATTTTAAATGAATGATTATTTAAATTATTATAATTAGTGGTTCTCTTGTTTTAAATTTAACGTGTTTTTTGTTGTATTATTTTGTAATTTCAAAGTTGTGAAATTTAAATAATGTGTTTTCTTGATATTAATTACTATTTTACATTTAAATTGCTCTCTGCTTTAATTATTCTATTGTTAGACTTTAATTATTTTATTTTATTAATATTAAGTTGTAGTATTTTTATTTGGATTTTATTTATTTTTATTATACCCTTGTTATTTTATCGGACATTTATTTTTGAATTGGGCTTTTTTTAGTGGGCTATTTTCTATTTTGGGCCCAAGCCCAGTTGATTTTTAGGCCCAGCCCGTGGGCTTTTTCCAGCTCCTACACCATAGGGTGCGTTTTGGCCTCAATGCCCTCAGGGTTTTATTTCTTTTCTCTTCTTCCTTCTCCAGCCGCATGCTGCTTCTTCCTTCTCTTGAGTCGATTGCTTCATTTTTTCATTTCTTTCATTTTTCATCTGGTTTTATTTTTGGTTCTTCACTGTTGTGCTGTTTGTGCGTGGAGCTAGATGTTGGTGTTGCTGAAGGTGCTCAATGGTGTGGATGGTTTGCTTGTTGACGCAGTGGCTTGGCTTCTCATATGGTGGCTCCCTATGTTGTTCTTCCGTTTGTTTCAGTCGTGGTAGGATTTTGAACGTGGGGCTGTGACTGCTCTGTTTTGGGTGAAGGAAAACAAAGTTATTGTCGGGCTTATTTGTCTTCGCTTCATAATAAAGTAATTGCAGGAAAGCTAAAGAAAGGAAACAGAGCCATATTCAACAGATTTATACAGATCGTCAAGAAAAAAAAAGGAAGCTTATTCTCAAGTATAATCAAGTCAAGTTGTATACTGATACACATTCAGGGCTTACTTAATATATAATCGCTCTGCGATTGCTCTTTATTAACAAATTTGAAAGAAACAAAAAGCCTGTTGTGGTGCCTTCTACGTGTTGTGTCAACTCCCTTGCATTTCCATCCATGCCTCAAAACTGAAAGAAGCTGAACCCGCATGCATGTGTTTTGAGAGAGAAGCCAAAAAAAAAAAAACTACTGCCTTTTGCACTTCCAGAGAAAGAAAGAAAGAAAGAGATAAGAGAAATGAGAGACTTTGGAACTGACGCACTGCTGCCTTTTGCACTTTCAGAGAAAGAAAGAAATTATAGAGAGATAATAGAAATGAGAGACTTTGGAACTGACGCAATTAATGAGGAGAAAAGAGAGAGTAAATTAAAAGGAAAACTGAACTTAACGGCAAAAACAAGAAAAAACACTGAAACAGTTAGATAGACACTTATATAATAGAATAGAAATGAGGCTCTTCCTCAACTGCGCACATGCTATTTAATCAATAAGTATATAAAGGCAAACTCCATGCCATGCGATCGAGTACAATTGGAGATCACGTGGTCCAATGATTTGCCAACTCCTCTTTGTTAAAGATTGTTTCATGATATTCAATATGCATATCAGCTTTTTATCGAAAAACCAAAATTCAATTTGCATGTCGGAATAGCGGTAAAAAATAGAATTTATAATTTTAAGACTTATAGTTTATTGCTTAAATAATATATATAAGTTCTATTATTAAAATGTTATTTACTGTTTAGTAACCATATGTTTAAAATATTTTTAAACATTTTAAATTCGTTTGAAAACAAATTAAAAAAAATATTTTCTGAAGAATAAATAATGATTATTTGATTTTTGAAAAATTATGACTATATTATTGAAAGTTTGAAAATTGTAATTATCTGAAAGTTATATGGATATTTTTGTCCATTAACAGTCTTTTTAAAATTCAAATTATGTTCTGCAATATCCAAAAAAACACATTTGTGAAAAAAATCAAAATTTTTTTTCCTCAAACGTAATTTTTAGCTTATTTGAGATAAAAAAAAGTATTTTAATATATAACACGTGCATGTTTGGGATTGCAGTAGAAAATATAGTTTATAGCTCTAGGGCTTATAACTTATAGCTTAAATAATAAGCTCTATATTTCAAAAGTTGTTTACTGTTTGATAAACATTTATTTAAAGCACTTTTAAAATTAGTTATCTGCTGGAACTTTTCGATAAAAGTTTTAATTTAGTACTTTTAAAAAAATAGACTTTCAGCTTTTTTAGGTAATTAAAATCACTTTTTATAAATTTACTAAACATATCATTTTTTTTAAAGAGCTTTTAAACAGTTAAAAACATTTTTTAAACTTTCAAACTCAATCCCAAGCAAGCTCTTAAAACTCCTAATTTTTAGAGCTTTTAAGACTGTTTAAATATATTTTAAAACTTCTAACACAATCCCAAACACACCCGTCTCATGGCTTTATACCAACACAAACTAACTAGATGATGTGGCGACATCTTTACCATGTAACAATACCAACAACGTTAAATCTGTTACATCAATTTAGACCATAAATTAATCCTCTTGAAAATCCAGATTGAGAATCCTTCCCATTTGCAAACCGTGTCTATATGTTTGTAGGAAACCTGTTGACACTGCGGCTTGCAAATTTGCAAGCAGTCACAGTCTCACATGATGTCAAAGAATTAGTTTGGCCCTTTTTTTTTTTTTTTTTTTTTGTTTTTCAATGAAGCTCGTGTGGTGATCAAATGAGCTAGTGTTTATTGCTATTAGGAGTCAGGCAACGTGGGCTTTTCCAGATTTGGTCAGCAGAAGAAGTGCAGCATGGATCGGATTTGCAGGCCTAGCTCAGACGAGAATTAGAATAGGATAGTGGCCTGATTCAAAACACTGGACCAGCGGCCCGGTCCAAACTTCTCAGACGTACGGCTACTTCCCCATCGATCGTGACCTCCTCCAATCTTTTAGCAGCTACGTGTTAGGATTATATCAGTGGGCTTCATTGATTTACTTGTTCCTCCCTTGATTATACTTAGATATTTTCCCCTTTGCGAAATGTTATGGATGTGTTTGGTACTCCCACAAAAGGTCCTCGGCAACTTGCAACCAAAAAGATAAGAGGGGTTCGGTGTGGCAAAGATGCCTCCAATGCTTAAATTAATGAAAATCGAGTATATAGAATATTTCAATTTTTAAATTATAAAATTATCTTTAGCGTGTGTTTTGACTTCTAGTTATATAGATTGAGTATTCATTTGGCAAAACTTGCCTTACAGCTCGATTCTCTTTAATTTTAGTTGGATTGCGGACCGTTATAACTTTAAACTTGTTTGTATGGTGAATACCGTGTTAAGATGGATTAATATACTGGGCGAATATCGTGGGTGAGTATCAAGGTAAAGATTATTACTTTTTGTTTGTTACGTCATTAAATCACTATTAATGACAGTAGAGTTCAAAATCTACATAAACGCTCCTCAGTAGTCGCAACCTTGGTTTCTATTGGGTAGGCTTATGGCTTTGACTTCATGGGCCTATATGGCGTGGGGGTTCGGCCGAATTTATTTAAGGCAATATTTAACCTAGCATGAAATAATATTAATTTTCTCTTTAAGGGAACAAACTATAATTGTCCTAGACAAGTCAAGATCCTAAGTTTCTGACAAAAGTTTCCATAATTTTATAATTTTTTTTTTTAGAAATGATATTTATAATCATAGAGTGCATAAGTGACACATATTTCTTTTAAAAAAATTGAATAATATAGGATCTATATAAAAAAATTAATTTTTTAATAGTGGATCTAGGCCTGTGCAAAATACCATCTTAGCTGCACTACCCTCACAAACCGTTTGGATCGAACCTACTAACTTCGGGTTGAGTACATGTCGATTTCGACAATCACCCAATCTGACCAATTTCGGACGACAACCGACTCAAAACCATTACAATGAAACATGATTATACACTCACTCTTTTTTCTCTAAGTCGAATCAGATTGCAAAATTGTGGGGAAGACGAGGTTTGCTATGCGAAACTGGTTACATAGGTATAGCTTCTACATTTCTACAAAACTCACAAACGGAAAAGTTTAGGACAGTGACTGAAGCTTACCCAAGGCAATAGAGGTGGCTGTGGGGAAGACGAGGCACGTGACTATCGTTCCAGGCAGTCAAACCAAGGTCGGTAAGAGTCATGAATTTTTAGCTCCTAAAAAACACTTTCGTATGTACCTGCTCCCCAACGTCGTACGGAAACAGGCATCCGAGGATGAGGATGAAGTCGTGAGGATGAGAAACATTCTTGGATTAACCAAAAGAGTACTGAATTCTAGAAGCCGTCGAATTGACTTCGTTTGTTTGCCTCTGGGCACATCGAATTGCCATGTAAACAAAATTTAAAAGTCAATATTTTTGAATTCTAGTTAGGGAAATGCTTCTCCTCTAAGTAATGAGTTTCGATGATGGGTCCCAAGTCTACTTTATTTTATTTAATGATTAAATAAGTTTTTTTTAAATGATTTTATAATTTTTTTAAAAAAATGTTTAACAAAATTAAAAAAATACATGGAAAAAAAAGCAAAAAAAAAAAAAAAAAAAATAGTAGAATGACCTTATTGATAGACAGTGTCGACACCCACCCTTGGTGGCCCTAGCACTACCCTTCTAGTTAATGGAGTAAGCTTTAGCATATACCAATAAGCTGCAATATTTGATATTGTATCAGTGAAAAAACCTTAAAAAATAACTTACCTAAATAATTGTATCCTATGCACTTTCCACCTTACAATTAATTAATTAGACACTAGACTCAGGGCCACAAAAAGCATGCCTGAATGAATTTCAATTAATGCACAACCGCTCACCGAATAGGACCGGGCCTCGTACTCTTGCTGTCATGAACCCACTCTATCATATATAGGATGGTACGCGCGTGCCATTCAAACCTAACAAATTTATTGCTTTTACTTGTTCAATTCTCTTGGCCCTTACCACTTCTAATAAACATATATATGATCTTCTCAATCAATTTTTCTTTTCTTTTCAACAAAAACATTTATCTAAAAAATAAATAAATATTTGTGACAAATTATATACAACAAAAATGATTAAAACAGACTCATTTTGAAAGAAAAATAATCATTTTTAAAGGAAATAACTAGATACAATTGAACAATTTTCTTGTATATATATATATACACTTCTATATCTTTTGATAAACTATTTTGTAAGATTTTAATGCTTGAATTACTTTATTTTAAAATCTTTACATCACACATTTATTCATATGATATAATTTGATTTAGAAAATAACTTTTAAAATTTGAATGTTCAAATCAAATTATACCATATAAATAAGGTGTGGTATAGAGGGCTTGATTAGATTAACATTTATCTTTCATGCTTTCTGATTAGGAAAATGTTGGGGAGCTAGCTAGTAGCTCTTGCTGGGGCTACTATTGGGTCTTTTATATATACTAGTAGAGCAGCAACGTGCAAAGCACGTAGCTAGGTGAATTGATAATTTTTCAAAAATAATATATTATTCATAAAAGAATTGATTTCAATCAATAATTTAATTCATATATTAGAAGATAAAAACATTTAATTCAAACTGCAGCATAGTTTAATACAAAGTTGAGTAAAACAGTTTTTTTTATAAAAACCTTTACATCTAAATAGCAATCTTGAAACATGCATGGCTCTAAATCCCACTCCTTAAATTCATCTCTGTAAGGCTTTGGTCGATAACTATCAAACTGGTGGAAACACGTTTGGTATGTAGCCTTTGGGAGCATAAGAAACAATCGGGCATACACAAGCATGCAGATGCAACATGTGAAAAATCACATTCATATCAACTACCCCAAAATGTAACTATACACATGATAGATTAAATGGGAACTTGATGAATAAGATATGAGACCTCAACTTTTGCACCAATAGAAGGAATAGCAACAGCCTGCCCATGACGGTATAACAAAGCCTTTCTTCTCACTTCAAAAGCTTTTCATTTTTCAGGGTTCTGTCCCAAGGTTGCAGTAGCAGACTTATTGTAGTCCTCAAATTCCTTTATGTATGCTTCCATTGCCTCAGGAGCCTTGTCATTTCAAGTTTTTCTCTCTACTTCATTCAATTCCTGTAACCACGCAACATGATATTATTGAAGAAGAATAAAAATGACATAACAAAGTTCATCTAAGAAACAAATAAATACATTCCATTTCACAGGAATAAGAGCACTGAGGGTAGAGTTATTAATCCCAGGTCGCTCCTCCAATAGATTCTTGCTTGCATCTTTGTTGCATCAACAAACTTAAAAAAATATATCCTTTTATAGACCACCTCAAAATGTAGCACAAGCACCTTATAAGCCACCAAATTAGTAGCTACAATTCTCTTTTCAGATATGTCCAAAAGATCAACAAAAAGAAAGAAAATCTGCCGCAACTGCAAGGTTTTACTTTCTCTTTTCTCTTCACTTATCCTCCAATTTTATTTAGTTTCTAGTGTAATATTACAACATTTAAGATCTTCATATCCTTATAATTGAAATCACAACAACATCCCTTGATAAGCTCCAAAACAGCAGGCACAAAACGGACAACAAAAAATTCTACGCATATTAAACAGACAGATAAAGAGGAAGAGAAGAAGAAAACTACACAAATTCTACACATATTGATACCACTCTTCTACTTTGAAGTCTGACATTTGTTCTACTTGCCGTTATTCAAACAGAAAGACATCCCTAGACTTTAACAGAAAATATGTACAACAATACTAAACCAGGAAAATCATGGTTTAAGTAGCCCATTCTTTACCAAACTCTCATCTAACTTACCTGGTTTTTCTTCACCCACACACATATGCCAGTTTTTAGAACTACACAATGATAAAATCCACTTTTTTTTACCTTTTTAATTTTTTGTTTTATTTTTGGCCAGTCTTTATTAAAATTTCCACAATTGTTATTGACGTGGCAGTAGCAGTGACTCAATCAATCCATACTCATAAATGAAATCTTTTCTTAAAATTATTGGTTTTAAGGCACTTCCAAATATAAGCCTAAAAATTTGATAAATGTTTCTAGTAGGCTTGAAACATAACAATAAAAATGCTGAGGGTCTAAATCTCCTGTGAAAATACCACACAGAACTGGATCAGATAGCTTATCTTGAAAGCTTATTCATAATAACTACTTAACCTTCTGCGAAACTTGTCACTCAAATATATAATTATCAAGGTGTTTAAATCACAAATAGTTTCATGTAAAAGAAGTATCAAATTAAAGGAGCATGTTATAACTGATGACATTAGCATTCTTACATTGAGGGATGAACATAGAAATTGAGACCATTCCCACTCCATGTAATCCCCGTATTTTCTACTAATAACTTCACACATTTCAATTAGCTTATTATAAAAGTAAACTTCCTCGTGTGCTTATCTGAAGAGCTTAAAGAAATCAAGTGACAAAAAACATCTTACAAATGTAATGATATTTTGTCAAAATGCCTTCAGCAAAAACAGATTAATCAACAATAAGGTCCTTGCAAGCAAGGAGATCCTTGCAACACACAATCTAGGAATTTTGAAGTATCGTAGAAAAAGAAAATTATTTCAATTTCCACCAAATCATGACAATGATTCAAGGGAGTGATTAAAAGGACAAAAACCTATTCAAACTAACCCTTTCTTCAGTAGATAGAGCAGATTCACATATAACTCATTCTTTGGCTCCATCCCTAGGAGCTACCCAAAGTATAGGCTGCAGAGGGGCTCTACATGCAGAACTGCAGAAAATTAGATGATACTTTCAACATAGCTATACACTATTTATAACTTTGAAACATTGAAAATTTTTTCAGTTAATTACAAAAGCATTAAAAAACCTAAGAAAATGGAGTTGTACTTCTGCTCGCTTTCGTAGAATATCAATTCTATTTTGGAGGTCTTCGTGGGCCCTTTTCATGTTTCTAGAAAAATAATATCATGATAAGTTATATTGCAAATCCTAATTAGCTCAAAAAAATAAAATCCACAAAAATCTAAACCTCAATCAAGCAGAGTAATAAAAAAAATGAAACACTGGTTATGATAAACAAATATATAAAAAAACAAGGCTCGAAGTTTAAATTACCGCGATCTTTGAGCCAATCAGAGTAATATTCTCCTTCCTCTGCAAACAAAAATCACAGAACATATCATCAAATCCATAAAGAAAATAATACATAAATTAAAAAACGTGGAGAGAGAGAGAGAATTTGGGCATTTCGTAGGTACGATTTTTGCTTCTTGTCCTCTCAGTTCAACATGTTTTAATTTATGCAATAATTACTATATAGCCCTTCTTTACTGTGAGATTTACCAACTCTGTAGACCATATTCTTATCAATTCCAATCCATGCTTCAAAGCCTGAAGTCATTGACACCAATTCTCTGTTCCAGATAAACCTAGGTCATTACCACTGGAACCTCCTTCAACAGCATCCTCACGAAAATCATCTGACGCCAGCTCCAATGTTTCATGTATAAGTAAAAAAAAAACCAAACACAGGATTGAATTCGAAATTGAAGTTTAACAAACAAAAATAAAAACTTTTAGAAAATGAAACTCAAACCCAATGTTTGAAGCCCTAGAATAAACACGGCATGACACGGGTTCCTCTACAACTGAACCAGAACTTCCATGCATGGCCAAACACCACACGGCGAACACAAAGCAAACGGCTCAATCATATATATACATCATATGCATATACGCAACAGGAAAACAAATTACCAACCAGTGAATGAAAACCATCCGTAATAAAAACTCAATAGAATAAAAGCCATATATGCTTATATGCGTATGATCAGATAGATCATTGTCTCATAGAAAATAACCCAAACAGAAGGAATCGAAATCATACGGATGGCCATCACACAAAAAAAAAAAAAAACCCAAAAACATTGAACAAAACCTTCCGATTTTGATGGCTTCAGTAAAGTAATCATTGAAACATTCGTTGTTTGAAAAAAAATTGAAAAAAAAAACTTAGCTTTCGGAAGATCCATCGGTATTCTTCTTCACCCCCGTCTGTTTCTCATTCCGATGGACGATGGGATTTCTCTGCCTTTGTCTCCTTCTTCGTCTTCATCGGGCTGAGACCGGAGGCATGCGGGGTTGAGGTTGGAAAGGAGGATGGATGATGAAACCACGGGTCAGAGATCCGACGTGAGAGACCGTGCTTCACTGACGGAGGCCGTGGTGTCTCTGTTTTGCTTTGCTAGAGGCGAGGGTGCGGCGGTGAAGAGGAATAAGCGAACAGACACAGAGAGAGAGAGAGAGAGAGAGAGAGAGAGAGAGAGAGAGAGAGAGAGAGAGAGAGAGAGGGTTTGTGAGAAATGGGTGTGACCGTGTGAGTGTCGGCGCTGAAGAAGTAAAAATAAAAAGACTAAAATGGTAGTCGGCAAAACAAAAATAAAAGCGCACACAACGAAATTTTGAATTACAACTAAGGGCAAAATAGGATTTTTCTTATTTTATCGATGTCTGACAAATTGGTGTCCGCATGCACTCTGAACAATTTCAATACACATGCCTGATCTGGTCAACTGACAGTGTAGACACAAGTACCATTGCAATCTGCACAAATCACATAAAATAAATCACTGACACAATTTATTATAAACACAATTTAAAAATTTTTACACAGACAATACACACAATAATTGAAAAAAAAGTGAAGAAATGAAAGGCACGAAAACGGAAGGGGAATTTATTGTAGCAATGCTATAGCCACTTATTATTATAGATAGATATATATTTTTATTCAATGATTAAGTAAGCATATTTTAATAATATTGTAATTGTTTTAAAAAATATTAAAAATATATATGTAAAAACAATTAAAAAATACATAAAAGCAACTAGCAGTAACTTTCAATAGTGGCTGAAGTCCCAGCCTTCTGATTATAATTTACTCTTGAATAAATAGTACGTACTCTGATTAAACCATGCATGATTTTGATGATCCAGCTTATAATCTCATCAATTGGTACGTATATCATTGAGAAATAAAAAATTAAATTAAAAAAAGGAACAAATGAGTAGTAGAAGAATAATAATCCTGTTATAAACTAACTTGTATGACCACTTTTAGCCGTCAAACAGGACAGCTCGTAGCCTCCTTTGTACTCCTATATATATGGGTATCCTTCAAGGCTTTGATAATAAAATTAGTTTTATAACACGTTATCAGCACGAACTGCTCTCTCATTGCTCTGGATCTTGTAATCGATCCCAAGAGCGGTATATGTAAATCAAACTCCGTCTTCTACAGCAAACGTAAGACTCCCAAACACCCACTCAACCATTCCCTCGACGCCTCCACCGACCGCCACCTCACCTTCCCCTATCTCTGGCTTGCCGTTGATTCTCTTGCCACTTTTTCAGTTCCACGATGGTAGCTAAAGAACCTTCTCATTCGAGAAAATCTGACAGAATCAAACCTTCAGCAACCATGTCGACTAACCCAACCTCGAATCCCATCGAATCGAGCCAGAAGAAGCCATCGGTGTACCTCCAGAACATGGATGAAGTTGAGAAGGTATTCAACCGCTTCGACACCAATGGGGACGGCAAGATCTCCGAGTCAGAGCTCGATGCCGTCTTCAGCTCCCTCGGTACCGCATTTGCAGATGAGGGAGAACTCCGTCGTATCATGGCAGAGTTGGACTCTGATAACGATGGCTTCATCTCTCTCCTCGAGTTCGTGGCCTTCTGCCGCTCCAGCTCCGAGGACGGTGGCTCCTCCGAGCTCTTAGACGTCTTTCGGCTCTATGACCAGGACCAGAACGGCCTGATCTCCGCTACGAAGCTCCACCTCATGCTGAACCGCCTCGGCATGAAGTGCTCCATTAAGGACTGTCACCGGATGATAAGATCCGTCGACTCTGACAGAGACGGTAACGTCAACTTCGAGGAGTTCGAGAAAATGATGAGCAACAGCTCATGTGACATTCCCTCGATTCTGATGCCAGAGGTTTCCGCGACGATGCAGGCGGAACCGATGCCGTCTTTGGAGGGTTTGACGATGGCGGTGACGGTGAGGCAAAAGTGTGTGGGAAAGAACAACAAGGGAGTCAGCTATGGGTTCACTATGGAGATCGGGAGGCGGAGGGAGATGGAGGACGCTATGGCCATCATACCAAGGTTCATGTCATGCATTTGCAATCAAGTCGGTGGTTGTACCTCCGGCGAGATCTCGCCCGTCCATTTCTTCGGCATCTACGACGGCCATGGTGGCTCTCAGATTAATACTCATTCTATCCAAAACAGCGCAGTCGCGATCGAGGTCTCGAGCTGAGAGGTGGAGTATCAAAGCTTCTTCTCCTTCATCAAGTTAGAAGCGAAAAGAGGGAGAATAACAAGAGGAGAGAGAGGCGGCAACGGGCTATTGCGGCGAAGATCTTCTCCGGGTTGAGAATGTACGGAAACTACATGCTCCCTAAAACACTGTGACAACAACAAGGTCCTCAAGGCCCTCTGCAACGAGGCCGGCTGGACCGTCGAAACCGACGGCACCACCTACCGTAAGGACCTAGTTTGTGCCTGAGGAGATGAAGGATGAGTTCAATCAACGACTTTGGGCTGCTTCCGGTGTGCCTGATCTTTACACACGAGGTTCTGTTGATTCTGAAACTAGTGGTCTTCTACTTTAAGTAAGTTTTTTAATATATTATTTGTAATCCCCAAGGTGAGTACTAAATATTATATTCATTATTATTACTTGATTAAATTCTATATTTATTCACATAGTTTATATACAAGTTCTATTTATTTTTATACTTGTTATGAATTATTGATGATAAGATTCATCTTGGAATAGAAATTGAGCATCCCTGAAGGATCGTTCTAAACTAATAATTTTATTGAGTATCTGATAATAAATGATCTATTAATTCTGTGAGATAGTTTAAATGAGTGATATGTGTACCAAAATCTCATTATGATTAATGCACCTGAAGTTACATAATTGAAATTGTGTAGAGAAAAGCTACTAAAGAATATATGTTTAAAATGAACTCCTCGAATGTGCTCCTGAGGTAGCAATATAGAGTACAAAAGTTCACAATATATTCTAAATTTATATCTGATCTTCTAGTGATTAAGCAAAATAATGAGATTTTGCTAAGAAATCATTAGTCACGTCCTACTAGTTCCACATCATTCCCTGAAGTGAATGGTATTGGATTTATATCATTCTCATAATAGAATGATGCATTATTTAAAAAGAAACCAAGAGATTGGACGTGGTGATGAATATCTTTATAATACTTCTATAATTTCGGGCCAGAAGCTCGTATTAGAAAAACTATTAGTTTTCTCTTTGAGATGATATTAAACAACTATTAAATCAAATATTATGATGCATAAAAAATGATATGATTCAAAATATTTGTATGCTTTTCATGATTATCTTAATCATTCGAAATCAATTACGATAAGTCGAATAATTTTTATATAGACGTCCATAAAAGAACCAGAAAATTCTTTTACTACAAAGTCTTCCCACCATGAGTGGAAAGAAAAATTTGCTAGAAGCAAATAAAATGAAATAATTCAACGTTATCTTGATTATCATAGGTAAACTGGAAGTTCATATGATAATTAATTTATGGATGCAATAAGACAAAATGTCTCATATTCTAGTTGCTAAAATCTCAGTGAGGATTGAAGTCCCCGTAGGACAATTAATAAATTTAGCAGTCTAATGAACATAAGACATGTCTAAAAGTGTGTGAGACCTATTGATACAAATGATAAAGCATCCCGAAAGAGAAAAACACAAAGAAAAGAAATTGGTGCTCCTGAAGAGGCCGTACCCACAAAACAAGTAATAAGATCCATCCAAATTTTCTATACAAATTCTCTCATAATAAAAACTTCTGAAGAGTATAATACTCCTGAAGAGATTTTTTATGAAATGACTTCCCTTGAAGAGGGACAGGTACTTGAAAATAACGAGATCTCGATACATTTCATGAGTAAATGAGAAATTCTGGATAGAAATAAAATCGTTGTTGACAACGTATTTTCATATAAGATGGCACTTGACATTACCAGAAGTAACGAAGAAAGTGAGCCAAGAACTGTTGAAAAATACCGACGTAAAAATATTGGCCAAAATAGAAAGAAACAATTCCTGCATAATTGATATCACTAGTAAAATGTGATACATATGGACTTGTAGTCCAAACACCTAAGAGGTAATGCTTGTTGAATATCAGTGGGTATTTGTATAAAGGAAATGAAAATGTGATATATAAATCACAAGTATATTTCCCGCAGAAATAATATTGATATGCTTTTGAAGTTGATGAGATTATATTGAAATTTGTATTAGCTTGATAATTATCGAGAGTTTGGGTATGCATGATTAACTGCATATTTATATGGATCACTAGATATGAAATGCATGAAGCATATAGTCCTGAAATACTTATTCTATCAAGTTTCAAAACTCCTTATATGATCTAATATAATCTAAACACATGTGAAACAAGCTATTTTCCATATATTTTAAGTATTTATATGAGTTTTTATTACAATTTATATAGATGATTTAAATGTCATTGAGCCTCCAGAAGAGCTCATGAAAACTGCAGAAACCAGGGATTGATTATGAGGAAACATACTTTCCTGTTATGGATGCAATCACATTCAGATTTTTGGTTACTTTGGTAGTTACAAAAAGATTAGATATGTAGTTAATGGATGTGGTCACTGCATATTTATATGAATCATTGGATCATGACATATATATGAAAATCCCTGAAAGATATAAAATGCCTGAAACTTCTAATCTGAGTACATTCAGAAATATGTATTCTATTAAACTTCAAAAATCTTTATATGGGTTAAAACAATTCGGACGCATGTGGTATAAACGCCTTAGCGAATATTTATTGAAAGAAGGATTTGAAAATAATCCAATATGCCTACGTGTTTTTATTAAGAATCAGATTCTGGATTTGTTGTTATTGCGGTTTATGTTGATGATCTAAATCTTGTTGGAACTCCTGAAGAGATCAGAAGAACTGCATATATTTGAAATATAAATCAGAAACCCTTTCGGCTTCAAGGGGGAGATAAATAAAATTATTAGTTCTGAAATACCATATCTTAAATGCAATTAGTATTTCAGGTTCATATTACGGTTTTGGAACAAATGTGCATTATTAAATGAGAAATAAAATGGAGCACACAGAACATCTACCAGAAGATAGAAACACAATATGAATATTTGTGAGATATTACTTTATTATCTCGAAACAAAATTACAAAAATTTGAGGCTCTTCGTCTCATTCTTTAAACGATCTTGCTCTTCAAAAATTTGTATGGCATTTCTATCTAAAGGAGTTGGCAATCAAAAAGAAGACTTAAGCAAGGATTTTAATTTTCTATTCTCTTGCTTTATTGCTTCTATCTTCAAGTTAGAGTTTAGAAGAAGTCGCTGAAGGGTAAAAAATTTTTCATTGAGTTTATCAACATCATAAGGTTTGGATTGTAGTCGCTGAGAAAATGCAACAATAGTTGATGAGTATCGGGTATTGAGACTCACAAGCTCGTAGATAACTTCAACATCTGACTTATTAGTCAGATCATTATTGTATTGCACTATAGCACCTACGGTAGAAGCAGAAACAACTGGTGAACAAGGTGTAGAATACCTCATATATTGGTTACGAGAAGATTGCTGGGCCATTGCAGAGTAAGAATGCAGAGAGAGATTGCAGAGTAAGAATGCAGAGATAGATTGTAGAGTAAGAATGCAGACTAATTACATAAAGGTAAAGAAGATGGGATGCAAATGAAGATGAGCTGAATATTTCTTTTATAGAGAAAATTATGAAAGGAAGGACAAAGCATCTCTATTGCTTCACAGCGTCCCTCGTGAAGTATCTCTCTACAAGAGACAAGAGATGTAGCATTATAGCCTTGCGGCACCTAACAACTACAGAAGAGCTGTAAAATTCTGCGGTGATTGTCCAGTCTAAAAATGTGGCCACGTTTTTGTTGAATATGGAGGTTGGCGGCTTAATTTTGATGACTTCTTCACTAATTATGTTATTTACAAGAACTCTAGAAGAGTAGTAAATTTAATGTTAAAACGATCTTGAAGAAATTTTACATGGACAAAGCTCATCCCTTGAGTACTCCAATGGTTGTTCAATCATTTGATGTGCAGAAAGACCCATTTCGTCCTTGTGAAGACGATGAAGAAATTTTTGGTCCTGAAGTACCTTGTCTCAGTGCAATTAGAGCACTGATGTATCTTGAAAATTGCACTCTATCTGATATTACATTTTCACAGAGAGATCATTGCATTTCATGAGAAGAAATGCGAAATTGATGTCAAGCAGATATGATCAAGTGATAATTTTTCAGATTTATTCTCTAAAGCATTACCAACTGAAACATTTAAGAAGATTGTGCAGAACATTGGAATGCGGAAATTTGAAGACCTATTATCATGCACTTTTCAGGGAGAGTAAAATCTTGAAAACTTGTGCTAATTGTATTCTTTTTCCTTCGCTAAGGTTTTATCCCACTGGGTTTTGCTTTGCAAGGTTTTAATGAGGCAATCTTAAAGTACTTGACGATATATATGAATATTGTACTCTTTTTCGTTCGTCATTGGTTTTTTTCCACTGAGTTTTTCCTTGACAATGTTTTAATGAGACATATTCTTTATATGTGGTTATCTAAAGGAGGAGTGTTATAAACCAACTTGTATGACCACTTTTAACCGTTGAACAAGGCAGTCTGTAACCTCTTTTATATTCTTATATATATGAATATCTTTCAAAACTTTGATAATAAATTTAGTTTTATAATAAATCCCATAATTTTGTTATAGTCGATCCCTCAATTCCTTTCCAGAGTACTTTCTCCTGCTCACAATCAATAAAAAAAGAAGTACTTTCTCCTGCTAGCTAGCCCAGCTAGCGCACGTGAGAGGAATCACAGAAGGCTGACTTCTCAAATTTCCCGGTTCCGAAATTGCGGGCTTTGACTTTTGACTTTTTGTCCTTGGAGACTGCCGTTAGCGGTCAATCGGTTCTTCCTCTCTCTCAACTGTTAAATGCCAGCGCCCCTCCCCCAAACCTTTTGTACGGCTTCCTCCTTTTCGCCTCAGCTTCCTCAATCACTGTATAAAAGCCACACGCCCTTGCTCGATCAAAATGCAAAAGTACCCCAGAAAGAAAAACGCAACAACAAATTAAGCCCTAGCTAGGAAAAACAAAAACAAAAAGAAGAACAAGAAACAAGAAACACAGGTAGCTAGCTGGATCCGTGGAGCTAGATATATACATTTGATCATCAAATGGCGTGTGCTAGTCGTGATCAAGCCATGAGAGTGGTGCTTATCGATACCCAGTACGTGAAAACGGACGCCATGAGCTTCAAATCCGTAGTTCAGAGCCTTACCGGTAAGGATTCTTGCGTTTCTTGGATAGAGAAGAGCTCCTTCGGCATAGAAAACAGAAAACCCGTCGCTGTGAACAGAGCTGGCTTCGAAAAATCTGCAGGCAGCGATAATATTAATAATGGATGTGGCGGTACTGGAAATCGCAGTGTTTCGATGTTATCGAAGGGCATGTCGTTCAAGGATTTGGATGTTATGATCTTGCAGGCGCCTCCAATGGAGGAATTGGAATGGATGTGGGCTGATCAGCAGAATTTTCATTAATTTGATGCATTTGATTTGTAGTGTATATATATTTACAACATTTACATAGGCTCAGTATTTTTTTCTATATTTTTTTACAAATGCTACTGTAGTAAAAGATTTTGTAAAAGTAAATTTACAAATTGACATGATTTTGTATGATACATTAGATCTACGTTATTATAAAAGTAGATTTACAATCTAATGTACTATGTCAAGTTACGTCAATTTATAAATTTATTCTTACAAAATACTAAAATATTTCCTATTTTGTTTCAGTTCTCACTTTAAAAAATGTCAGAGTTTTGATATTATTTAATTTGAGAAAGAGATCCAATTTTGTTTGAGCAAATAGTAGATGAGATACAACATGGGCATTGATGCATGCTAGCAGATGGCAATATTGCGCCATGCATGTGGACAATAATTGGCTATATATGGACAATTATTATGGTTCATGTATTCGTTGCTGGTTCTGGGAAATATGTGGCTGACCATACGCCAATGCATGTGAGTGAGAGGACAAATACGTCACTACAAATCGATATATTCCCTTATGGGATTTTTTTACTAAAAAGAAAATAATATTTATGATGAATTATTTGTGGTGACAATGATTATTTATTACAATAAAATTAGACTTATTTTAATATAAAATAACTGACATCAAAGAAATAATTTTTAATTTATAATGAAGCCCTCTAAACAAACCGACTTGACTGCGTGCGAAGTAGCAAGTCGATCGGAGAGAAACTAGCAGAGAAGCTTTTGCTGAGCGAATTGCTGTTCTAAGTGAAACGAATAAGGCTATATACGCGTGCAAGGAGTACGACATTAACGCAAGTAATTAGCTACTGCTCCAATAGTTTTTTTTTTTTTGATAACCAACAACTCATTCATTGAATCAAATAAGTCCTTATAACAGATTGCCTTTGTCAAACCATCCGGCTTGACATATAAAAGAAGGACAAAAATACCACCACATTTTAATATCACAACATGATGTGCAACAGTATTCCCGAGCCTATTAGCGTGCAAAACTTGAACTTCATGAAAACAAGTCATCATTCTTCGATTGTTTATTAAATATGATATTGTCATTAGATAATAGTGATGCTGACTTTAAATTATCTTAAGATATTGGGTTTCTTAATTGGTAAATAAAACAACATAATCATACAGTCTTCATGTGAATAAATATATCGTTTTCTTCCAAGAAATTGGCCGGGTGTTATTAGATACTTATACGTCGTACGTAATTGGAAGTTGAGAGTCAAGGGATCGAAGGGGTACGTACGTACGTACGTATGTTAGTTTCCGGGCCATCAATGTCTTTCATGAATTAATTAATTTGATTGTAAAGGGGGTTGTTGTCCCACTATATTAATATATATATGGTGACTTCTTCGGGACTCATGAATACTTTCAACTCAAACCAAACGACGGTGTGCTCATGTTGATCTTCTAGAATGGGTTGTGTTTTCGGTGCCACTATATATTAATAAACAATTAATTATCATTTTCTTCATATAATATTATAAATAAAGACTTATTATGAAACTAAAAGAGAAATGATATTGCAAGAGAAAAAGTTGTTCTTCAATGCAAAACTTAATGCATATACAAGGGAATGATACCCATATATTTAGGAGTACAAAGGGGTAAGTGTAGCTTAAGTCACCATTGATAGCTAAAGATAGGTCTTAATTAATGGCTCAATGGTCTTAATTAGTGGCTAAAGATTGGTCTTAGTTGATGGTACAATGGTCTTAATTAGTGGCTATGTGTGGTTATACAAATGTTTATAACACTCCCCCTTTGGATGACCATACATAAAGAATATGTCTCGTTAAGATCTTGCCAAGGAAAAACACAGTGGGAAAAAAACCAATGACGAAAGAAAAGAGTACAACATTCATATGTACTGTCAAGTGCTTTAAGATTGCCTCATTAAAACCTTGCAAAGGAAAACCCAGTGGAATAAAACCTTAGCGAAGGAAAAAGAGTACAATCAGCACAAGTTTTCAAGACATTTACTCCCCCTGAAAAGTGCATGATAATAGGTCTTCAAGTCTTCGCATTCCAATGTTCTGCACAAGTTTTTTAAACGTTGTAATTGGTAATGCTTTAGTGAATAAATTTGCCAGATTATCACTTGATCGTATCTACTTGACATTAATTTCACATTTCTCCTGAAGTTAATGGGTATAAAAGAATTTAGGTGAAATATGTTTGGTTCTATCACCTTTGATATATCCTCCTCTAATTTGAGTAATACAAGTAGCATTATCTTCGTATAAAATTGTTGGACTATCATTAATTACTGAAAGACCACACTTTTATTGAATATGTTGAATCACTGATCTTAGCCAAATACATTCTCGACTTGCCTCATGAATTACAATGATCTCTGAGTGATTTGAAGAGGTAGTAGAATTTCCATAAGTAAATACATATCCAGTTTGAGATCTACTTCTGTGTGGATCTGAAAGATAACCTGCATCCGCATATCCAACAAATTGTGGACTTGATCCATGCTGATAAAATAATCCCATATCAACCATACTTTGGAGGTATCGAATGACATATTTAATGCCATTCCAATGTCTTCGAGTTGGTGCGGAACTATATATTGCAAGTAAATTAACTGAAAATGTAATATCAGGCCGAGTGCAATTTGCAAGATACATCAAGGCTCCAATTGCACTGAGATACGGTATTTCAAGACCAAGAATTTCTTCATCGTCTTCACAAGGACGAAATGAATCTTTCTGCATATCAAGTGATCGAATAATTATTGGAGTACTTAGGGGATGAGATTTGTCCATGTAAAAGTGTTTCAAGACTTTCTCTGTATAATTTGACTGATGAATGAGAATTCCATTTTGCAAATGCTCCAGCTGCAGGCCGAGACAAAATTTCGTTTTGCCAAGATCTTTCATTTCAAATTCATTCTTTAAATATGTAGCAGTTCTTCTGATCTCTTCAGGACTTCCAACAAGATTTAGATTATCAACATAAACCGCAATAATAACAAATCCGAAATCTGATTTCTTAATAAAAATACATGGGCATATTGGATTATTTTCAAATCATTCTTTCAATAAATATTCGTTAAGGCGTTTATACCACATGTGTCCGGATTGTTTTAACTCATATAAAGATCTTTGAAGTTTAATAGAATACATATTTCTGGATGTACTCAGATTAGAAGCTTCAGACATTTTATATTCTTCAGGGATTTTCATATATATGTCATGATCCAATGATCCATATAAATATACAGTTATCACATCCATTAACTGCATATCCAATCTTTTTGTAACTACCAAACTAATAAAAAATCTGAATGTGATTGCATCCATAACAGGAGAGTATGTTTCCTCATAATCAATCCCTGATTTTTGCAGGAAACCTTGTGCAACAAGTCGTGCTTTATATCGCACAATTTCATTGTTCTCATTACGCTTACGTATAAATACCCATTTATATCCAACAAGCATTACACCATTTGGTGTTTGTACAATTGATCTAAAGACCTCTCACTTTGCTAGCGAGTTTAATTTAGCTTCAATAGCTGATTTCCATTTTGGCCAGTCATTTCTACGTCGACATTTTTCGACAGTTCTTGGCTCAATTTCTTCATTACTTCTGATAATATCAAGGGACATTTTATATGAAAATATGTTGTTGATAACAGTTTTATTTCTATCCAGAATTTCTCCAGTACTCATAAAATGTATCGAGATCTCGTTATTTTCAGGTACCTGTCCCTCTTCAAAGGAAGACATTTCATTAAATACCTCTTCAGGAGGTTCTTTTTCAGGAGATTTAGTCTTTTCAGGAGTATCAATTACTCTTATGGCCTGTGTTGTGGGTATGGACTCTTCAGGAGTACCAAATTCATTTTGTATTTTTCTCTTCCGAAGAATTTTGTCCTTTGCACCAATAGGCCGTCGACGTTTTAGGTATATCTTAGACTCACTTATTGCTGTTTTGACAACTTGACCTTCAGGGACTGCAATCCTTGCTGGAACATTAACAGTAGGAATATATGATTTTATCATACATTTAGTATCAGTAAATACATCTGGTAATTGATTTGCAACACTTTGCAAATGAATAATCTTTTGAACCTCTAGTTTACATTCATTTGTACGAGAATCAAATTGGAAAATGACTTTATTTTCCCAAGTAATTTCCTGCCGTACTTCAGGCACCGACTTCTCATTACCCAATGTTGGAAAAATGGATTCGTCAAAATGACAATCCTCAAAACGTGCCTTAAACATATCTCCTGTAAGAGGCTCAAGGTATCTGATAATAGATGGAGAATCAAACCCAACATATATCCCAAGTCTATGTTGAGGACCCATCTTTGTACGTTGTAGAGGTGCAATTGGAATATATACCATACATCTAAAAATACGAAGATGAGTAATATTTGGTTGTTGACCAAATGCAAGCTGTAATGGAGAATATTTGTGATATGCTGATAGCCTAACTAGAATAAACGATGCTGCATGAAGTATAGCATGTCCCCAAACAGAAATAGGAAGTTTTGATTTCAAAAGCAAAGGTCTAGTGATTAGCTGAAGCATTTTAATAAATGATTCAGTTAAACCATTTTGAGTGTGTGTGTGGGCAACTGGATGTTCAACTTCTATTCCTATTGACATGCAATAGTTATCAAAAGCTTGAGATGTAAATTCACCTGCATTATCCAATCGAATAGTTTTAATTGGATAATCAAGAAATTGTGCTCATAGTTTAATTATTTGGGCAAGAAGTTTAGCAAATGCAATATTTCTAGTGGAAAGTAGACAAACATGTGACCATCGACTTGATGCATCAATTAAAACCATAAAGTATCTGAATGGTCCACTTGATGGTTGAATAGACCCACATATATCCCCATGAATTCTTTATAAAAATGACGGAGATTCAAAAACAACCTTTGAGATAGATGGTTTGATAATCAATTTACCTTGAGAACATGCAGAGCATGGATATTCATTAGGTAAGATAACCTTCTGATTCTTTAGGGGATGCCCATACGAATTATCAATTATTCGTCTCATCATTATTGATCTCGGATGTCCAAGGCGATCATGCCAAGTCATAAATACTTTGGGGTCAATGCACTTCTGGTGCATTACCACATGTGATTCGATTGTTCTCATTTTTGTATAATACAATCCAGATGAGAGAGCAGACAGTTTTTCTAATACGAGCTTCTGCTCGAAATTATTTTAGTAATGAGAAGATGCTCTTTATTGTCTTCGTTGGTGGTTTCAATATGACAACCATTACGACGTATATCTTTAAAACTCAATAAATTTCTTTTGGGTCGTGAAGAAAATAGAGTATCATCAATACAAAATTTGGTGCCATTAGGCAACACAATATAAGCTCTTCCGGAACCTTCAATTAGATTCGATGAACCAGATATGGTATGAACGTAGGTTTTACTCAATGTTAGATTTTGAAAATATTTTTTATCCTTAAGAATTGTGTGAGTTGTAGCGCTGTCAGCCAGATATACATTTTTATTATTCATCTCAGAGATAAAAATTTCATCAGTAAGACTCATAATTCTACAAAATATATAAAACTTTCATTACTACAAAACATTGCAAAATATAAAAAAAAAATTTACAATAAGATAAAGAAAATACATTAATGAAAAAGGAACACTTCCATCACCAATCAAATAATCAATTCTACCACTAGAATTTTCAAAGAAATCAGAAATATCAAGGCTTGTAATATCTTCTCCATCTATAGAAGCTAAAGTATCTGATGGTTCAGCAAAATTTGTTTCAAACTTTTTTGTTTTTTCTTTTATAGAAGTTTGGTATAGGTTAACCAAGTGCTTAGCTGTACGACAGGTACGAGACCAATGTCCAGTCATACCACATCTATGGCATCCATCTTCATCTTTCTTTAAAAATTTGTTTTGAGGACCTTTACCATTCTCTGAGTTGAACCACTTCTGGTGGTATGGTGTATATCTACTATTATCCCTTTTAGTGTGGTCGCTTCTAGGACCTTCACTTCTATAATTTTTTCTACCATATTCATGCCTTCGGTTTCTTTGAAAAGATGCACCATTCACTTCTGGGAATGGTGTAAATTTAGTACCATTCACTTCAGGGAATGATACAGAACTAGTAGGACGTGACTGGTGATTTCTTAACAAAAGCTCATTATTTTGCTCAGCTACTAGAAGATAAGATATAAGTTCAGAATATTTTTTGAACTTTTGCTCTCGATACTGCTGCTGCAGGAGCACATTCGATGCATGAAAAGTAGTATATGTCTTCTCTAACAAGTTATCATCAGTGACTTTTTTACCACATAATTTCAATAGTGAGCTAATTTTAAAGAGTGTTGAGTTATACTCACTAACACTCTTGAAATCTTGCAACCTCATGTGCATCCAATCATGACGAGCTCTTAGGAGGATTACAGTTTTCTGGTGCTCATATCTCTCCATTAAATCATTCCACAAAATAAGGGGATCTTTCACCGTGAGATACTCAGTTTTTAATTCTTCATGAAGATGGTGCCGAAGGAAAATCATTGCCTTAGCGCGGTCCTGCCGGGACCCTTGATTTACTTCTTTAATTGTATCTCCTAG
This sequence comes from Carya cathayensis, assembly GCA_011037825.1. NCBI lineage: Eukaryota > Viridiplantae > Streptophyta > Magnoliopsida > Fagales > Juglandaceae > Carya > Carya cathayensis. Next base: position 517,522 of record QGSO01000520.1, read on the forward strand.
GTTCATCGCTTCCAGATGGATCTCAGCATCAAAGATCCAAGATAAATAATTTTTTCCAGAAATGTCAAGAGCAACGAATTCCAATTTGATAAGATTTGACATTTTCTACATATATAAATCAGGAACATAAGTATGCTTATATTTGTAAATAAGAAATATATTCACAAAATTATGAGAATAAATATAGAGTTTCATCAAGTAATAATAAGTAATATAACATTTCATATTCATTTTGAGAACTACAAATAATATATTGAAAAACTTACTCGAAGTAGAAGACTATTATCTTCAAAATCGTTAGAAACTTCGTATTGATAACGTGTTATGAAACTAAAAGAGAAATGATATTGCAAGAGAAAGAGAATATTGCAAGAGAAAGAGTTGTTCTTCAATGCAAAACTTGATGCATATACAAGGGAATGATACCCATATATATAGGAGTACAAAGGGGTAGATGTAGTTTAAGTCACCATTGATGGCTAAAGATAGGTCTTAATTAATGGCTCAATAGTCTTAATTAGTGGCTAAAGATTGATCTTAGTTGATGGTTCAATGGTCTTAATTAGTGGCTATGTGTGGTTATACAAATGTTTATAATAAGACTAAAGTTTTAAAATTAATTAAACAACTTTACATGAATTGTTTGTAGTTCTTTTTTAACAACTATAAACACTACTTAATTTTGCATGTACAGTAATTTTGATCTCATTTTTTCTAAATGATCTAGATCTACGCAAGACTAATTAAAGTACATATTTATGGCCTTCTTTAGATTAAAGAGCACATCAAGATCAAAAACTTGGTACTTATAATGTCAACCCTTTGATCAAGTGACAAATTCCAAAAAATTATAAGATGTTTGATAAATTCCCCAAAAAAAAAAAAATGTCAATATATATATATATGGTAAGTACTCCTGATGTATATATTAATCTAGATGTTTGTTTATCATCATTTTGTGACAATTTTGTCTTTCATGTGATGTTTAAAGGTATACGATCCCTAAAACTCGAAAATGTTGTACGTGAATCATGCGTAAAACCTTTTCACATTATCATTTTGATCGTCTCATGTCGTAGCACGTGCGCGTGAGATCTTCTTCTTCTTGTTTTTTTATTTTTTTTGGATTTTCAAGACCGAAGTCAAATAATTAAATTAATAATAGTGCTACATGTATTGATAATTTTACTTATACTTCTACTTACAAGACTCGATCATTTTATTAGTTTTTTTTTAAATTTTAAATTTTATAATTTTTAACATATCAATTACTGACATATGAAAAAATAAATTTTTTATAAGTATTTCTTAAATATATTTTACATTTCCCTTAAGTTAATGTTCATTTGCTTTTCTCGGAAACTTCGTATTTGTTCAAGTTTTGAGTAATTCAATTTATTTTATTTCCAACAAACGCTAGCTCCGTACGAGATCATTCAATATAATAGGCTAGGTATTCACTTATCCCTCACTTTTTTTTTTTTTTTCAATGAATTTCGTGAGGTGGTCAAATGAGCTAGTGTCTATTGCTATTAGGAGTCAGGCAACGTGGGCTTTTCCAGACATGATCAGCACAAGAAGTGCAGCATGGATCGGATTTGCAGGCCTAGCTCAGACGAGAATTAGGATAGGATAGTGGCCTGATTCAAAACACTGGACCAGCGGCCCGGTCCAAACTTCTCAGACGTACGGCTACTTCCCCATCGATCGTGACCTGTTCCAATCTTTTAGCAGCTACGTGTTAGGATTATATCAGTGGGCTTCATTGATTTGCTTGTTCCTCCCTTGATTATACTTAGATATTTTCCCCTTTGCGAAATGTTATGGATGTGTTTCGTACTTCCACAAAAGGTCCTTGGCAACTTGCAACCAAAAAGATAACGAGGGGTTCGATGTGGCAGAGATGCCTCCAATGCTTAAATTAATGAAAATCGAGTATATAGAATATTTCAATTTTTAGATTGTATAATTATCTTTAGTATGTGTTTTGACTTTTATTTATATAGATTGAGTATTCAATTGGCAAAACTTGCCTTACGGCTTGATCCTCTTTAATGTTTGTTGGATTGCTAAGATCCTAAGTTTCTGACGTAAGTTTCCATAATTTTATAATTTTTTTTATTAAAAAATAATATTTATAATAATATAGTGCATAAGTATGACATACTCATTTTAAAAAAATTTAGTATAGGAGTTATATAAAAAAAATTAATTTTTTAACAATGGCCTCACTCTTTTTTAAAATGAGTATTTGACACCTGCACAACTCATAACTGTATATAACATTACATTTTGTAATTGTGATATTCTTCTTCTAAAAAGAAATTTATTAATAAAATTAGGATACTTTTATATTCATTAGAAAAAAATGCATCAAAGAATATTTTGATGATTGAAGACTAGAATTATTTATTTAGAGGTCTATTATTTAATCTCATATAAAAAAATATTAAATAAAAAGATAATAAATAAATTTTTCTTTACCTTAATACTTCGACTTGATCGATTGGTATTCTTCTTTCCTTTAAAAAAAAGAACTTACGACTCTGCTCGTCTTTCGTACAACGGTAGCCTCTTCGCGAAGTGATTGGTCTGTGAACATTTTTCTTCGTCTCCTGCACGTGTGAAATGTGAACAAGACTCAATTAGGTTGACATATGGCATTATTATATACATACAAAATCTTTGAAATAGAGTCTTTGAAAAAACGCTTTATAGTTCCTCTCGGTAAACCTCGATACTTTCTAGATTTTACGTACGCAAACGTCATGAATTTTTAGCTCCTAAAAGACACTTTCGTATGTACCTGCTCCCTAACGTCGTACGGAAACAGGCATCCGAGGATGAGGATGAAGTCGTGAGGATGAGAAACATTCTTGGATTAACCAAAAGAGTACTGAATTCTAGAAGTCGTCGAATTGACTTCGTTTGTTTTCATAAATATATATATATATATAAAAGAAATGGTATTTACAGTCGTAGTTGTGCAAGGCGTGCAATCGCTTTAAAAAAAGTGAATTAATATGGGATCTACACGAAAAAAAAACTATTTTTATAACTTTTTTTTATTCATTCCGTACAACCGTTTATATCTCACTTGCATGTGCCGACTGCATGTAATACTTCTGTATATATATACACGCGATGAATAGAGATTAAAATTAAAAATTATTTTATTTTAATATTTTTTATTAGAATTAAAAATAATTAAATTATTTGTTTTAGTTTATATAAAAATTTAAAAAAATTATAATAATTAGGTTAAATTAGATAAAATGAAAAGTTTTATAAAAATAAACGAGACAAAAAAAATTCAGGAAATTAAGGCCGCCCAGGCCAGATGCTGTTACGAAAACTGATGACAATGTAGTGAAAAATATATGAAATGGGAGAGAAAAACAATCACACACAACACAAGATTTACGTGGTTCGGCAAATTGCCTACGTCCACGGGAGTTGCAAAGGATTTATATATATGAGAGATCACAATACAATGGAGGAAGAGAAATGTTGTTCTTCACCGAATTCTGGAGGCACACACACTGCCAAATGAGTATAAATGACCTATTTATACTCTTCACGGCGGAAACCCTAATTCTGGGCAGAAAATAGAACATTCGCTCGAGCGGCGTGTCGAGCGCGCGTCGAGTGAACTTCTCTTCCGCATTCGCTCGAGCGAACTGTCGAGCGCACGTCGAGCGTTCGACTCTGCCTGATTTCGCTCGAGCGGCAAATGCCTTCGCTCGAGCGAACTTCCCTTCCTTGAGACATCGCTCGAGCTCACTGTCGAGCGAC